>OY829530.1:7456861-7722013 GCA_963691665.1 Clepsis dumicolana
TAGCTAGCTGATGTTCAGCTGGCTATCTAGTCACTCAGCTGACTAGCTAATCACTCAGTTAGCTATCTAGTCACTCAGCTGGCTATCTAGTCACTCAGCTGGCTAGCTATTCGCTCAGCTGGCTATCTAATGACAAAGCTGGCTAGCTAATCTGTCAGTTCGCTAGCTAATCAATCGATTCGTTAGCTGAACAGTAAACACTCAGCTGGTTAGCTAATAACTCAGCTGGCTATCTAATCACAAAGCTGGCTAGCTAATCACTTAGTTCGCTAGCTAATTACTCAGCTAGTTAGCTAATAAGTCAGATAGTTAGCTAATAAGTCAGCTAGCTAGCTAATAAGTCAAGTAGTTACTAGTCAGCCAGCTGTTTAGCGAATCAGTCAGATAGCTAGCCGTTCAGTCAGCTAGCTAGCTAGCTAAGCACTCAGCTGGCTAGCTAGTCACTCAGCTAGCTGCTAATCAATCAACTTACCATTATTGCTTATGGTCAGATAATGCCTCTGCGCGTTGACCCTGGCGCTCAGGCCGGCGCCCAGCGCCTGCGCGTCCAGCAGCCGGCCCGCGGCCACGGAGTCGCCTGTCTGTTCGTCTGTCTGTGCCAGCACGTGCGCTTGCGCCAGGCGGACGAGGCGCGCCGAGGTGGCCGGCTGGCCGATGTTGTGGTAGAATATCTGAAAAAAAAAAAAACATTTTGATTGAGCGCGAAGAATTGCGAAACTGAAGTGGCAGTGGGCGGGGCACATAGCTCGCAGAACTGATGGCCGATGGGGTCAGAAGGCTCTCGTGGCGTCCACGGACCGGGAGACGAGCTGTCTGTAGGCCTCCAACAAGATGGAGCGACGACCTGGTAAAGATTGTGGGACCGCGGTGGATGCGGAAAGCACAAGACCGGTCTGAGTGGAGAGCCGCGGGGAGGCCGCCGGCCAGCAGTGGACGTCTAGAGGCTGACATGATGATGATGATGATGAAGTATTTTGATCGTGCGTCTTCATTAGGGATGTTGCCTCTTAATCAAATCAGCAACTTTTTTGAAAAACCTACAGGTTGAAGTTATTTTTTACAGAATCGTCGTGGTGCTTGCGTCATCGCCGTTCACTGCTGCTTAAGCATCGTCTCAGCGCCGCCACCGGAGCTGTCATATCCCTCACCAGGCGACTGTGTCTACACAGGTACACCATTTAATAGGGATGTTGCCTCTTGGTCAAATAAATAAATAAATAAATATCATGGGACAAATTGACACCAATTGACCTAGTCCCAAACTAGGCAAAGCCTGTACTATGGGTACTAGACAACGGATAAACATAATTATATAGATAAATACATACTTATATACATATTAAACATCCAAGACCCGAGAACAAACATTCATATTCATCATACAAACATCTGCCCCGACCGGGATTTGAACCCGGGACCTCAAGCTTCATAGTCAGCGTCTCTAACCACTAGGCTATCAGGTCGTCAACGAGTGAGTGCTTGCGTGTGAGCACAGTCAAGGTCACCACAATGTATACACAACAGAGTCCCAAAAATATGTGTACAGACTATTTGGGATTAATTAAGTAAAAGGCACTGGTCTTGGATGAAAACAAAATTGTAATGAAAAGTCATACAAAAAACCATACATAAAAAAATATAGAAGTCCAAATAGGTAAAAAGTTGTGCAATCTTGCATACAGACCTTACTACTGCGACGGTAAGGTCGGTGTATACATATCTTTGCAACTTTGCGCGGATCCATGTCTTTGACTGTACATGCCAGTGAATGAGTGCATGCATTCGTGCGTGCGTTTGTGCTTGCGTATGTGTGAGTACGTGCGTTTGTGTGAGTGAGTGACTGCTTGCGTGAGAGTGCGCGCCTATACGTGCATATGAGTGAGTGCTTGCGTGCAAGCGTGTGAGTGCAAGCATTCGTGCGTGTACGTGTGTCACTCACGGCGGCGTCGCATATGAACGTGAGCGCAGACTCCTTGTCGGCGCCCCGCAGCGCGCGCGCGGCCCACTCGGCGCCGAGCGTTAGCGTCTGCCGCAGCGTTTCGTTGGAGCGCCGCGCGTGGGACAGCAGTATACCGGCTGCTTCCAGATACGCTTCTCTGGAAGTTGAAAAGACTACTTCAAAATTTCGTAAATATCTCGGTCTCAGACCACTTTACTACTAAACAAGGAATAGGGCTGAAATTTCAATATACAAACAAAGTGCTTCTAACCTTTTTTTGTAAGTAACTGGTTGGCGGTTACGAGAACAAGAGCAGATGATATTATAATTGTATTAGATACAATGCCATTGTGATTGCGGCTAAGTGGATGAGCTCAGTTCAAAAAATGTAAACTTATAACAGTGATAGTTGCTTATTGGTTGTCATATCTTTTTTTTTTATACTACTAACATGCTTACGAGATAAGGCATGAAGAAAAATCATACTTTAAATGAGTGACCGAGAAGACGTCGCCATGGCAACGAGCAGCACTTAAAAGTTGACTGACTCAAGGGGTATCTATAGAAGTAGAATCCCACAGATAGTGTAAGGTAGGGGGTATCTATAGTATAAGAGCTTATCTGAGAATTGAAAAATCGGTTCTTAAATGCTAGTTAAAAGTACATCGTACAGTAATTTGCTGATACGCGACCTAAATATTAGAATTTGACGCATTCTTACTTTGGTGGGTAATTTTTTTTTTTTTTTACTATAAACTGACCAGTGATTGACCCCTATCTCACTCGATGGAAGGTGCAGATGAGGCCTAAGGCGTAACTCACTGGTTCAGTAACTATCCACTCTAGCCTTGAAGAGCCCTAGATTGTATCCGTCCGGAAATGCAGACGGTGGGAGCGAATTCCATTCCTTAGCAGTTCGCATTAGGAAGGATGAAGCAAGTCTCGTGCGGGCCAATGGAATGCCAACAACGTATGGGTGAAGACGCTCCCCCACCTAAGTCCGTTGGCAAAAAGGAAATGGAACTATTAGGTCGTGCAATTCCTGCGCACACTCACCAAAATGTATCCGCTAAAAAACAGACAGACATGCAACTCTTCGACTCTTAAACTTAACAGTGTTTTAAGTTCAACTCAACCTAGCAACTCAACTAGTTAGTACAACTTTTTCTCGAGCTTCGACCGTACATTTTGGTCCTTCGAACCGGATATGAACCAATACTTCTCTTTTGCGTCGGAAGTTAAAATGGCACTAGACCCGAGGCTCTGACCTGTCCCCGCGGCGGCGCGCGAGCCGCGCGGCGACGTGCGCCAGCTGCAGCGCGTGCGCGCGCCGCGCCTGCAACAGCTGCTGCAACGCCGCGCGCAACACCGCCAGCGGCGCGGCGAGCGCCTCGGCCGACACTGGGAGAGATGGCTGTCGTCAGGATTCGGCACAAAACTATAATTCGTTTTTAGGGTTCCGTACCTCGAAAGGAAAAAACGGAGCCCTTATAGGATCACTTTGTTGTCCGTCTGTCTGTCAATACCCTTTTTCTCTGAAACGCGTTGAGGTAGCATGCCGAAATTAATATCAAATACTCAAGCCTGCGGTCCCTTGAAGCCGTGAAAAAATCAACCCTCTAAGTCAACGCAATCAAAAGATACAGTCATTAAAAAATCTATTTCCATGCAAACTGCCGAAATCCGAAAACCTAAAGGGTACTTCCAGTTGTCCTAGAAACTTGAAATCTGGTATGAAGGTAGCACTTATAGCACAACCACTCCTAAAAGTCTCAAAATCTTAAAAATTTATGTCTGTCTGTAGATTTCACAGACCAATATAAGTTGACCCCACACTGCTTAAATCTTGCTTAGGAGCAGGGCTCTGCTAACACTGGATAACGTAAAACACTGGGGAAAAGCGTTAGAATCTTTCTACGGAACCCGCGTGCGCGTGTCCGACTCGCACTTGTCCGGTTTTTTTAACTTACCCTGGTCAATTCTGGGCAGTATCCTGGCCCACAGTTGGACGGCCCGCAGGGCTGGCAGGAGCGCGTCATACTCTTGCTCCACGGTCCGCGAACACGGGACCAAGTCTGGGTCTATGATCTGAGGGTTACAACAGGAATATAAATGTTAGTATTTGAAAATAAAAAAAAACACTTAAAAACAAAAAACCGGACTGCAAAAACAATTAACTAAAAACAGTTATAGATCCAAAATGGTCACTCAAAATAAAAAGTGATAAAAGAAACCTAAGTTGATCTTCAGATATCTATTCAATGATACCCCACTTCACATAGTATGTCGACTTTTTTTTTCACAATATGGCGTCTGGTGGTCGCCATATAGCATTTAAATTACTGTCATGTCTTCAGTGAAATGAAATGAAATGAAATATTTTTATTGCGAGAATACAGGTCATAAGTTACATAGGTACATAACCAACACTGCGTTCTGCCTCATCGGCATGCAAAATTTTAAACAAATACTATTATTAAGATACAGGTAAACTCAGCTTAGTAACTACATGAGATCAATTAGCTAAGTATAGTATCTAAGTTTATTGCGAGCATAACAGAAATTAACTATTTTAATAGTCATTAAATTATACTATCACAGCCCTAGAAAATTATAATGAGAATAAACCTAAATCTATTGACTTAAAATTTATAATACCTTCGTGACGTTCGCAAGATTAACACGAATCGATTGACGTAAGAATCATTAAAATCGGCCCACGCGTTCGGTCTCTAGAGTGCCACAAGAGAAGGTGCGTTTCACAGTCGGGTAATAAAGCCCCAGATATCGACCGACGACCGAGATGACGACTAGATAGCCTAGTGGTTAGGCACTGCTGCTTAGCGGCAGGATTAGCGAGTAAGATGGCGGTAGCGATCCGGACGGACCTCGCTCAAGGTCCTACCACCCGCAATGATTATTATTGAAGAAAATCAAAAAAAATCACGAGAATCGGTTGAGAAGACACACAGACGGACATACGGCGGACAGTGATGGCGGAAAGGCGTTGGACATACGAAAGCATTTTTGTACAAGCTGAAACGTTGACGCTTCGCTCGCTCGGCCAATTACATTAATTAGAAAAGTTGAAAAACCCCGACATTGTCACTTCAAACTACAATATATCAAAAACGGGTTAACCAATTTTAATGAAACTTAGCTAAGAACCATCTCGATTAAACTAGCTTTCGATTAAAAAATATCGCATCGAAATCGGTAGATCCGTGTTGGGAGCTATGATGCCACAGACAGATACACAGATAAACACCCTCTTTTTCGTCGGGGGTTAAAAATGATTTGAACTTGACAAAACCCCATTACAAAAGGTGATATCTCAAAAACGGCTGAACCGATTTTGATGAAACATGCCTAAGTACCATCGCTGGAAAACCTGCTTTTAAATAAACAAAACCACATCCAAATGGGTCCAACCGTTTAAGAGCTACGGTGCCACAGACACACATAGCGGTCAAACTTATAACACACCTCTTTGCAAAACTCGAAAGTTTTATTCAGCAAATAGGCAGTTGAATGCTCTTTTACACGTCATTTTTTCTAGTCTACCAGCGCTTTCGGAAAGACCATGATTGCCAAGAAGAATGCGCCGCAAGAAACTTGGCACAAAGACATTTTTTTCTAAAAACAAATTACATTAGCTCTTACAATACGTAACAACAGATAAATTACACAAAGAAACCTCACTCTATCATTAGAAAATTCGCTTCAGAGGTTAAAAAACTCACCTGATCTTTGATCTTCCACTCGTATTTCAAACTCGCCTCAGCGACACAGTACTCAGCTTTCAGAAACAGTAGAGTAGCTTCGACCACAGCCATTTTGACATCTGTCGTACTGTCACTACTGTGCGAAGCCAACAGGCTGGTGACAATCTCGCTGTAGTGTGGGTTGTGTATAGTCCGTACGTGTGTGGGTGTGGACATTACCACTGTGTACAGAGTGTCGAGTGTATCCGGTTCGGCTGGGAAAAAAAACCACTAATTTTAGTAAAATTAGAAAAGTTAAAAAACCCCCGACGTTGTCGTTTCAAAGTTCAATATTTCAAAAACGGGTGAACCGAATTTAATTAAACTTCGCTAAGAGCCATCTCGATTAAACTAGCTTTCCAATAAAAATAACCGAATCGAAATCGGTTCATCCGCTTGCGAGCTACTAGACAGATGCACAGACACACAGATACACAGGTCAAACTTACAACACCCCTCTTTTTCGTCGGGGGTTAATAAAATGGATCGCTCACGTATATAAGTCGAGTTTAGCCCGACATCATCATCATCACCAGCCTTTATAACCGACTTCAAAAAAAGGAGAAGGTTCTCAATTCGTCGGAATATTTTTTTTATGTATGTTACTCGAAAACATCTGGACCGATTTCTGAAAATTCTTTTTTTATTTGATAGGGTATACTTTCTAGTTAGTCCCATTGTCACCAAGTCAGGATCTGATGATGGGATCCCAGGGAAATCGAGGGCAACCCTCAAATTTTATAGGAACATAATAATATCATGTGTTTCATATATTTTCGAAAGCTATTCAAGTACTTGCGTCTGGTAGTCATCATCTCGTGTTAATGAGGTAATCATGGCAGGTACAACTCCTTAACGGTTAGGAGTTGAAGGATAATATTTTAAATGTTAACGTAACTTAAAATTGTGAAATGATTTTTTTTAAAGAAGCAATTTTAATTTTTTTTTTAGTTTTCAACTTTTTTCAAAAATAATCAATAAATCGATTATTTTCATTGATTCAGAAAATAGCTCCATCTCTTGCCACTAATGCGTAACTGTAGAAGTTCCGTAGTGGGTGAGCTGCTTGATTAAGCTACTCATAGATGGCGCTGAGGAGAGATCTTCCAAATAAAATATGACACAAGGCATTGAAAAATTCGTTAGGTACACCAACGTTAAGTATAGCTTAATTGGTGGAGCGTGGTGCGGATTACCGAATTTTTCTTTGCATTGTCATTGTATGTTGAATTTCATTCTATGAATGTTTCATAAAAATAAAAACAAAAATAATCAATAAATCGATTATTTTCATTCAACTTTTTTGTTTATGGCAACCGGTCGCTTTGGGTTAGCAACCATTACTGCCAATGACTCTTGACAACAGCATAATGTATGACGTGTTTGACCAGTTTTTTTATGTACTTTTTGTTACATAAATAAATATTTTGTATGTATGTATGTCTTACCAGTTAATTTATTGAATCAGGCGTTACTTCGCGGAGGTCCATATTTATGAACTATAATTACTTTGCTCACCCGCGACCACAAGCGACAAATAGTTATATCTGTGCGGCAAATGTATGTTTCCATGCAACACCTCCGCTTCCACTGCTACACGAATCAACACATGCCACACAGACCCAACTGTCACCCACCACTAAACTAAACGCTGACGCGTTTCGGCACTCTCCACGAGGCCATTATGTAGTTGTTTTAAGTTCTTACCAGTTATCCATGCCGGTTGTGCCTCTCTCGTCATGTTGTAGAGGGCCCGCCACACCCCAGCGATGGGCACTACGGATGGCCACAATTTAGCATACATCAAGAATTCATGGTTCAGGAGGGCACTGGAAAAAAAAATCGAAATCGGTCTAGCCGTCTTCGTGTAATCGGGGAACATACATAAAAAAATAAAAAACAAAAAATATTCCGACGAATCGAGAACCACCTCCTTTTTTTTGAAGTCGGTTAAAAAAAACAATAAGGGCTATAGCGTATGAATTAATGTATGAAGTACGTATACGTATGAAGACCTAATTAGTAGTTAAGCTTAAGCTTAATTCCTATTTGTCCAATGTTCACGTTCCTCTTTTTTTATTTTTTATTCTCTTTTAATATATGTGTATTTGGATAGGTTGTTGTGAATTTTGCGATGTAAAGGACAAATTTTGAGAACACCATCCACCCAAATTTCATTTATGTACTAAGTAACAGTGGCATCTTTATTGGTTAATGTTAGATATAAATTTATTAGATATAAGTTTAATTGTACCGTTTGTGCCCAAATAAACATTGAAACATTAAAACATTAATTCGCCGCTGGAGGCGCCAGTGTAGAGTGAGTTCTAAAGAAATCACACTTTTTTTAATACCTACTCACTGAAACATAAACACAGAAAAAATACTAACCCCGGGAATCGAACCTGGATCCTCGACATTCCGTGGTGCCATACCCCTACACTACTATTAGAATTACCGGTAAAAATAAAAATTTGGGAAAAAAAAAAAACAAAAAGATAATACTTTTGTCAATAGTATTAAAAGTTATATAGTCAACAGCATGAGTAGCTAAGGGAACGTACCCATTATCATGATACTCGGGACTTAATCGCGTAAAAAACTTTTATATTTAAATTTGAATTTAAATACCTCGACGTTTCGGACGCGACGTTGCGTCCATGGTCTCGAAGGGACCCACTCTACGCAACCCATTTTTAACAGTTCTTTAGCCCCCAGACACAGTATACAGGGTGGAAAGTTGAGATGGGGCAGTAAGGGCAGCTACTAGATCCCTCGCTGCTACGCGAAAATGCTCTTAGGAGACCTTTACTAACTTTTGAAGTGATGACAATCGACATTCACAGAATTTTGATAAAACGTACAGTCAGCGAGAAAATCGTCAGATTTGACTTTTTTTTTAATGCCAATCGGTCCCATTTCTATCAAGGATTAAAACACTCTTTGAGACCAACTGAGGTTAGAGTACTAGAACACCCACAAATCGAAGAAAACTTTTTCCATACATTTCCTCCTTTCTGTGGCATGCTCAATATCCTAACCCTAAGTTCGTTTGTCCTTTTCTGTCACATGGACATTTCCGTTAGTAAGTGGAAGACAAAACCTATTCTAGCTAATAGAGACTTGAGTGACGTTTATGAATAATGCCCTTAGGTACAGTACAGCTCCATGCTATTAATTAGGATTTAAACGCAAATTTTGTTTTCACACCCATAATAACAAACTTGGACAGCCCTTCAGGACCTCACGCGGCAGCGGCGCCAACTGGTTACCACAAAAACGAGAGCCCCAATTGGAAACTTACCTGAATTTCAAAGTGCAGAAGAACGGCTTCAAGTTTCCATACAAGCATTTCTCCGCGGAGAGCTTGCAGGCGCACAGAACGGTCATCATTTGAAGTTCATCATCATCATCTTTGGCCTTTAACGATTTGGCTTTTATATCCATGACTAAGCTCATATACTTTTCCGAGCTCAAGCCATCGGGTTGAGCAAAAACCAAGCTCAAATATGCATCGAGAAGAGCTTGCTCATATAGCTTACAATCTAGCTCACATATACTTTTGTTGTAGAGAGCTCGGCTTATATTCTTCAAATCGTGTTCGCTTTTAAAGTGTATGAATTCATGAGTCAAGTATAGATTGAAGAGAGCTATAGCCGAGTCATAATGTTCAGCCTTATTTAGTAAGATAGCGGTATTGTGTATGTCTGTCTGTGACTTCTTTAGACACTTGTCGTGGTTCGAGCAGCCTAACCGGCATAGCTCGGTTAAAATACAGTGCTGTTTCTGTATTACGGTGTGGTACGGAGGCAAAATCTTCGTTATTTTCAGGTTCGCGTTTAATGACGAAGAAATGAAGTTTTTTGCCAAAAAGGAAAGACGTAGGGCATCATGGAGTCCTGTTTTGATTTTACAATTATCACATTTCAGTAACTGTGCTGTATTATGCAGTTTATCAAGCAAGAGTATGATTAATTTTAAACAATTCTCTTTCAAGTCTTCTGTGAATTCTGTTGTACTCGACAAATTATATTCAATAAACAATCTTAACATCTGATTTATGTAAGGGTAAGTTGCTTTCATAGCTTTAAGATAGCCCAATGTTTCTGTAGTTTCACACGAAATTGTTAAACTGTTGAGGACTGTTTCGTTAAAAGTTGAGTTATTGTTATCAGTTAAAATGCAGCAAAACGAGTTTAGATAAAACGTCTGGAGGCAATGGAACATGTCTGGAGCGTGCCCAAGGAACGAAATGCAAGTTCGAACAGCAGCATTCAAGCTGGAACCCTTAAACTGTAGCCTCATCGCATTCTCCGTTATAACATAGAAGCTATCGCTGAATTTAACATACATCTCCAGAGTCCCTTTCTCGTTGAGTTTCTTAAAAGACTTCCCATCTTTTTTGGAAGAGAGACTTTCGAAGATCTTCCCAAAAACAATGTTCAAGTCTTTTGCATATTCACTGTGGTACAAAAAGTGTAGTTTCTTCATTAAAAACACTAGGATAGTACTGCAGAATTGTACACTATCATACATTAGTATTATTTTTTGGATGTCCTCCGTCAGTTTAGGAAGGAGTTTGATGATGGCTCGCCTCCCAGTTTTTAGTTTTTCTATGAACATGAAACGATCAGCTAGTAGGTTCCAGTAAGTCTTGCAGTACTCCGTTAGTGTGTTCTCCGAGTCGCATTCGAATGGCATGTAGGATAATTTCAGGACTAGCTCTGGGGGCAGTTGGGATGGCTGGAAAGAATTATGTGAAATACAATTACGAATAAAAACACATCTTAATAAACATACGTAATTTTCATAGGTAGCTCAACTTTCTTTTTTGGGTTCCATAGCTCAAAAGTAAGAAACCAAACTCTTAAAGGACTCTTAAACTCTCTCTTGCTGTCAGTCTGTCTATCTGTCTGTCTATTCCAGTTGACTTAGAATCTAATAAAAATTAGGCATGAACCAACATACAACAACGCACATATAAAGTAGAGTCCGATGACTTAATAATAAGCCAGCTGCAGCTAGTTTCACTATAAAGAGGTCTTAGTACCTTTCGTGCAATCTATGAACTCAAAGATATAACTAATACAGATGGTGATATTATGTTAAGCAGAGGTCCGAGTGTCATACAAAATGAGTCGTACAGAGACCTCTATACTACAGTAAAGGAATGCTTCATTGTATAGACATTGGTAGTAATTTTGGCTTTAAAACATTACAAAATTGGGAATTATACCTGTCTCACAACATATTTGTGGATGTGGTAGACACAAGCCAGGGTTTTTACCCGCTCCGGGCGCTCTAGGCCTCTCGTCTCCCTCACACAGTCAATGGACAGGTTCAGCAGCTCCTTACAGTCAATCTTGTCGCTCCACGACGGGACTTTGTCTAGGTTTCTGTCAAAATAAGTGATTTTGTTAAAGCACTTAAGACTGAAAAACTTGATAAAAGGCCGTTTTAAATGTTACTTTACCTGCAGAGTATACAAAGGACGTTTAATGAGAACGGTCCTCTGTCTTTCGATGTTAATTTTGCAGTAATTGCCTTGTATTCGGTAAAGACATTTGCCAAATCATGTATATCTTTTTCTGAGCCATCCGCCTTCAGTTTCGTGATGAAATCGTTCGCTTCCATTTTAGAAGACGTAGTCCATTACTCAGATCTTCGCTAAATACGCAAAATCACTGTTTATTATTGAAATTAGTGATATTAATTCAGCAAAGTTTAAAATTAATCAAATGAATGAGCGAGAGCGACCGTTAAATTTGTGACGTTTCTCAATTTGTTTTAGTCTGTGGTTTTGGCGTTTCGTTTCGTTCCACAGATTGCTTATTAAGCGGCTACCACATAACCCCTTAGCACGCTACCGTTTATTCACAGTATACAGCATTAGTCCTTCTCGCACCTGCTAGTTTGTTAGAAAGTGACAAAGTGACGAATGCTTTTATGTCGTGGGCTTTTAGCTTCATAGCAAGGAAGAATAAGAATACTAATGGAAGAGCCGGAACAATGATAATTATATTTTCTTTGACTTTACAGAAAGTTAACAAAACACAACAGAAATGGCTGTATGGACTTAGTTTCCTTTGCCTATCCCTTTTTGACTAGATGGATTTATAAAAAAAAAAATTGCTATGCCGGTCTGCAATTTCCTCCTGTTTTCTGATAAAAAGAAGTGCAATTTCACCGTAAAACAAGCATTTGCATTCACTCCGTCTTTTCCCCCGCTTGCAGTGACACCATTTACTTCAAAACAGGTAAATATTTGTCATCTAACATCTAACCTCATTTTTTTCTGTTGATATTTTTTATGCATAACTTATATTATTATAGAGGCACGCCTTAAGTTCTACGAAATGCATTCAATTTGTAACTATCTTATTGAATTTAGTGTTTTTGCTCTATTGAGAACAAAGTTTAAATTTAATGCTATGTTTATCAGCTGACTTAATACAACAACATTACCACAATATACAACATAATAAAAATATATATTACTAAATCTCATATCGCCCAGATCGTTGCTACTGGGCAGGGTGCCCTTAAGGCTAGCTGCGTTTCCACGTTATATGGCATACGCGAGGAAAGAGCCAGCCCCATGGTCACTTTGTGAATCGCACAAGTGTATTTTTAAGCATGTTGGAAAGCTTAACGTTTATTTCGGGTTTAAGTTACGACATAAATTTTATGTTCTTTCTTTCCATGTGCCAGTGGGCTCATTTAAATTTAGTCTAGATTGAAATATGATAACTGCGAAACAACAATTTAACTTTGGTGTTTGGTTTTATGCCGGCTTTACACACTCTCCGAGACCGGACGAGGCACACATGTTTTCCCTTTCGGGCCTTATAAGCAAGAAAAGGACAGCATGCATGCCTCAACCGGTCTCGGAGAGTGTGTACTACTGGAATAAGATATTCCTTGTTATTATGTTGCTTAAATTGCTGTGTTAACCAAAATCCTTTCCAATTTTCAGATCTGCAACTAGCACCATGAAGCCGTCTCGAAAATACTACTTGTTGCTACTACTGGCTTTGGCTGTGTATTTCACAACCTCGAAACTAATCTTCGATAAAGTTTATGACACACAAGTAGTCATTGATGAGCTATTCCACATCCCGCAAGGAATTGCTTACTGTCAACGCAACTTTTCATACTGGGATCCGAAGATCACAACTCTACCAGGCTTGTATCTAGTGTCAGCAGCCTCTGTGGGTTCATATTTCGAATGCAACACTTATAGTTTACGTTTCGTGAACCTCATTGCATCATGTGTGAACCTCTTGCTGTTCTCATCAATTTTGAAGTTCATCTACGGGAGCAATTCAGAGAGCCAGTTCAAGATAGTGTTGCAAGCGTTCAATTTGGCTATTCTACCTCCCTTGTACTTTTTCTCTCATGTTTATTATACTGATACTTTGTCGTTAACATTTTTGCTAGCGTTCTCAAGGTTATGTTTCACAAGTAGGCATAAGTTATTTATACTTATCTTTGGTTTATGTAGTGTATTGATGCGGCAAACTAATGTAGTGTTCGTAGCAATGGTGTTAGGTCATAAAATGTTAGATATTATGATAAAAAGCTCCAGAGTTTTCGGGAATAAGTATCTGACAAAAACTAACTTAAGCACAACCTCGGTTATAGCTAAAGACGTTGATGCGTCAAAACTGAAACGTTACTACAGTATAAATGATATATTTCTGGCCCTGGGGTACCATATTACAACGTGTTTTGTGACGTTTTTCAAGTTCTTAACTGCACAAGACTGGCTGATAATATTAACTCATGGCGTAACTTTAATTTCATTTTTGGTATTCGTTTTTAAAAACGGTTCCATTGTTGTCGGTGACAAAACAGCTCATGAGGCTACCTTGCATTTACCACAGATGTTGTACTTCCTTATTTTTTATGGTATCTTTGGACTACCTTACGTTGTTGCCAAGTTACCCTCAACATTGAGACTTATGCTCCGAAACAAGACTAAAATAGTGTTGTATACGATATTATTCACTCTTATTGTTCATTTCAATACAATAACACATCCTTACTTACTAGCGGATAATCGCCATTACACTTTCTACGTTTGGAACCGGTGGTTCGGTAAATATGAGTTCGCTAAATATGTAACCATATTTCCCTACATCTTTTTACTGTTCAGTTTGTATGATAATTTGAAAGACCAGAACTGTGTTGCGTTTTTGTTGCCATACACAATAAGTTTGTTTCTAGTGTTGTCACTCCAGAAAATGATTGAGGTTAGGTACTTTTTAGTCCCATACATAATTTTAAGACTGCGCTTTGTTCGTCCGTCGAATAACATTGTAACATTCGAATTCTTGTGGTACTTAGTGATAAACGCTGTTACATTTTATTTGTTTTTCAGCAAAGAGATTTTGTGGAAGGATTTTGATTATGTGCAGAGAATTATTTGGTAGATATAAGAGGTGTCTATACTTTACTTTCAAGGTTTATTAATACATAAACATAAGATATATTTTCATCTTTATGTAGTTTTGAAATTAAAGCTATTCAGTGATGCCAAATAATCTTAACATAAAATTTAAATACACTCCTATTTATGCACTTGATGGCAAGAAAGACAAGTTCCCTGTCCAGATGCCCTCACCTCATGAACCTTTTTTTCCGTGATGTCCACCAGCATCACCTATTTTGACCCCACCCATAAAGCAGACAGACGGGAGGCGCCTTTGGCTTATCTATGCACTACAATTTTTCTGCCACTTTTTGAGGGGGACGAGGAACACACGTACAGCACACGTCTGCGCTCATGTCGAAATTTGTTACATTCCTACAAACTCACACTAAAACAAAACTGTCACACAAATGCCAAAAACACGCGCAATCAACCGACCCTGATCATTTTGGTCAGACTTAATGTTAAAGATTTGGCAGAGGGGAAATCGCGCGTTACCATCAACTTCAACTTTTTTGTTTATGGCAACCGGTCGCTTTAGGTTAGCGACCATTACTGCCAATGACTCCTGACAACAGCAGTGTATGGCGTGTTTGACCAGTTTTTAATTTGTCGGTTCCAAAATGAGTATAGTTACTTGTGTTTGTTGTGCACCTGGAATGGACATACACAATACATTATAGACAGCACAAAACATTTACACGATCACAAAGAACGGTTTACAGTAAGAAAGACAAAAGAGGAAAAGGCGCCTAAAGTTGGATTTTTTCTTTCGTAATGAATTTGATTAGCGCGCGTTACCATCTCCATTCCTTTCCTACTCTAAGATACCCCCACTCAGATTAATGAAGTCAATAGATGGATGGTAAACTTATGGCCGTATAGTTATACCCTTCGCTCATGTAACTAAGGCCCTTTGTTAAAAAGAGACAACTGTATGCTCCGATTTCAAGAGTCGTACCGTTTTTTTGATCTGTAGTGTGCGTCAGTATTTGAATGTGTGAGGGAGCGCCGTTGATGACAACTATAACCCGATCTCATTCAGTGACACTTTATTTGAATGACTACCTAGAGACGACCGATGCTTCTATTTTTTATCGGGTAAATTGGCTACAGAATTGACCAATGGGCATCTGGCTACAGGCTGTGTTGTACACAAATGAAAATCGGGTACGCTTGACAGCTGCTTACATGGGGTCTGCCCCCAGCACAAATTTTGTATGGAGGTGATCCTAGTGCACATCACTTTTTTTTTTCAAGAGCCCGTGCCCCCGATATGTGGTCACATCCCCATACTAGATGCACAGTTGGCACTTCTGACATTGTCAAATTGTTTTGTATGGGGATAGGGAACATGTTAAATTTAAAAGCTGGCTTTTCCAGTTCTTAACTTTAAAAAAGGATTATAAAAAAAGTTGTGTCCAAGATTTTAACCTTAGATGTAAGTTAACCTAAAGTGATCACTGCCACAAACAAAAACGTTGAGTCAAAACTATTGTTATAATTATAATGCTTAGTTTAGTAGGTTTTGAGGTAGTGCAGGGATGCGGAGGGTGGGGATAACCAGTAAGATTTCCCTAGCCCCGCTCAGCGCAGACCTGCCCTAATGGTGGATTTTCCTAGCCCCGCTCAGCGCAGCTACCCTATTAGTGCATTTTCTAGCCCCGCTCAGCGCAGACCTACCCTAATGGTGGAACTTCCTAGCCCCGCTCAGCGCAGCTACCCTATTAGTGGATTTTCTAGCCCCGCTCAGCGCAGACCTACCCTAATGGTGGAACTTCCTAGCCCCGCTCAGCGCAGCTACCCTATTAGTGGATTTTCTAGCCCCGCTCAGCGCAGACCTACCCTAATGGTGGAACTTCCTAGCCCCGCTCAGCGCAGCTACCCTATTAGTGCGTTTTCTAGCCCCGCTCAGTGCAGACCTACCCTAATGGTGTTACTTCCTAGCCCCGCTCAGCGCAGCTACCCTATTAGTGGATTTTCCTAGCCCCTCTCACCGCAGCTACCCTATTAGTGCATTTTCCTAGCCCTGCTCAGCGCAGACCTACCCTAATGGTGGATTATCCTAGCCCCGCTCAGCGCAGCTACCCTATTAGTGGATTTCCCTAGCCCAGCTTAGCCCCGCTCAGCGCAGCTACCCTAATGGTGGATTTCTCTAGCCCGGCGCAGCGCAGCTACCCTAATGGTGGAATTCCCTAGTCCCACTCAGCGCAGCTACCCTAATTGTGGGTTTCCCTAGCCCAGCTCAGCCCGGCTTAGCGCAGCTATCCTATTGGTGGATTTTCCTAGCCCCGCTCCGCTCTGGTATCTTATTGGTGGATTATCCTAGCCCCACTCAGCACAGCTATCCTAGTGGTTTTTCTCCCACACCGTTCCACTACCGCAGGAACCTACTCAGTTGTGCGTTATGATTTAGATATAAGTTCATAAATATATTATAGTTTTATAGTATGCTTTGAATGTATTTCACAAAGGAAGCTGAAGGCAAAAGTATTTCTTTGTGGAGAAAAAGATTTATGTAGAATATTTGCTTTGTAAAATGATACTAAATTGTGTTATAAAATGGACATGATTAAGAAATGTGATATTTCCTTTAATTCGTTATTAATTCATTGTTGTATGGAATGTGTGTAATAGAATAAAGAATGGTTGAATTTATATGTTGTTTTATTTTTATCTAAGTTATCCGTAAATGGCGATGGCGGCCTCTAAGGAACAGCCAGAAACACTGACAACCAAGCGAAGTACGTACCTATGTAGACTGTTGATATGTCCTGAAAAAAAAATTGCCTTCGGTATTTGTATCAATATTTGAAAAAAAAAGGCATCAATGTTGCATTTTTTATTTTAAACACATGTAGGTAGTTCATAATTAATAATATTTTTCACAAATATACAAACAACATAAATCACATCGTATCACATTCAATAACGTACTTTGTTACTTAAATAAAATAGTAATAAAAAGAACAACACCCATTTCCTTTGATTTATTATAATTATAAATGCTAATATTTCTTAAATATGCAATATTTATTTCATAAATATAAACTTTTATAATGACTTGATATTCTTTTTTCGTTCATTAACATCTAAAAAAACAACTAAAAAACATCACAACATTACTTATTATTACTGGTAACACAAGTAAATTACGAACAACTATATACTCTAAGGTCAACCAGGGCCGTGTTTTATAAAGCTACAAGTTGCAATTTACAAGCGGAAGTCTCTTTCTAACGAAAGGTGATATAATGAGATTTCCGCTTGTAAATTGTAACTTGTAGCTTTATAAAACACGGCCCAGGTTGGGGCAATAGGGATGTTGCCCCTTGGTCAAATCAGCAACTTTTTATGAAATGTCAAAACGATTTGATCGGATCCGTTAGTACGAAGTTGTATTGAATTACAGAACTATGATGTCATCATTTACAATGATCAAACTGCCCCCTTTTATTAGTTTTTGTTAAATAAAAAATCGTTGCATTGCAGTAATATGTGAGGCATCTGTTTTTATGAGTACTTATCTTCGGAAGCTTGATAAGTGAAAATGTAAAATGATTTTACTTTGACATCATTCAACAACCGTATTCGTTGCTATGGCCTCTGAGGCACAGATGTGCCCTTTTAGACACATTCGCCCCATCTGTCAGATGACAGATGGGGCAAATGTATCTAAAAGGGGAAAATACGTCAAAGAGGTAGCTATAGTACTAAACTTTCAATGACAAACATTTTAAAAAAGCACGTATGACGGGAGAAGCTTAATTTATGACTGCACTACATTTTTTCTTACACTTTCCGTCGAATTTTGAACACGGTCGAAACGTCAAAACAGGAATGCACTATGAAATAAACAGCACTGGAGGTAATTGAGATCGTAATACGTAACAGAAATAGGTTTTATATACTTTAATAAATACTTTAAATTAATTACTATGAATCTGGAACTGGTATTAACGATTATTATTTACTATACTCAAGGCCAAAATTAGAGGAACGTTTATAAGGGAAGACACAAAGAAAATGTTCCTCTAATTTTGGCCTTGAGTGTATTTGGGTCAATCAGATTTTGCGGGTGGTCCAGATCGCTACCACCATCTTACTCGCTAATCCTGCCGCAAAGCAGCAGTGCTTGCACTGTTGTGTTCCGGTGTGGAGAGTAAGACAGCCGGTGTAATTACGGGCACAAGAGGCATTTCATATTAGCTCTCTAGGTAAGCCACGCATCAACAAACCCTCCGGGGTTGCGGGTGTCTATGGGCAGTGGTGATCACTTACCATCAGGTGACCCACTTGCTCGTTTGCCTTCCTCGTCATATAAAAAAAACCAACTTTTAAGTGTTGCTCGTTGCCATGGTGACGTCTCCTCGGTCACCCATTAAAAGTATGATTTTCTAGGGTACAAACTCACTAAATGTTAGGAGATGTAAGCTATAACCCTATTCCTTCATGCCTTATCTCGTAAGCATGCTAGTTGTATACATGACAACCATTTTTCTAAGCAACACAGTAGTATGACTGTTGTCTCCTGAGTGACGGGACAGAATAACAACACTAAAAAGGTGATTGACCCATTTACAGTTATAATACTTTTTAAGCAATATTATTAAAGTAATTAGTCATATCACTCCTCGGCTGCAATAAAGCCTTCGCTTGAGTGTAATGAGCAACTTAGCACACTTGTATCTTAATGTACTAAACCCATGCCTATTGAATGCCTCTCCAATGTAATGCATGATTATAAGTTAATGAATCACATTTTTAACATTAAACTACCCATAAACCCATAAACACCATAGTGAAATAAAACGGATCACTCACGTATGTAAGTCGAGTTTAGCCCGACATGTTTCGGACTAATTGGTAGTCTTTCCTCTGGGAGTTCACGACCCAGCGGCAGCGAGACTCACACTACGCGCCGCGGCTCTGCTCCAAGAGGAAGGACTGCGAATTAGTCCGAAGCATGTCGGGCTGAACTCGATTCATATACGTGAGTCATCATCATCACCAGCCTTTTTTACGTCCCACTGCTGGGCACAGGCCTCCTCTCAGAATGAGAGGGCTTATATAGGTGAGTGATCCGTTTCATTTCACTATGTACCTAATCACATTGTTATATTTTTACGTGGTAATTTCCTAAAAAATACTAACGGAATACTGCAAAGCTTTGGGTTAGTAGAACTTAACATCTAAATGCCTCTGGTCAACATTTTGAGTGGCCCCAACCATCTTGACGATCAACACTAAAAACGACAAAAAAACGTGGTCCCTTTGAAAAAAGGAGGTTATTAACAAACTAAGTTGACAGCCATGCGTGTCTGTGTCTGTCTGAGGCACCGTAGCTCTTAAACGGTTGAACCGATTCGAATGCGGTTTTTTAGCGATGGATCTTAGACATGTTTCATCAAAATCGGTTAAGCCGTTTTTGAGATATTACATTTTGTAATGAAAATGTCGGATGATTTTGTCAAGTTCAAATCAAAAACGCGAGGGACCGTTGATGTCTTCAGTATGGCTATAAGTTCGGGATATAAGTTGATATCTTGAAAAGTGAATTATGTAAAAAATAACAAAAAACAAATTTTAAAAAAACCTATAAAAAGTAAAAAATATAACTTCTCGGCCTGGTCCTTTAATCAGGAACTATGTTAACTTTTGCGCAGTCAGGTGCCGTACCTACGGAGGGCATAACATAATTCAATTATGTTATCTTAAATTCCTAATTAAAGCACCAGGCTTTTGAAAGGTTTTTTAAGTCAGGGGTTATTTCCACTAGTGGTCGCGGGTGAGCAAAGTAATTGTTCTTAGTTCATAAATATGGACCTCCGCAAAGTAACGCCTGTATCAATAAATTAATATACAATATATTCGCACAAAGTAATTCGCGGTAAGAAGATGATTTAAGCAGAAGAGAGGTTTTCAATATTTTTTTGTACAGTTTTTTTTATTAATGATATTAATTTCTAAATATGCATCATCATAGATATGTTTACATTTGAGGGTTACAAAGATTATGTATATCTAATACATACACATAACCATACATACATACATACACCCTCAAACCCTCAAACCCTCAAATGTAAACATATCTACGATGATGCATATTTAGAAATTAATATCATTAATAAAAAAAAACTGTACAAAAAAATATTGAAAACCTCTCTTCTTTTTTAATCAAGTAAAAAAACTATGTCAAAAATTATAGAACACCTTACCTAAAGCGAACATCGCCAGAAATATACTATATCTATCTATATATCATTCCATTTCCAATTTTTTTTACTCAGCCGAAATTCTCCATTTGTAAAACTATAATGAAATAAGCGGATCACTCACGTATAAAATAAATCGAGTATTGCTCGACTATTTAGACTAATCCGTAGTTCAAGAGGCCGTAGTGTTCTGCCTACGCAAGCGCTCCTAGAGGAAGGAACACAGATTACTCCAAAACATGTCGGGCTATAACTAACTCATATACGTGGGTGATCTGTTTATATCACTATTTGGGCTAAGCAGTCAACTTTTTATTGCCACTCGTTGCCATGGAGATGTCCCCTGGGTAACTCGTCTAAAATAAGAATTTCTAAGGCATCACTCCATCAAACGTTAGGATTTTCATCACTTATATGCCAATTCATTCATGCTTCATCTCCTAAGCATGCGAATCCTGCCTTCGGGGGAGTGGTGCCCTAGAAAATCTTAATTTCGACGACCGGATAGCCTAGTGGTTAGAAACCCTGACTATGAAACTTGAAGTCTCGGGTTCGATCCCCGGTCGGGGCAGATGTATGATGAATACGAATGTTTGTCCTCGGGTCTTGGATGTTTAATACGTATAGGAGTGTTTTAATCCGTTTTCTAGTACCCATAGTACAAGCTTTGCCTAGTTATGGACTAGATCAATTGGTGTCAATTGTCCCATGATATTCATTTTTTATTTTAGACGAGCTACCCGTGGCAACGAGTGGCAATGAAAACTTGTTTCACCCATTTGTATTTTAATTAGCTCACCCGAAATTCTCGATTTAGTAAAACTATATCCACTTATCTTCCTTTTTAAGTAGCGGCGTGCTTTCAACCTCTTTCTCTTTCGTTGGGCTTATATCCGTTTTCCCGTTGACGTACTGCGCCATCTCCACATTGGAGACTATGTACGGGACGCCGGCCAGGTCGGAAGACAGAGGGTTGTAGTACTGTCGGTAGCAGAATACTGCGGTCGTGAAGCCCAGGACCGAACCGAAGAGGATATCTGGGAAGGAAAAACAACAAAATACAGGTTTTTATATAGTTTAAATAAATAAATACTCACTGAATACAGTGCAATACTGTATTTTTTTAAAGGAACCCTTATAGTTTCGTCATGTCCGTTGGTCCGCTATGTCACAGGCATTTTACTCGAAAACTATATATATCTTAACACAAACGTTGTTTCACAGTTTCCTGTTCGTCTATGAATTAAGTAAATGAATGAATAAATAAATAAATTAGTAGCTAGACGGTTTATTAAAAATATTTATAAAGCAGAACATAATAAAGTGCTACTGTATAACAAAAATAAGAGTTTTAACAATAAAAATGTTGTTTTTTTTTATGCTCAAGTCGGTTATCTACCCGGTATCAAGCGGCTGGTTATTCGTTTCTAGCGGCTGGTTTTTTTTTTTTACTATAAACTAACCAGTGATTGACCCCTATCTCACTCGATGGAAGGTGCAGATGAGGCCTAAGGTGTAACTCACTGGTTCAGTAACAGCCTTCACTCTAGCCTTGAAGAGCCCTAGATTGTACCCGTCCGGAAATGCAGACGATGGGAGCGAATTCCATTCCTTAGCTTGCATTAGGAAGGAGGAAGCAAACCGTTTCGTTTCGGTTTACAACTATAGTCCTACCTTCCCAGTGGTGATGGTAGTCGCAGGTACGGCTGAGCGCGACGCAGCCGGCCAGCAGCAGCGGCGCCGCGCACGCTACCAGCCGCGCGCCGCCGCCGCGCCGCCGCGCCAGCACGCGCAGCCGCCCGCCCAGCCACAGCGCGCCCGCGCCCAGCGAGCACCACGACACTACCAAACATGGGCTCATTAACTCCACTAATCTCATAGGACACTCGACACCAATGAACCCTTCACCAACAGGGCCGTCCAATAATCACGTGAGGCTTGAAAGGAGGGGGGGGGAGGGGTTCGACAAAAATCACGAAATGTCACAAGGGGGGAGGGGGGTGTAGTAAGATATCACGTGTATTTATTTTTTCATTATTTTTTTGCCAATCAAAAACAACCTACAACCTTTCTGTCTACACATTTTTATCATGGTCCTTAATTTCAGAACAAAATAAGATTAGGTATACTTTATACCTGCATTTAAGATATTCTAAAATATTCTAAAAATTTAAGATTTTTTGTATATACTAAAAATACACGTGATGTTGGATGGGGGGTGGGGGGTAGTCTTAAACCTCACCATGTATCACCAAGGGAGAGGGGGGGTTAAGAAATGCTTAAAAAAGATCACGTGATTAATGTACGTCGATTGATAGTTTGTACTAGAACACACCAATAGATCGATGTCGATCAACATCGGTCGATTAGTATATCCGTCGATCAGCCAAAGCTACCACACTAATCGATCGCAATCGATTGATGATCGATCGAGCGGTGTGGTGTGGTAACAAGGGTGATAAAGGCTTAGTACTCCTACTGGATGACAGATGCTAATTTTATTGAAATTTTATTACGGTAATTATTTTGAAAGCATATGTAAATTGTTATCTAAATTCAAATTCAAATTCAAATATTTTATTTCGGACTATTAAAGTCCATAAAAGGTTAGTAATACATTAAATCTTATAAACTATAGGTTAGTACAAATTAAATGGCAACAAAACTCAAACATAAAAATACAATGTCAAAACCGCCCTTTGTTACTTGACTTTATGCAGTCTTATCCAACGGGCGAGCTTAGGGGAGTCCCAGCGGTCCGCCAAAACACTCGGGATGCGGTTGGGGCTGTCGCGGAGGCGACGCAGCAGCGAGGCACATCTGTTTCGCATTATGGCCGCGAAGCCGTCTGTGCGTGCCTCCGCAAACATACCCGAGGCACTACAAAATCGCGGCAGCCCCATCAGCACCCGGAATGCATTATTATATTGGACCCGTAGGCCGTTGTATGCCGTCTGCCTAAAGCCAGTCCACAGGCTACACACATAAAAAGATTGGCAAAACGCTTTAAAAAGCGTAATTTTTACTTGTTTAGTACACAGTGTGAACCTGCGGGCCAACATATTGCACCTAACAGCCAAGGACCTACGTTCCCTCTCCATGTTAAATCGTCAGTGACCCAGTGACCCAAGTATTTGAACTTTGTGACGGTTTTAAGCGGCGCTCCATAAAGTGTTACTATTGGTATAGTTGAGTAAGTTTTTCTACCTGCCTCAAAGACCATTACTTCACTCTTATTTACATTGTACCTGAGTCATTATTTATTTATTTATTTAAGCCCCCCCTGCCGCACACCACACTCCAGCTTATAGCTATCCGAGAGAGCTCCTCCCCATCTAACACAATTTTTCGGATTACTGTACCAGTACTTTAATAAGCATGTTACTTCTTCTGGTAAACTCGTTTCATTACGTAGTTTATACCACATTATATCATAAGGTACAAGGTCAAATGCTTTTGACAAGTGTAGGTAGCAGGCAAACACGGGTGTTTTTCTGGATGTATAGTATTGTACGGTCTGCTTGAGGCATAGGATAGCGCTCTCCGTGGACAGCCCCTGTCGAAAACCGAACTGTGCATCGTTTAGACTAATATGCTGATCCCAATGACGGTTAAGCAGCCCGTCCAACACCTTAGCAATAACATTGGCCAAAGAAATGGGCCTGTAATTAGCCATGTCCGAAGAGTCACCGGTCTTGTTCTTCACAATAGGAACAACTACAGTCCGCATAAGGTCCTTAGGTAAATAGGAATGGCCAAGACATAGGGTCAAAAACGTAGCCAACACCCTGGGCAAGTGCTCACCAGCGTGTCTCAGATGCTCAATGCTGAGGCCATCGCGCCCCGGTGATTTGCCCCCAGCCATATTTTTGATCACAGAAGATACCTGCCCAGCAGTAAACACGACACTGTGCTCAATGGGGTGATCCGCAGCACTGACCTCCTGCACCATTGAAGAGTCAACCCTAAAATGACTTTTAAAAAGACCGGCCACTTCTTTAGGATCATGCACACCCGCAACGCTCACCGGAAGCCCAGACCTATGGTTTAATTTATTCGTTGATTTCCAAAATTTGTTAAAATCTTTACGATAATGATGTTCAGTCATCAAATTCCAGAGGAATTTTTATATCTCTTAGTCTATTGTTACAGATTTGGACAGCCTTTCTGTTACCTGGGATCTTCTTTACGACTTTAGGCATAATAAGGCTCAAATTGCACTCAACCAGGAGGGGGTAGTGATCGGACCAAAAAGTATCATACAGTACCGACGCACTAAGAACTGTCTGTCGTGCCACTGCTGTCACTAGGAAATGGTCAAGCCATCGGCGACATCCATGTGCATCACTTACAAAAGTGTGTGTATCAGAAGCTAACATTTCTAAGTCTGGACATGACCAAGTCTGTTCCTCGCAGAAGGCCAACATTTCAGTAGCAAAAAGTTCGCCAGAATGTGCATTAAAGTCACCTAATATAAACACAGACTCAACACTATGACATTCAATTATAGCATATATTTCACTTAAACACTCAATGAATTCACTCAAATTATCATTACAATCAGTCGGCATGTAAACTGAAAAAAAATAGCAGAACGACTTTCGGACGGTACCTTTATAGCAGCCAGTCGAACACTCTTACTCTGTACAACTGATACGGTGAGAAATACATCCTTTCTCCTCAACAGCGCAACGCCGCCATACGGCCGGCCTCGCAGCACACCGACAGACGTATCGACAGCTGAAGTACCAAACGCAGCAAAACAATCGTCAATGCTATTCAAGAAAGACAAGTCGTGTGGTAGCAACCAGGTCTCTTGAAGTGCTATCAGATCCGCCGTCCCGCACAACCTTCTCACGCACTCGACCGACCTCACAACATTTTTGCAATTAAAAGTTACTAACTTGGTCGTATTTTTCATTAGGGTCGTTGTTTGATCTCATCAGTTTTCAGCACTTTTCCCGTCCGTTTTTGATTAAAATCAATAAAACGTCGGTAAGCTACATTTTCCGGCCAAAAGTCGTCTTTCAAAAACATCTTTAACTTATTTGAAGAAACAAATATTTTATAAGCATTATATTTTTTATGCAGTTTCATTTTCATTTGCTCCACAGTAACATCTATACCGGATTTATTTTTAACGTACTGAGAGATATCACTAACGAAAACGTCCTTCGCCACATTGTAGATATAAATAGGTAGTTTAGTATCAGCGGCTTTAAATTTCTCATTGCCATCCATAATAACATTTCCTCTGTTACTTAAAAACCGGTTCCTCAGCCTATATCTCTGATCTGAAGCCCATTTACTAACACGGTTTTCTTGTTTCCATTCGCCTCCTCGAGCGACAACGGCAAAAGTTAAATCTTTATCAATCATTCTAGCCGCGGAGTTGTTTTTAAACACGACGTTGTCTTCAGAATCATCGATGTCGCTCATATACACAGAATGCGGCGGTGTAGAGGAGGCCAATAAGGGCGAAATTGCTTTAGCAACCTGCGCACACAAACCGTTGGTCCCGAGCGCTTGACTCATCACTGTTTTATTGCACGGTTTCTCGTCTACCGTCACAATTCCACTATTCTCAACCGATGTTTTTGTTTGAGCAAATGATGATTTCAACGATGCATTTTTTTTGGTCGGAATTTGTACAATATCTCGATATATGTTTTGACTACTGTTATGTGTAAAAGACGGTTCACACCTCTGCACTACTTTTCCATCATTAGACATAGGCGGTAGGCCGATAGGCCCACTGTTAAACTGGTACTCATAATTGTTTACGAATGCTCCTCGTTTTCTGTTCACATTACAATGCTGCTGGGATACATCTAGACTTTGCTTGTTCTTTATCAAATCTACTTCTAACTTTAACATATTATGTTGCTCCTTTGTCGCATATTGCTCCTCAATCCGACTGAAATTCTGTTGCAATTTTATAATATCTTTCAGCAATCTTGAGACATCAACGTGATCAAATTGAACTGGAGGTACCTTATAAAGGTCACGAGCAACAAATATCGGCAAATCCTCCTCCTTATCATTTTCTGAAAGCTTCAATAGACTAATGATATCGCCAATCTCCCTTATTGATTTACCGCTCCTCTTCCAAATTTTCTTTCGCTTACTCGTTGGGATACAATCATACAACAGATTTTTAGCTTCCGTAATATCCGATTCTGAGAAAGCACTGACACATATTCGGTCCACATGTCCACATTATTGCGAGCAATAACGCTACTCCGTCCAATCCCAGATTATGACACTTGAGACATTTCACTGCCCTGAGACAACGAGGTATATTATGATAATCTCATATCCTACCAAATCCCTCTGCCTACATCCATCTCTGCCTTGTTAGCGTTTAATGATTTAAATATATATAATTTACTAAATGTATTTATAAATAATAACGACATTAAAATTTAACCAACTGTTTTCTTATATTTAAGTAATTCTGTATGTACAATATATTGATTTTATTATCAAAATCTATTACGCATGTTCCTAGTTCCTACACAATCCCATGTAATCCTATCCTGATAATTTATTCCAAATTTCGTATTTTTCCTTTTCTACGTTTCCCTAACTCGTAAAAAATCGTGGTCTAAGTATCACTCACAGCTGCTATGTCCGCTGGGGAAGGACTTGCGACCCTCCATGATCTCGGCGGGGTCACCGGTGCACTGCAGATCCATGGTCTCTACCCCGTCCGGAAAACAGCGGTAGAAGAAATCGGGACGCGGCCGGCCTGGTAACAATTTGTTGTGAATTAATATACACATTTTTGTTTAATTAAGCCTTAAAATTCGGATACAAATAATAAGTAATAATATATCCAGGGTTAACATTTTAATATTCGCCATCTGTTCTACCCGCCCCAATAAATAAATATAGAAATAGAAATAGAAAAATGTTTATTCGACGTACACAATTGACAAGTATAATAAAAAAACAATTAAAAGAAGTGACCAAAGACGTTGAACAGGATCCCTCTCAGCATTGTGCCGCGGCTGGGGCCACGGCGCTGGTTTTCAGAGGGACCCCGATTTAAAACTAAACCCTAATACGAAGACAATGTAACACATGACGGTGAAAAGGGAAGAGGTAATTTAACAAATAAACAATAAAGACAATTTGTAGACAAAAGACAGTTATACAAGAAAAAAATAAAAATGTATATAAAACAGATAAAAAAGTTTCAAGCCATTGAATTGGCTGCATGGACTCAGTTTCCTTTGCCTATCCTTTATGGGGCAATACCATTGACACCAATTGACTTAGGTCCCAAACTAGGCAAAGCCTGTACTATGGGTACTAGACCACGGATAAATATACTTATCTACGTAAATACATACTTATATACATATTAAACATCAAAGATCCGAGAACAAACATTCATATTCATCATACTAACATCTGCCCCGACCGGGGATCGAACCCGGGACCTCGAGCTTCATAGTCAGGATCTCTGAACACTAGGCTATTTAGTCGTGGTAATAAGGATTTTTTTTCCTTTTGTGGTAGGACACCCTAAAAAGTATGTACTCGTCAATACATATTCACATATTGATGTCAATACGTGTATACAAAGACCCCAGAAGTTGTGATTTGCCCCATAGATGAGTTGGCCCGAGGGGATTCCAAAATTCAAAATTCTATTCAGCAAATAGGCAGTTGAATGCTCTTCTACCAGAACTATCGGAAATACAATTTTCGCCAAGAAGAATGCGTCGCAAGAAACTTGGTACAAAGTATTTTTTTTCTAAAAACAAGTTACATTTAGCTTTTACAATATATAACCACAGATGGATTATACAAAGAAAACTCACTGTATCATTAGAAAATAAAGAAAAAAATTTACAGCATTTCAGAAACAATACTTTATACAAAGGCCCCAGAAGTTATGTTTGCCCCATAGACGAGTTTGCCCCAGTGTATTTGTTGTAAATAAGAGGTTACCTGCTATAACTTTTATCGTGTTGGTGGTGACCCCATTCATTCCTAGAGCCAGTGACCAGGCCAAGAGGAACTGAAAAAAAAAACTTTTTTAGATCAACAACTTTTTTTAAATGTCAAAACGATTGGTTAGGATAGAAGTTTGAATTGAATTACTTACAGAACTATGACGTCATAATTTTCAGTGATCAAACTGCCCCCTTTTTATTAGTTTTTTATTAAATTAAAAACTTAAACTTAAACTACCGTGAGATTCAATCATAGTGTGTTATGTTATGTATATGTATGGTGTGTGTGTGTGTGTTAGTTTACGTCTCGACACCGGCGTAGCGTGTGTTCCCAGAGGAAGGACTACGGATTAGTCCGAAACATGTCGGGCTATACTCGACTGACATTACGGATCACTCACCCGTTTATTTCTCTACTAGCTGTTGCCCGCGACTTCGGCCGCGTAGATTTCGGTTATCGCTATCCCGCGGGAACTATATAATTTTCCCGAATATAAACTTGCCTATGTTATTCCTCAATACTCAAACTATCTTCTTACCAAATTTCATCTAGATTGGTGCAGCGGTTTTCCCGTGAAGAGGTAACAAACAGACAGACAGAGAGATGGAGATTCAGAGTTACTTTCGCATTTATAATATTATATATATTAGTTAGGATTAGTTAGGATAGTAAGTGAGGCATCGGCGTCGGTTTTATGCGAGTTTTTTCAAAAGCTTGATTTTGAGTATGTGAAAACGTAAAATGATTTTATTTTGACATCAGACATCAACCCACTGAGGGCTATCGCGAGTTAAAAATCCGCTAGGTTCGCTAGTGTAGCGTGGGGTCCATCTGTCAATTTCCACCAATCATAGGCCAGTAGCTTGTCTCTCATTGGTGTAGAATGACAGACAGACCTCACTCGCCACTAGTGATTCTAGCGGAATCTTGACTCGCAATGGCCCTCGTAGCATAGATTTATCATCATCATTACCTCCAGAGCATCATTGCAGTCATTGCAGACAGCCCAAGCTAATATTGACAGCACGCACGGGACTGCCAGCACAATGGACCAAAGCATGTGCCCTGGCACGTAGGACTCGTGCCGGGGATACTTGAGTGAGGTCTCCAGGTCTGCCGGCTGGATCACACGGACGAATGGGGCCATGGTCTCCATGTAACTAGGAAAAAAATAATTAAAGTATTTTACTGGAAGCTGGTACTCAATATACAATAACCTAAGCAACTTAAAATTAAAAACAAAATACCTGACTGCAATTCCGGGAAACAATATACCCTATATTTTCACTCCCACAACTGCATGTCCAGCACGCGCGCCATTTTGTCGCTTGTCGCGCAGTGCGTCCCTTTCATAGTGATGGAACCAGTAAAGGACGCACTGAGCGACAAGCGACAAAATGGCGCGAGTGCTAGCCCCCCTGAGACGAATCTAAAGACACCTCACACATTGAGGTATGTCTAATTCATTGGCACACCCTACAGCCGAATCCATTTGACAGATTTCAACATATGAGGTGTCTTTAGATTCGTCTCAGGGGGCGCTCGAAGTTGTTGACGACTATGTCTACCTAGGACAAACGGGCCAGTTAGGTAGGTCCAACTTCGAGAAAGAGGTCACTCGTCGAATCCGACTCGGCTGGGCAGCGTTCGGGAAACTTCGCAGTGTCTTTTCGTCCAAATTACCGCAGTGTTTGAAGTCAAAAATCTTTGACCAGTGTATGTTGCCAGTGATGACTTACGGATCTGAAACGTGGGCGCTAACGATGGGCCTCATAAGGAAGCTCAAAGTCACTCAGAGGGCGATGGAGAGGGCTATGCTCGGGGTTTCTCTGCGGGACAGAATCAGAAATGATGATATCCGCAGTAGAACTAAAGTTACCGACATAGCCCGAAGAATTGCGAAACTTAAGTGGCAGTGGGCGGGGCACATTTCTCGCAGAACTGACGGCCGATGGGGTCGGAAGGTTCTCGAATGGCGTCCACGGACCGGGAGACGAGCTGTTGGTAGGCCTCCAACAAGATGGAGCGACGACCTAGTAAGGATTGCGGGACCGCGGTGGATGCGGAAAGCACAAGACCGGTCTGAGTGGAGAGCCTTGGGGGAGGCCTATGTCCAGCAGTGGATGTCTTTCGGCTGACATGATGATAATGATGATGGGCGCGCCATTTTGTCGCTTGTCGCTCAGTGCGTCCCTTTCATAGTGATGGAATCAGTGAAGGACGCACTGAGCGACAAGCGACAAAATGGCATGCGTGCTAGCCCCCCCTGGTTCAATCACTATGAGAGGGACGTAGTTAGCGACATCCATACATATTTTATGCTCGAAAAACATAACCCTCCTTCGGCAGTCTGGTAAAAATAGACATATAGTCAGCATCAAAAGAGCTTCTCTCTCTCTCTTATCACCTTTGTACCTTGTTGATCTATAGGTAAGCAGATACAAAATGTCATACATGATTGTCAAATTTACAACAATATTACAATGACCAGGGCCCTGTTTCTCGAAGCTTATTATACTAATAATATTAGTGTTTTGTTTAATTTTTTATGTAATTTGCGAGACAGAGCACTAATATTATTAGTATAATGATAAGCTTCGAGAAACAGGGCCCTGATAGTCTTAGATTGTTAATATGTGTACAAGTATGTGTTTATCTATATAAGTATGTTTATCCGTTGTCTAGCACCCATAGCACAGGCTTTGCCTAGCTTGTGACCAGGTTAATTGGTGTCAATTATACCCTGATAGATATTTGTTTAAGTGTATTTATTAAATAAAAGTGACAACCTACTATTTCAATATTTAAGCAAAATTGCTAAATTTCTTTTAAGTAATAGTAGGGCAGGGCAACCATTAGTTTCTTTGTTCCTTGGTACTTATTGTAGAGATGATCAATAAAACCTTTTTTTTAAATAGTTAAAATTAATTCGAAAGTAAATTAAAATTCAAAGACCATAATGTCTCTTAAAGTGATATTGTTAATTCCTTATTACGCTAATCTTTACTGCTAACCTTGAGAGGTTTATGATTGAGAATTGATTACCTACAATTTGCTTACAATACGATAGTAAAAATAATAATAATGATGACTGCCACGCAATTTTTCGATGGACAAGAAATCGATTTTCTTAACAATTTTAAATAACAATTGAACTTAATTCAGTAGTCAGATAAATGTACTAGTTGGTTAATACTCTCACAAGCGCACTGCTAAGCAATTTAATTAATAAAATAATGTTTACGTACGACATTAAATACATACTAACATATGGATGTAACTTACCAGAAAGCTGAAAGTAATGCTATACGAACACTGATTTCGACGAACAAATTGAAACTTGCGGAACGTATTAAAGGCATTGTTTTTTTGTTTGATTAAATATTAAACTAAAAATTTATATTCGCATAATATTTAGCGAAGTATTTTGACCGAATAATGACGTTTATGACTCGTTCGGATACTGATGTAAAACTTGGTCCTATGATGTAAATGTCAATCAATGTGTCGTAAGAAAAGTGTGTTTCTGAACGAATTGCGTTTTGTTTTTGCATATTGATCGGGAAATCCGTTAAAACTATTTTGTAAAAAAAGTATTATATTTTTTTCCATTTAGCCAGCAATCGGGCAAAAATATTATTCATACGTATAGGTAGGCATGGGAAAGGGTGGTAACCGAAAATTCACTACTTAAATAAATAAAACAGACACGTCTCACAAAATCAATCAAACAAAACGTGTAATTAAATAGTACTTTATTGCCCTTACAACTACGTATTATTGATTACAAAATTGAACTACAGACTATAATTTTAGATATATTTAAAACTTAAATAGGCACTTTTTAATTTTGAAAACTTAATGCTTATACTTAAATGTATTTACTTACTGTACATAAAAAGGAAAATAAATAAAAAATAAATACGGAATGATTTTAAAAACTAAGATTATAAAAAGACTCGTAAACTAAATTTTGGTAATTCTTTTTCAAGCCTAATACAACAAATTCAATAAAATTAAAATTTTGTGATCAAAGGAGTATTAACTTTTTCCGAACAGATCTGTCAACTTAGTAGGTACCTATAAGCTTAAATTTACAAACCTAATGTTAAAAAAATGGATAAAGTAAATAAGTACAACACCATAAAAATACAATAAAAATAGACATACACCTTTTTGTAAATGCCTAAAATGCAGATTTTGTAATTTACTTTGGAATATTACGTGAGGTTACGAACCAAATCTTCAATCAAAAATTAACTTGTTTTAAGTAGACGTACTAATTTATTCTATTGCAAAAAAGAATACGACAAGCTAATTTCTATTTTCTGTTCGATTGTATTTTTTAAACATAATTCAGACTAGTAATATACATATTATATGTAGCAACTGATAGGGTGGCCAACTGGCGAAGACCTGAGTTAGACATTAACTGTATAAATACGTCAGATTAACACTGAGTTAACGTATAACCCGGGTCGGTGCTAGTTGCATCTTATGCTAGCCATTTCCACAGTCTTATTCCAAAAATGGAAAAGACTTTTGCAACCATCAGAATATTACAATCTTTTTCATGCAACGGACGGACTTAAAAAAAAATACTTTCTGTGCTACAGCGTATTTAGTATAAAATAAGAAAAAGACTAAATCTGTGATATAACCACAGAAACAAAAGTTAGCAAAAATATAACGATAATATAAACAATTTGACTACCCTGACTAAAGTTTTCCACATTTGAAATATGACGTCAAATGGTAAAAACGTGTAACTTAAAAAATATAATTTTCAGGCAGTGAATCGTTCTCTGGCTAAACGCGCATTTTTTTTCTCTGAAGACACGCCAGAAACTGACACAGAAATTTAACCTTTTGAGCAAACAAGCGTGAAGTGAACTATCAGTGTTCAGTCTGAATGAACCGGCTCAACTCATACGATAACTTGAATAACGTTGATCAGAACTTTAGGAGATTACTTCGTAGTACTTCACGTGTACACAAATTTTAATTTCAAACACGAACAGACTGTTCAGTTTACACGTGTCACAATATTTAACATTGTAACTGGAACGAGTTCGAGACGTATTTTTAACCGACTTCAAAAAAGAAGGAGGTTCTACGTTCCACTGTATGTATTTTTTTTTATGTATGTTCATTACACGTCGATTACACTTGCCGCTTCAAGACCTTAGTATAAATTTCACGTCGCACGATCGCGTTACCGTGTCAAATACTATGAGAATAGTACGTTGCCAACAAGCGCCGCTAGAGGCGCAGCCGTGCCCATAGCAACCGAGATATTACGCGAACGCGAACGAGACGTTTTCTCGTGTCAAAAATTATCTTTAATATTAGATGACTATAATGAACTGCTAGATATAAAACACTTTTAACATGAAGCTACCGTGAGACTCAATAATAGTGACATAAACGGATCACTCACGTATGTATGAAAAGTTTAGCACGACACGTTTCAAGCTAATAAGCATTCCTTTCTCTGGGAGCGCACAACTCAAAGGCAGCGAGACGCACAATGCGCAAACGCACAATTCCAAGTGATCCGTTTATTTCACTAAGATAAAATACGTGGAATAAAGAGTAAAAGGTGAAGATTTAAAGATAGTAGCCCATTGAGTGTGTCCTAGCGTTCTTGTAGTAGTCAAAATACTCGGCCGGCGAATTTGCGTGTTTTTTGACGACGTCATCTAACTGCATTTGGTCGCCCCAGTCCGCCTGTAAGAAAAAAATATGGCTTTAATGTAACACAAATTTGACAGTTTTTCTCAAGGATTTCACTCGGTAATGCCTAATCAAAGCCATGGCTAAGCCGAGCCGAGTATAGCCAAAGCAAAAATTATGTTAAATTTTAGTACCAAATAACGGCGGGGCGCTGTTCCCAGCGTCACACAATTTTTCTTGATAACGTTACTACTCGTTCGTTACGTTGGATTCGAAGTACATTTACACAGAAAAATAAATAAAACACAAGAATACACAACCATTTAGGGAGTGTCGGTGTGATGGGTATTTATGAAATTGTGTGTCGTTAAATCAGTATTTTTCTTCTTTTTTTTTCTTTTTGTTTATGTTTAATGTTGTTTCATCTCTTTTTTTATACTTTAGTTTACTTAGCAGGTAAAAGTGTCACACTGAAAATCAGCGCTGCGGCCCGCAACATCATGCTCATCATCAGTATAGCATTTTTAACCCTATTCGATACAGTTATGGTATTAGCTTTTAATTATAAATAAATGCCAATACGTTTTTGTTTATTATTGTCTTGTTGTGTTTTTGTTTAATGTAAAAATTCTTTTGTATACCTGCTTATGTTTCACATTTTACTATTTATGTTTCTGTCGAATCTGTGTCAATAAATATCTTTCTTTCTTGCAAAACACAAGTTACACTCACAAAGTTGGGGAACAGCGACCGTTTCTCATCGAATTTCCTCTCGTTGATGCAGCGCAGCAAGTACAGGCGCTCCACCCACGGCCAGATCATGTAGTCGAGCATCCCGGGACGGTCGCCACCGAAGTAGTTCGTGCCTGAAAAAAATAGTAAGCTTTCTTGGTAACAATAACCTGATCAACTTATAAAAGTTGAAGAACCCCTAACATTATCAATTAAAGTAATAATTGTAAGACGAAAAGTTTCATTAAACTTCATACTTCTTTTTTGTGATTGCACATTTTTTTTTACTGTTTGATTTTTGACTTAAAGCTCTTAAACGAACTCAACATTTTTCAATAATATCTCAATGATTATTAGTAAATCGCATATTACTGGCTATGGGCACCCCCGTGACTGGCCACTTTGCCAATATAATCTGTAAGAGAAGTTAATACCAACAGCATCATGCTTCGTCACAAACGGCTCAAAGGTCCCCATAATACCAGCAGCATACCCCGCTGAATGGCAATGGAGACCTGTTGCACCAAATCCCACCCACCCAGACCAACAGCGAGGGTCACAGCCCCTCTCTCGCAATCGGCGGCCTAGCTCCCTGAACAACTAGCGTGCCTCAGTGCCCAGCACCCAGCCGTCCGGATTCAGAACTGTTACCAAGAGCACTCTAAAAGTATTTCATACTCAGTATCCCCATACAAAATTCATCATCATCACGTAAGCCGAAAGACGTCCACTGCTGGACACAGGCCTCCCCCAAGGCTCTCCACTCAGACCGGTCTTGTGCTTTCCGCGTCCACCACGGTCCCGCAATCTTTACTAGGTCGTCGTTTCATGTTGGAGGCCTACAGACAGCTCGTCTCCCGGTCCGTGGACGCCATTCGAGAACCTTCTGACCGCATCGGCCATACAAAATTGGTGACCGGTAACTGGATGAAATTTTCTAAAGTGACCAGTAAGTGGCAATTTGCCCTGAGTACCTCTGCATCTCTTTTCTGAAATTCTTCTCATTACGAGTGTAATTATTCCTTACCCCTTGAAGTTAGCTCCTTTTCAAATATGTCCAATGTTTGTACGATCTGCTCACTGCCGTAAGCGAAGTTTGTGTCGAAGCATTCCAAGCTGCCTTTTATTAGCTGGAATAAGAAATTTAACAAGATCAGTGAACAGCATTTTATAAATTATCTTTATAAGTTTTATAAAAAAATGCTACAAATATTTTGGCAAAATAAAAAAAAACTGAAATAAAAACAGAATTAAAACATAAAATAATTTTGAATAAAATTTGAGTTACATCCTTATTTCTCTTAGCACAAAAGCGTAAAGGAGGGAAAATCTGCTTTGACCATCGTTTAGTGAATTGTGAATTTTTAGATTTTGCTTAAAACAACTCATAATAACAAACTTCAGGACATCGTTTCAGTAAGTAGTTTATCAAAAAAAGTTAAAGTTATTTTCAGCCTGTTGTTTTAAATTCACAGTGACAAAGTTTCAAAAATGCTTAACATTAAGAGTATATCATAACTAAATTAACAAAACCTTTCCCCTGTCAACATTTTGCCTGGCCCGTGGGAACGGTTTTGCCGCTATTGCTACCTACTTCTTTTAACATGAAACTAGCGCGAGACCCAATCATAGTGAAGTAAACGGATCACTCACGTATATAAGTAGAGTTACATGTTTCGGAATTGTTCGTAGTTCTGGCCTTCTTCTTTGTGCAAAAAGATTGTGTGCGTCTTGCTACCGCTGCGGCGTGCGATCCCAGAGGAAAGACTACGATTTGGTCCGAAACATACATGTCAGGCTAAACTCTAGCTACTATTATGTAATAGTATCTACCTCATTAAACCTTTCAATTAGCAGCCTATCCTGCGCCTTGACAAACGGGTCTCTGGAATGCAGCTGGCCGCGACCATACTTTTCGTCCAAATAGTCGCATATGACTACGCTTTCGAACAAAAACTTGTCCCCTTGGTCCGTTGGTATCTCCAGGACCGGTATTTTTACTGAAAAATAAGGTTATGGGAGTTTACTGTAGGGAAGACTGACTGAGAATGAAATAGATTATAGTAGAACCACAGTGTAAAGAATTTATTGAATCAGGCGTTACTTTGCGGAGGTCCATATTTATGAACTAAAAAACAATTACTTTGCTCACCCGCGACCACTAATGACAAATAGTTATATCTGTGCGGCAAATGTATGTTTCCATGCAACACCTCCACCTCCACTGCTACACGAATCAACACATGCCACACAGACCCAACTATCACCACCACCACTATACTAAACGCTGACGCGTTTCGGCACTCTCCACGAGGCCATTTACGAAGCACAACAACAACCGCTCAACATGCCACCACTTCCACTACAACTACTACTACTTTCCAGTAGTGGAAGTGGTGGCATGTTGAGCGGTTGTTGTTGTGCTTCGTAAATGGCCTCGTGGAGAGTGCCGAAACGCGTCAGCGTTTAGTATAGTGGTGGTGGTGATAGTTGGGTCTGTGTGGCATGTGTTGATTCGTGTAGCAGTGGAGGTGGAGGTGTTGCATGGAAACATACATTTGCCGCACAGATATAACTATTTGTCATTAGTGGTCGCGGGTGAGCAAAGTAATTGTTTTTTAGTTTACAGTGTAAAGAGCTTATACCTACCAGTGGTCCGACGCCTTTGATGTTGGCGTAAATGCCGACACCGCAACCGCATGGCCAAAGCACCAAGGAGGGCGGAAGTTCCTAACTAATCGGGCAGTGGCGGCGTATGCAAGGGGGCTCGCTCTTCTTGAAATTTGGTAATCTAGTTCGATTATTAAATATGTAGGTACGATTTTTTCGTCGATTCGTTTTTTTGTAATAAAAAAAACTCTTAAAATGTTTCGAAGTGAACGATCTTTCAGAGTGAACGATCACAGAGCCACTAGTGTATAGGATGTCATTGATAGCTATAGACAAATCAGCTTACGCCTAGGATTAGCAGCCCTAAACCACTCAGGCAGCCTCAGCGGATCCAGTTTGACCACCTCGAACTTGGTCCTCTTGGCTTCCAGGATCAGGAGCACCCTGTGACCGTAAGGGTTCATGTCCACATGGTAGAGACGCAGCTGGTCGCGCAATGGCGGTGGCGGAGTAGGCCCTGCAATATAAAACAAAATTGCAAATTGCAACCATTTACAGAGATTATAAAAAATAGTATTAGTTCTGCTATTGGAGCAATAGATTGCGCTGTGCATCTATATGTTTATTTGAACAAAATAACACTAGTTCTAGTAATGGAACAAAAGATGGCGCTGTGCACCTGTCTGTTTATTCGAACTGTACCTACGTGAAGTAGGTAACGAAAATATTACACATTGGTGACCAAATCGCTCTTGGCTGGTTTTTTTAATCGACTTCAAAAAAAGGAAGAGGTTCTACGTTACACTGTATGTATATATTTTTTTTATGTATGTTCATCGATTACTCCGTCAACTGTAGACCGATTTTGATTTTTTTTTTATTAGACTATGCCCAAGACTTGTCTTTCGTGGCAGAATAAAAAACAGAATAGAAATATTTAGAACGAGATATTGACCGCTTATTTAGTAGGCTTATTAACAACGAATCATTTAAAACTGTTAAAAAATAGGCTAGTCTTTCATGGCTTATTATCCAGTGGGAACAAAACCTGACCAACTTAGAAAAGTTGAAGAACCCCTGACATTATCAATTAAAGTAATAATTGTAAGATGAAAAGTTTCATTAAACTTCATACTTTTTTTTGCGAGGTCACGTTTTTTTCACTGTTTGATTTTCGACGTAAAGCTCATAAATGAACTCAACATTCCTCAATAATATCTCTGTGATTATTAGTAAATCGCCTTTCTCTGGTCACCCCCCTTGGATTGGACTTTGCCAATATAATCTGTAAGTTAATTAAATACCCTTAGTAATAGACTTCGAGGTTTAAGTTTGTCAAACTAGTTGCATGACTAGTTAGTCAAGCCAGCAACTTTTTTTAAATGTCAAACACAACAAACACATGAACTACTAAATGGTCGCTAACCTAAAGCGACCGGTTGCCATAAACAAAAAAGTTGAAGTAAATGTCAAAACGATCGTTCAGTAGCTATATGTACTGTACCTAGCTATTGACATAGTAGAAAAAACCTTTTGCCCTCACTACCTCGGAAAGCCGTCTTTTATCATTTAATACAAGCGGGTAAAATCGCGTTTTATCCACTAGTGGGGAAAGTAATTTGACCTTGGAGTGGAGCGCGTTTAAGTAGCTTTTGACAGATAACAAAACGTAAAACGCTCATAATAATGGTTCGTTCGGTATTAATTATCATTAAATAAATGATGAATAGTTTGTAAATTTATTAAAAAATACCAAATTTAGCTTTATTTTTAAAATTCTATAAGAAACATTTAATTTTTTATAATGATGTTGAATATATCTCTGAACGCACAAGTTGAGTCGATGCAATTCTAAACATATCGTCAGAAATGTCAACATTGTCAATAAAATTTTTCTCACCTACTCCGACTCACGTAAAAATACACAACTTCCAGAGTTTTCTGTTAAAATGTCGTAAAAAAAAATAGTCCAGTGATGGCGATTTATTTTTATGAGCTGTTTTTTTCATGTTGCACTTTACTCGCTACAGTGAGGTGAAAAGTTTTGTGTTACACACGGGTGCAAATGTATTTTACTTCTCGTGTGTTGAAACACTCGCGGGTAAAATACAACTTTGCACCCTTGTATAACAAATAACTATTCCCACGGGCCAGGCAAAAATGAATCTTATGACAATGTCATAAATATTTTGACAGGGGAAAGTTTTTCTCACTTTAACTATAGTTTGTATTGAATTATTCAACTATGACGTCATCAATGATTCAATCTCACGGTAGTTTCATGTTAAAAACGTTACCTAGCTACTTAAACATGTAGAAATCGAAACCGAATAAGAAAACTAAAATGGGTCAGCAGGCGAATCGTACGCGCACTAGAAATACGCTACTGTCATAATTTCGTAAGCCAACGCAAGCGTATTCAACTTGCGTATTGCGGGCAGATAAACAAGTGGGCCTTGCCCATAAATATATTTAATCTACACACATAAGTCCTCTATAATGCGTTCAGAAACCGTAGAAAATGACCAGCATTGCAGCACGACGACGACTGCTCGCTGCCAGCCCCCGCCAACCACCACCTTTTGGTATCGAATTCGATGTTTCAAATTTGAAAACCACCGTAATTTACAATCTTAGTAAAATAAAACAGATCACTCACGTATGTAAGTCGAGTTCAGTCCGACATGTATAAATAATAATGTGATAATTTACAACAAAAAAAAACCAGTCGACGAAACGTTAGCTCGGTATATATGCCTTCGGCTTCTGAACCCATCTTAGTGTTTATTATATGTGTGTAGATAAAGTAATGTATGCAACTCCACATAATTAGGCCTTAAAACACTCGTGTGATCCTATTATGAAAATCAGCTTCGCCTCGTTTCATAAAAACACAGTCGTGTTTTAAGGACCCTTATTATGTAGCAGTTGCTTAGACTACTATTTAGCGTCATCTCGTGGAGTTATAAGTGCCAACACTTGGCATTGAATAATTTGACGTAAATTAAATATTCACGCCAAAAAAACAAACAGAAGAGTTACGTTCTTACGTTGTACCTATAACTTAAATGTGTCGTAATTTATTTCCAACTGATGACTTAAGTTCCGTTTAGTTTAAGATTGGAATTAATGGTCAAACTATCACACGCGATTTTCGGTAATTCGATGATCAATGAAAAAAACTAGTTTTATACTTAAACCCGGGGGTTTTTGGATACATAGCCGATCTAGAGAGCTAAGATGAAATGCCTTTTTCGTAATCACACCGGCTGTCTTACTCTCCACACCGGAATAGAACAGCGCAAGCACTGCTGCTCAGCGGCAGAATTAACGAGTAAGATGGCGGTAGCGATCCAGACGGACCTCACACAAGGTCCTACCACCCGCAAATCCGCTATGTAGGTATATTATTTTCATTATTTAAAGTACCTACCTAACTGCGCATTCAAGCCCACTCATGGTTCCGTTAGCTATGCTTATTATAACTACTTATTGTTATGAAAGAGATTATCAGCTGATTTCGTCAAGGAATACGGATATCTTTCAAAAATAAGCTTCTATTTTTTCATCATTTGATCTTAACAAAAATTTCAAAGAAGACACGTTTTTAATCTATTTAATTTAAGTATCTATCTAAATAATAAAATAACAAATTGGTTTACAAAGTACCTAGCTATTGCTGAAAATTTAAAAATATACTAGTTAGGTTTAGAGCGTTATTTATTCTAAATCGGTTAGAAACAAGATAAATGACATGAAAAAGTAGTTTAACGACGCATTGAACCGTGCAGCGTTGCTAACGTAAATAAATAAACGCTAAAGTATCGTACCAAATACGTTTTGGGTCAAGGCTCGTTTTCAACATTTACTAGATACTAGGTTACATCATTCTTGCATTGTGCCGTTCCATCTGTGTGAATTATCGTCGACTTAAGACCTTTTAAAAATGTAACTAATTACTTATGACTCATTTAAATTAATTCATACGTAATTATAATTATAAACCCAGTCGGTATACCAATGAATAAATAAATGAAGCTCTTTTTTAAATGTGACGTGCAATTTCAAAACGTCAAATGTTGTCCTTCGAAACAGCTGTTCTTTTGTTATTGTCATTTTTGATTGCATTCAGCGCATTCGTTTCAACTTAAGTAGATACTATTAAGCGTTTCGATAAATTTGAAATGTCTTAATTTTAAAGCTATTTACTTAAAGTAAATATTAAATGAGACTTTAATTTATGACTGAGGTCATGTGCGTTAATTTTTAATACTTAATTTTGATTAATGACATACCTATAAAAGTGATTATTTTGAAGGTAGAAATGAATACCTTAATATGAAACGTGCATAAAAAAGATTTTTTAAGTATTTAATTAATAGTAAGTAGTGCACATGACGAAAAAAACGATTGCTTAATTTTCGTACTTATCACATTTCCTACATAACTACATTATTTAAATCGATTAAACGTGTTAAAACTATGACAACCACTTAACATTATCATACCTAAACAAACAAGATACTAAATGTAATTACTGAAGTCACTATCATTTAATTTCTTCAACAACACAAAATCTCAATTACCTGCAATCCTATGTGGAAAATGCGACATTTCTAACACTAGTAGTGGGGTAAAAATAACTATTTACAGAACACCGGTGCTCAGTCTACCGAATTTCGCAAAGAAATGATACCGAATGGTACGTCACTTTTAAAATTAAGCTAATGATATGACATCATGGTTGACCCGATTGTAATGTACGCCGCTAAATTTAAAATGTCAAAACATGTGCCTAGATTCGGTGTCCAAAAAGCACTTTTTAATTTGGTCGGCTTTTTTAAGAAGGCCGCCGCGCCGGTGTTACATTGATTAATTGTTATTTTATTATTTTGAATATAATTTTAGACTCAATACGATGATATTCATTTCCTTGTAGGTAAAGACAGTAATTTTTTTTGATATGAAGTGAAAATGTTGTAAAATTTACACTCCGTCAACACTTTTATCAAGTGTTCTTTAAAATATTTCAATATTTTTTTCATGGGCTGTGTATTAAAATTCAATCAGGGTGTCTTTCATTTACGACGTATTCAATTGTTTAACCATAAAAATCTTCGAGTGTTATTGTTATTATTAATAATATTGAGAAAAAAAGGATAAATAAAACACAACTCTTGCAGTATCAAAACGCAAAATCAGTGCTGCCAGCTTTATAATCCATGGTAGCTGTGGCAAATATAATAATTGTTTTAACATAATTTTAACGGTGAATTTCATTTCTACATCTTTCACAGAACTCTAAAGAAAGCCCTAAATGATAATGTTTTATAAATTGACGTACATAATAAGCTAATCTTAGGCATAATTTCATTCTTAGTCTAGAATTGTGAAGGAAACCGTAGAGATCGAAAATTTGGTAGATTATGAAACTGCTACATGACAACCCAAGACTGTCTACTTGACAGCAAATTATTGAATTTTTCTTTTGAAGAAATCAAAATAAACTTAGAAACAGTCGCTGCTAGTTAAATACGGTGTTTTAAACCGAATTAGCAGTTTATTTACGCAAAATATTTTAACGCGCAGCCATTGAGGTGTTCCAAAATAAGTCACTGACCTTGTATATGTGTAATTAATTGCAAAAAATAATCGTAGTTTTTTCATACGCAAGTCGAACGTGGTTGTTTTTTTGGTGACAGAAGATATTTCCGATTTTGGTAACTTGTTTTAGCTTCAAATGCAATTTACCGCGCGTCGGGTGTTAGTTTTTAAAGTGTTAGAAATTTATCCCTAAACCGAAATTGTGTTAGCATGATTGCGATATTGGAACATTTTTATCAACGATAAAATTACTGTGCTATCTAGTTTAGAAAATATTGTAGATATTTTTGCTTTGGTTTTTATTTTGTAAAAAGATTACATCTTTTAAATTAAAGCAAGTAGCACTAAGAACAATATGCAAAAATTCTTCCGTACTAGGCAGATACTTTTTCCAATGTTTTGATCTTGTTACCAATGATATTAAATATAAAAAAGTGGTAGATGTGTCATCAGTATGCCGAAAATGAAGCGCAGAAAAAGCTACAAATCCTCTCTCAAAAAATCTCTTTCAAATAAGGTCCAAGCTTGCATGTAAATGTAAAAATTTTCGGAACATGTTTTTCGATTGTCTTGTGAGCATATGACGTATCTTTACTTATGATATCATTGCTTGTTACACTCTGATATTTCTGTTTATAAATAGTCAGTTAAGTCAGTTTAAGACTGTATACAAATATTGTATAAAAAAAATGTTTTTTTTTTTCAGTAACCATGGAAAATGGCTGCAATGTGGAGGAGATAGTGGTGAAACCCGAAGTCATCCTCATATCAGATGATGATACGGAGCCCAGTGGAGAAGCCAAAAAGTATGTTTTTTTCCCCAACTGGGTACAATTAAAAATAAGTTTTAATGAATCATTCCTTTTTTGTACAAGCATTACTGTAACATGAAACTACTGTGAGATTCAATCATAGTGAAATAAACGGATCACTCACATTTGTCAGTCAAGTGTAGCCCGACATGCTTAGTACTAATCTGTCCCCTTCCTCTGGGAGCACACGCTACGCCGGTGGCGAGACGTAAACACGACGACGACTATGACGACGAGGACTACGGATTAGTCTGAAACATGTCAGGCTATACTCGACTGACATACGTAATTTTTAAAATATAATAAAATTATGATATAGTAATATTTTAAAATTAGGAACACACTTTTTGTTGATACCCAGTAAACCAGTGTTTTTCAAAGTGGGGGTCGCGACCCTCAGGGGGGTCGCGGCTCTTATACAGGGAGTCGCAAGAATCGGCTTCGAAAGTCTCGTGCTCGTAACTACATGGAATGAAGATTTTTTTCAAGGATATTTTAGTAAAACAGCAATATTTATTTCCTTTTAGTATTAAAAAAAAAGGGTAGGTTATGCGAACCAGCCCCCCGACTACGAAGCGCAAAATTCGAACTTCGTATCGTGCTGTCCCTCTCAAGCTAATATTATTTAAAACGAGAGTGAGCGGGACGATATGATACGAACTTCAATTTTCGAATTTCGTACGTTTGACAAAAATAAATGATAACAACCAATCAACCAGCGAACCAAATGTCAAAAAAAGAAAAAATAAAAATTATAAAAAAAAAAAGAAAATATGTTTTAAGTTTAGTGAGAAGTTTTTTTTTTATTGAAAAAACAAATAATAGTTGTGTTCTAAATCTAATAGCACACGCGGAGTTTTAGGAGGTCGCCAATGAATTTTGATGGTCATTGAAGGGCCGTGACACAATAAAGTTTGAAAAACACTGCAGTTAACTATTCCTCTCCATCACTCAAAAGTTGTCTGGTAGAGATCCCTTAAAAGGATAAGCCCGCCTTTGTACTCGAATTTGGTTGTTTTAACTCGTAATTTTATCCTGTTTTTTTGTACAATAAAGTGTTTATTTACTTATTCTATGTTACCGCTATGGTCTAGTCCTAGTATATATTATGAGCGGGGCTCGGATTTTTCATCGCATGGTAGGATGCGATGAAAAGTCTAGTATATTCATACTCATACTCGTTCATTCATTTAAACAATGCCAAAATATAAGAATGCTTTACTCCTGAAAATATAGAAAAAGTGGCCATTATTCACTGATTTTACAAATGTAATTTTGAAATGCATAATACACATGTCATACTTTGTCAAGATTTAGAAACACTCATTCCTGTAGCTACATACATACTCTATGGATTTTACTAACTAAGAGTTTACTTAATGTTCATATAATTTTTATTATTTAGCCCATTATAAACCCATAATGTAATAATTATTAAACATGGTGTGGCAATTAACTTAATCTTTTGGTAGGTATTATTTAAATGAATGAGTATGAGTATGAATATGACTTTAATTTTAATATCAACTCCATAGTTATCTTTCATCTTACCATGTAATGAAAAATTCGAGCCCTGATTATGAGTGTTTATAAAAATGTTTTGTCTCTTATCCATCAGAAAAAGACGCAGGCGCGTAGTAAAAAAATCCCCCCACCCCTGCGAGGACTGTGACAAAATATTCCAAACTGGCTATGAACTGAAGAAACACAAACGCACACACACAGGCGAGCGGCCATACATGTGTACAACATGCGGCAAGACGTACACACAGCTCGGGCACCTGAGCATCCACGCGCTCACACACCAAGGTGAGGATGAGAATGAGTATAATAATATTGAGTATGAATATGGTAATGAAAATGTTTTTTTTTATACGACGGAGAAGGCAAACGAGTAAGTGGGTCACCTTATGGTAAGTGATCACCACTGCCCATAGAACACCCGCAACCCCGGGGGTTTGCAGATGCGTTGCCAGCCTAGAGAGCTAAGATGAATTGCCTCTTGTGCCCGTAATTACACCGGCTGCCTTACTTACCACACCGGAACACAACAGTGCAAGCACAAATAAAGCTCTACTCCCACACTCGCGAGCAGCCTCGACCTGGGCTCTAATTCATACGCAGCTTTAGACGAACCAACTGTAATAAAGAAATAAAGACGTCAATCCACTCTCTCCAGGTATAAAGAACTTCAACTGCACGGAATGCGGTGCTTCCTTCTACCGCAAGGCGGACCTGGACCGGCACGAGAGGATCCACACGGGCGACAAGCCGCACGAGTGCGAGATATGCTCGAAGAGCTTCGTGCAAAAGAACAATCTGGTCATGCACCTCAAGATGCATTCGGGGGACAAACCGCATGAGTGCCAGGTAATGTATCACACACTGACATATGTATATACAAGCTTGTCCGTCAAATGAGGATGAGTTTTAATATGCGAATGTGGATGAGTGTGTGAGTAATTCAGAGTATGAGGGTGAGTCTGAGTGTACGAGTGAACTCTGACATGATGATGAGTGTGATACACAGCTTCGGCACCTAGAAATGCACACGCTCATAGATCAAATGAAGATAGTAATATACGAATGAGAATCAGTGTGAGAGTCTCACTATAAGTGATTCTGAGTATGGGGGTGAGTATGAGTATGAGAGTGAGTCTCAGTATAAGTGAGTCTGAGTATAAGGTGAACTCGAATATGAGAATGAGAATGAGACACGAGGGTAAATGGACATTTTTTAGGCAAGCGTGCTCCATCGTAGACCACATCTTCGCTTACCATCAGGCGTGATTGTGGTCAAATGCAAGCCAAAAGCGTATAAAAAAATACTCAGACACCCCCATACTCAGAATCACTTATACTGAAACTCAGCCCCATGGCTGAGGCTGAGTCTGAGGGTTAGTCTCAATATAAGTGATTCTGAGTATGGGGGTGAGTCTGAATATGAGGGTGAGTCACAAGACAAGTATTGGGCATTGTTCAGTTTTTTTAAACACTTCTTTTTATATTTTTTTCTTAAAACATAGAACATTCTAAGAAACCAATTTGAATATCTTGGTATATAATAGCATAGTTAAATTTTAATGATTTATTAAAAATATCAGATACGACTTTTCGTAAATTACATATGCTGGCTGCATCCAAGGAAAGAGCCAAGCTTTTTACTTGATAAAAAAGTCAATGGTTGTCACTGTTACTGTCAACCCCTGTCACTGCTGTCAGTCACAATATAGGGGGTCGATTTTTGAATCTCACCCGGTGACAAAATTCAGTAATTTCAAAAAAGTTCGTATTTTTTAATCTCACCGGTGACTAAAATTCTCATGCCTATGATATCAAATATGAATGCTCCCACCCAGTCGTAAACGAGATCACCTGAATGACTTCTTGACCACGGGCAGTGACAGCTAACCTCAATCTACTATGTTAACATGCTTGTCTATGACATAAACGCAAATTAGCTGCATGTTAGTAGACGGGTACGACATTAAAAAATAAGGCTTTTGGCAAATAGTGATATCAATGTCATGGCTGAGTGAGAATTTAGTCACCTAGTAAGATTCAAAAATAGACCCCCTGGTGCACATTTTTCCGGTTGTTGAACATAGTTGTTGAATTATTTCAATAATCAGAAAGCAGAAGTTATTACAGTTAGAGTTATTAAATATGACCGATTTCACCAAAGCTTTTAAATATCAAAAGAAAGTTCAAAAACGAGCATTGTTTATTTTATGCTGAAAGTGACATTTGACAGTGACAAAACTACCTAAATACCACAGAATAGGTTCGATTGGTATTTTTTAAATGAAAAGATGCTGTTCAAAATGAACCTCCTGTGCCCTGCCTCTCCGCCACCCGCTCGCGCCCCTCTGACTCTTTAGTATTGCACTGACCTAGGACAGACGAACAAGTACGTGCTACGTGTATGGTTGTGTGTGCCGTGAATGTGTAACTACTGTGAGCCTAAAGTGACCTTTATCCCACGGGAGCTCCCCAGTCGCAGCAGCAGCAGAATCCAGGTACCGTACACGTCAAGACTACTGACTTTCACCCATAACTTTCTCTTTAATCTATCCTCCTTTAAACATTGGTAGCAGAGCGTGGTTGGATCCCCTCTTTAATATTTAGTACGTTGCCTTCCAATAATCTGCATAATTTTGCCCTATTCCTAAATATCTAGTTGCTAGATACCTAAAGTTTTAAACCATAATAGTTATATTTGTGCAACATTCAATGCTCGCCCGGCCGACGTCTATTGTTCTAATATTTACCTGAGCCGAACCTTTTTTTTTGCGACAGACAGTTACGCCTATTCATTTCTGCATCTTGAGTCTTATTTGCAAGTACCGAAAGTGCAACTTTATTAGCATATTAAATATTAAACCAGAGTTGTTTACGAAGTTACTTGTTGTCGAGTAGGTACATTATGAATAATGATACCATGAGGTCAACGTTATATACGGAAACCGCGGATTATCGGAACTCCATCGGCACTTTAAGACTTACTAGCGACTGGCTGTTAAACGTTCACCAAGACCTTAACACCGCGTCCCAGTCACGGTTAGTAGTTTATCTAGACGAACTCGATGAACAATACAGGGAGTTTCGTACGGCCAGCGCTCAGCTTCTTGGCGGACTTGACCAGGCTATTGATGTCGAGGAGTACTCTTACGTACAAGATCTTGTGAGGTCAATGCGTGATAAAGTGGCCGACATGAAAATTAAGAGAAATGAATTGTTGCCGCTTCTGCCTCCTAGTGCGTCAAGTACCCCCTCCCGACCCACGGCGGCAGAGCGTGCTACCCTAGTGGGCTCCGAAGTCGACCGTCCGCGCCTACAAAGGCTTCCGGACCTTCCGATACCAACTTTTAATGGCAGACCAGATAGCTGGATCAGCTTTATTGACCAATTCGATAGTGTGGTTGATTCCCGACTTGACCTTACTCCCACACAAAAGATGCACTATCTTATGAGTGCATTGTCCGATGAACCCAAGCGCCTTATTCAACATTTACGTGTGGAAGCCGGCAATTATACCGTTGCTCGAGACCTCCTTAAGAGACGATACCATAATAAACGCGTTTTAGCGGATACTTATATAGTACAAATAACTTCACTGCCAGACGTTAGTCCGAAACTCACCGGACTTCGCGCATCCTTCCTAAATCCGCTCTTAACTGCCTATCGATGCTTGGAGCGTCTCGAATTGCCAGTTAAGCAATGGTCTTATATACTGTTTCACATATGCTTCGGAAAACTTCCGACTGATCTTAGGTCCAGATTTGAGCGGCGCCAAGGTAGTGGTCAAACGACGCTCCCTACATTTGACAAGTTGATAGACTTTTTGGAAGAAGAATGCCGTTATTTTGACAATGTAGGTAACACGTTCGTGGTTGATGCACCGCGGCCTACGTTTGCACGGCCGCAACCTGGAATAACCCTGCCTCGCCGGTATTTTGTCGCTGAAGCGGAATCCCGCGTGCCCAGGTGTGCTTTATGCGCTAGTCCTTCCCATTACCTTCGTGAATGCCGCGAGTTTTTAGATATGTCCCCTCGTGACCGTTCAATGTTTGTGAAGACACATGGTTTATGCTTCAGATGTTTAGATCAGCACCCAATTGCATCATGCTCCCGAGATTATCGTTGCGGCACTTGCCGACGTCCCACGCACCACTCCCTCCTGTGCTTTAGTGACCCCCTCCCAGTACCTCGCACAGTCTCGTTCCGTCAACAGACTGAGCCAGCCCGCCCAGGTTCGCCACATCCCCGCACGGGCGGGGGTGGTCACTACTACACTGCATCCCGATCCTCCCCACGACCGACCCCACCTGCATCCCCCCGTTCTTCACCGCGAGCGTCACCATCGCGAACATGGCACCGTGCCACAGCTCGATCACCTACCCGTTACTCCTCCCCACCCCCTCGTCGAATGGAGCGCTCCCCCACCCCTACAACAAGTAGAGGTAGACGTGCAGCATCGCCCTACACCCCGCGGCAAATGGCTTATCATGACTCTCGTCGTGAGAGCCAGCAATGACTAGTCCGTCCCCCTCCCTCAAATCCGACGTCTCATGCCCCTAACATCATAAACTCTGACCTCGTCCTACTTCCTACGGCAATCATCCATGTTCGGAGCTCTAGCGGATATTACTTCGAAGCAAGGGCACTTTGTGACACTGGTGCTCAGCGTTGTCTCCTTCTTACTGGCACTACTCACCAGACTTGCACTAGTTTCCTTTTAGAGCGATTTAGCTCTTTCCAGAAGTTAATTGGTGTTACAGGTTTCATGTTGAGATTTCTACATAATGCCCGCCATCCTAATGCGCGTGACTCCTCCTCGGTACTGTCCGCCTCTGAGCGTAAGGCTGCCCTTCATTTCCTCATAAAACAAATTCAAGCAGAATCATTCCATGAAGAGATTGAGCTCCTTAAACGCGGCGTACAAATTCGTTCCGCAATTCAACGCCTGAGCCCTTACCTGGACACTGAAGGGCTCATGAGAGTTGGCGGACGAATACGACATTCTAAGATTCCCTTTGATGCACGTCATCCGCTCCTCCTCCCTAAATCTGGGCATTTCGTGAGGATACTAATAACTCATTACCACAAAGAAAATTCGCACGCTCCACCTGGTGCCCTACATGCCATACTGTCTCGTGAGTTTTGGATTCTGTCCGTTCGCAGACTTATAAGTAATGTTCTCTTTAAGTGCCTGGCTTGTTACCGATTGAAGGCGGCTACAAAACAACCGTTTATGGGAGACTTACCCAGGGATCGTGTCACTGCTACGCGACCATTTCAGGGTGTAGGTACGGATTTCGCCGGGCCATTCTACACGAAAATTCAAGCGACTCGCAACAGAAAGCTCATTAAAACCTACTTATGCGTTTTCGTGTGCCTCGCGACAAAGGCCGTTCATCTTGAGGTAGTCTCGGACCTCACTACCGAGGCGTTTATAGCCGCACTTACTCGGTTTGCATCGCGACGCGGTTTGCCCTCACTTGTTCGATCGGACTGTGGCAGAAACTATGTTGGTGCGGATAATTATCTTCGGGATATTCACACCTTCCTGAACCAGCATAAGAACTCCTTGGGGTATGAAATGTCCAAACGAGGCATTACTTGGATATTCGATCCTCCGACAACTCCGCATTGGGGCGGACTGTTCGAGGCAGCTGTCAAGTCAGCCAAGACGCACTTAAAGCGTGTTATTGGAGACAGTTTTCACCAAAATCGAAGCGGTTCTTAATTCGCGGCCCTTGTGTTCTTTGTCGAGTGATCCTAATGACCTTGAAGTGCTCACTCCCGGTCACTTCATAATAGGACAACCCTTAACCGCGGTTCCTGAATATCCGTTTAAGGACGAAAAAGTCAATCATATTAAGAGATTTCAACTTGTACAACAGATAAACCAGCATTTCTGGTCACGATGGCATCAGCAATATTTGTCAACCTTGCAAATGAGACCAAAATGGACATCCCACACAGATCCACCTTCAGTTGGTGACCTAGTTCTCCTTAAGGAGGATAATATTCCTCCTCTAGAATGGCGGCGCGGTCGTATTAGCTCTGTATTCCCTGGCAACGACGGAGTTGTCCGAGTAGTAGAGGTCAAGACCGCCACTGGGGTCCTGACCAGACCCGTGAATAGAGTTATCTCCCTTCCCACTGATCCCTAGTCTAGTTTCATAAACATAGTGATGTTTAGGGCGGGGGTATGTTCAAAATGAACCTCCTGTGCCCTGCCTCTCCGCCACCCGCTCGCGCCCCTCTGACCTAGGACAGACGAACAAGTACGTGCTACGTGTATGGTTGTGTGTGCCGTGAATGTGTAACTACTGTGAGCCTAAAGTGACCTTTATCCCACGGGAGCTCCCCAGTCGCAGCTGCAGCAGAATCCAGGTACCGTACACGTCAAGACTACTGACTTTCACCCATAACTTTCTCTTTAATCTATCCTCCTTTAAACAGATGCAAAAGCTTTCAACGTATACAGACTGGGACTAAGGTCAAACAATACGTATTTTTGTTAAAAGATCCGTAATCGGTGACTATTTTATAAAAGTAAAATGTGGAAAATGTCTGTTAAACATATATCTCGGAATGGTTTTCGAAATAAAGCTTTTAAAAAAAAAATGAACAATGCCCATTCTGAGTATGCCAGTGAACTGGAATATGAGAATGAGACATGCGGCGAAAAAATATCATGGTATAACTTACCTATTTTTTTGAGTCGTTTTTTATGGTAACTCCTATTTTTTTTTTTCAGGTTTGCAAAAAGCGTTTCCTAACCAGAAGCAAGTTGGTCTTACACTCGAAAAGGCACGAAAAGGATAAGAAAATAAAAAAAGAATTCTTAGAGCAGATGATAATATAATTATAATTAAGTAAGTATAAATACTTTACATTTGGTATAAGGCAAGGACGTTAAAACCAAGAGGACTGCCGATGTCTATACAATGTTGCGGTCCTTTAAAATAATCATCCTCCTGTAACTAGTTTCAGTATAAAGAGGTCACTGTACCATTCATTTCGTATGGCACTTAGACCTCTGCTAACACAATAGCGACATCTATAGGAGTTTTTTCTTTTAGTTCATACATGGCGCAATTGTGTTAATTAGGGATCTAAGTGCCATACGAAATTAATGGTACAAAGACTTCTCCATAGTGAAACGTAAAGTAAAAGAACGCGCAGCGAACTATAAAGATATGGAAGCATAACGCCTGAAAATATGACACTATAATATGACATTGACATGACACTCGAACATCGAAAATCGTAGCTCGCCAATGACCGGCGACACGCGTCGGCTGCGCTCGGCTTTTCTCGACAATGTTCGGTCGAACCATCCAGCTATCCTGCTTAGCGGGGACGGCGTCAAGTATTATTTTTAAAATGTATTGCTTACATAAGAAAGGCAATTCTAGTGTTTTTCATGTGCGTATGGTTTCTTCACGACACACGATGGCATATTTGCGTAATCGAAATTTCCGTGACACAAGCCCGCACGTCACGAATGTCGCGTCTGTTTTTCCACGCTTGTCATGGTACCTATGTGGTGTAGCAATTTTTTTCAGATATTATTTATTCTTAGGGAAGTTGACACTGTACATACATTTTCAGGGCTCTTGGTTTATTGTGTTATTGTAAGTACGACTGTAGTTTTAAACGGTCATATTATATTATGTGCACATGTTTTCAAGCGGGTTGTTAAACAAGTTGTCATATCAAATACTACTGTTGTTTATTACTTTTAAAATGTACACTTAGTTATTTTACCTGAAATGAGAAGGTGTCAGAACTGTCCCGAGGTAGAAAGAAAGAGTCTATGTACAGTCAGCAGCAGAAGCGGCTAAGCAACCGAAGCGGTCACAATGATCTGCACAAGCTCTTATGTCTATAACAATAGAGCCGTGCTTAGATCATTGTGACCGCTTCGGTTGCTTAGCTACCTCTGCTGCTGACTGTACCTCGCGAGCCAAAAAAAAAGCCTGAGAACAAGGACGATAAAACCGGCCATTGAGGACGGCCATTGGCTATACAATGTCGCGTTCCTGTAAAATAATTAGCCTGCTGTAGCTAGTTTCACTATACAGAGGTCTCTGTACCATTAATTTTTTGTATGACACTTAGACCTCTGGCTAACACAATAGCGCCATCTATGAACTGAAATATAAAACTAATTTAGATGGCGCTATTGTGTTAGCCAGAGGTCTAAATGTAATACCAAATGAATGGTACAGAGACCCCTCCGTAGTAAAACTAGCTACAGCAGGCTTATTATTTCAAAGGAACGCGACATCGTATAGACACTGGCAGTCCTCTTGGTTTTATGGTCCTTGCCTAAGAATGAGTACGTAATTGCTCGCCGTGAACTTCAGCTGCGAGGCTGAAAATATTACAGGATTTTTATAAATCAAACCTGACCTAACCTAATAGTGTTCAACACGTTGGTCCTGAAATAGATCCTGAAATAGTTACAGTTTCAGAAAAAAAATGCTTTAAGGCAAACGAAAATTTCGGACAAATAAAATTCGGTCGATGGTCATAAGTGTTTGAGGTGGGTTACCGTGGTTTCTGTCCGGTGGCACAATTTTACCAGGGGAGCTAGAACGCGCGCGATTTTGTCGCTTGTCGCTCAGTGCATCCTTCACTGATTCCATCACTATGAAAGGGACGCACTGCGCGTCATGCGACCAAAATGGCGCGCCGTGCTACATGTGCTGGAGTCAGCATTAGGCCATAATTATAAGGTTTTGACAGCTGTCATTTCTGACCTGTCAAAAATACCAGTAAGTTTAAGCTACTTAATATTTAAATGGTTGTTTAGTTGTTAATTTTAAATGTAAATAATTAGTAGGCAGTACTTAATGTAATTTTAGCAAATGTTTTATTTATGGTTTATTTTTTCATTATTTGAATGTACCTAAATAGGTACTTAACTTTTTTATCGACGTGTTTTAATGTAAGCATGAAATTATTAAGTGAGATCGCTTCTTTTTTTTAAATTTTATATATAGGTAATTTTTTAATGAAATACATTTTTGTGTGTATTTTTAATTAAAAGTACCTACTGTTTATACATGAAATCTATTCGTGCCAGACCTCATGAACCCATTTATGTATTGCATGACACAAGACACAATATAGGTAGGTATATGTATGTTTTTTTATTTCACATGTTTTTAAATTACTTGTGGATTTGTGTAAATACTTAAGTGACTTTTACATATTAATTTGGAACTTGAACGGTTAGGATTTTACAATCTTGAATTGAATTGATGTTGTTATGGTTATGATTAGGTTACTACAATTAAATAGTTTTGATCGTATTTGTGGTTTTATTTCACAACCGTTACTATATTTTTTTATACTAGGTCATCATCATCATCATGTCAGCCGAAAGACGTCCACTGCTCATAGGCCTCCCCCAAGGCTCTCCACTCAGACCGGTCTTGTGCTTTCGGCGTCCACTATTATACTACCACACTATACTAAGCACATACCAAATTATTCTAGGTAAAATAGTTTAATTAAATATTTGTAAAGAAACTAGTTTCTTTAATTTGTACAGCGCTCTTCTGTCGGTAAAACAGTGACCATGTCTTGTACTTATGTACTCCATAGATGGCGCTAGTGGCGAACGCCGTTGGTAAAGCAGTTTGTTTGAATTTGACAGAAGTCACCGTGATTGAGCATTTATTGTTAGGTTATGAAAATTATATTACAAGGAAAGGAATTGACGATTTAAATAATAAACTTTAAATGTCGTTTCTTTATTTTCAGGTAAGATAATATGATTTAAGTTAAGCAGTGTAGTTTTTAACATACGTTTGTAAGTACTAAAATAAAATCTTTATTTTCAGAGCAACGCAATTGTTTATTTCAAACTTACAATTCCTAACCGAAGATAGTGTCTTATAAAACGACATTTCTAGTTAAAATCAAGAAAAATGGATAGACTACGATTTAAATTTATAGTGTTGGGGTCTACGGACGGAAAAACAAATATGATATGCATAACTTCTATTGAGACTCCGGACGGACGAGTTTTTGAGATCCCGGATGAGCTAAAGTCAGCAAGTAAGCACACTGCTATATTGCCTTTGGAAGTATTTACGAAAATCAGAAATTCGCTTAAAAAAAGACACCAAACACGCTCAGTATGGATCCCTTTAAATACGGATTTGAGGAAAATATATCTGGACGAAGCTGAAAATTTACAGTTTGGAGACCAGTATTTAGATGAGATTACAGAAAGGACAATGTCCCCACACGACAATATTAATAGCAATGCGCCAGCGCCAGAGAAAAAAAATATAGGAAAAACTGCTGAAAGATTTTTGATAGAAAAATTTTCGAATAAAACATCAAATGCTGACCAATGGATTACTGAATTTGAGAGTGAATGTGGAAGATTTGAAATTCTACAAGACGAAGAGAAAATTGAAATTTTAAAACACCTCTTAGAAAAACAATGCCTAGATTGGTATAGCAGCATGTTGATAAAACTAACAGTGAAATCCGAATGGGCAGTATGGAAGGATAACTTTTGTGAAACATATGGAAATAAAGGTTGGTCCCAAGTCAAATATGCATTTACATTTAGATTTCAAGCTGGATCATTACTTGAGTATGCCACCAAAAAGGAACGACTGTTATTAGAGGTCAACAAGCACATCAACACCCAAACAATGATAAATTTAATTGTAATGGGATTACCAGATTACGTAATGGATAAAATTGATAAAGAAACCGTAAAATCAACTGCAAGCCTCTACAATGAAATCGGAAAACATGAATATGTAGCGAACAGAAAGATTTTCAGCAGGAATAAAAAAAGTACCTATGATTATAAAGGAAAGCCTGATAAAATAAAACCATGTACAACTTGTGAAAATTTAAATAAGGGTATTCGGTTCCATCCCGAAGAAAGGTGCTGGTTCAAACAAACGGAAGAAAATAATCGTAAGAGAAACAATAATAAAACCATAAACAATTCAGTGATTGATGTTGAACTCAATTATAATGATAAAAAAAACGAATAATAACACCATTAATTAAAGTCAAACTATTATTAAAGGCACAATTAGAAACATTTGGAATATACGATTCGGGCTCAAATGTTTCTATAATCAATTCCAAATTAATAAGACTAAATGGAGAAGGAGATGATGAGTCAAAAAGCGATAATTTAATTACGATTAATGGTGTTAAAAAGACAGTTGGTTTGACGACTATTAAAATTAAAATTTTTGATATTGAGGAAGAAACCGATGTTTACATAATTGATGGAGAAGAATTTAAATACGATTTTCTGATTGGACTGGATATCATAAAAAAATTTAGACTGGTTCAAGATGAGAATTTGAAAATCACTCAAAAAAGGGAAGAAATAAAAATAGAAGAAGATAAATATGTCATGAATGAGAATGGCAAGGAAAACAACATTTCTAAGGAAGTAAAAAATGAAACGAACCCATGTTCAATAAACTTTAATGAACACATAAAAAAAGAAGATTTCAAAATAAGTATGAGTAATTTAAATACTCAACAAAAGTCGGAAATATACAAACTGATAGACAGTTACAAATCAATCTTTGCCAAGGACAAATACGATATCGGCACGGTAAGAGAATATGAAGCCCGTATTGATCTACTCATGGACAAATATTGTAGTAAAAGGCCTTATAGATGTTCAGTTGAAGACATAAAAGAAATAGAAGAACAAATTGCAAAGTTACTAGATAAAAATCTTATAGAGGAATCTTATAGTCCATTCGCGGCGCCAGTAACCTTGGCTTTCAAAAAAGAAGACAACAAAAGATCAAGATTATGTATAGATTTTAGAGATTTAAATAAAATAGTGATACCCCAAGCTCAACCATTTCCATTGATAGACGACCTGGTAATTAAGACAAGAAATTCAACATATTTCACAACACTGGATATCAATTCAGCCTTCTGGTCGATCCCGCTAAGAATTCAAGATAGGAAGAAAACGGCCTTTGTAACGCAAGACGGACATTATCAATGGACATGCTTACCTTTTGGTTTGAAGACATCACCAGCCATCTTTCAAAGGATACTAAGTAACATTTTAAGAAAGTATAAGCTTAGCGATTTTGCAGTTAACTACATAGATGATATTCTAATATTTTCTAAGACCTTTTCAGAACATGTTAACCATCTAACACAGTTATTAGAAGCTATAAAAAAGGAGGGTTTTAGACTAAAATTTACAAAATGTACATTTGCTTCGGATTCAGTCAAATATCTCGGTCATATAATACATAATAATACTGTACGGCCACTTAGAGATAATTTAGTTTCAATAAAAGATTTTCCAATACCGAAAACTCAAAAAAATGTTAGGCAATTTCTGGGTAAAATTAACTTCTATCATGAGTATATACCAAAAAGTGCGGTAATTTTAGAACCTCTTCATAATTTGCTTAGGAAAAATCAGAAATTTATTTGGTCTGCAGATTGCCAGAAATCTTTTGAGCACGTTAAAAGCTTATTGTGCTCACAGCCAATATTAGAAATATTTGATCAGAATTTGCCAATAAATATTCACACAGATGCATCTTTAGAAGGTATTGGGGCAGTGTTAAAGCAAACACAACCAAATGGAAAAGATAAACCAGTAGCATACTTCTCAAAAAAATTAAATCAAGTACAAAAGAAAAAGAAGGCTGTTTATTTAGAATGTTTAGCTATTAAAGAAGCTATAAGATACTGGCAGTACTGGCTAATAGGTAAGTCGTTTACAGTATATTCTGACCATAAGCCATTGGAAAATTTAAATATTAGGTCTAGGACAGATGACGAATTAGGAGATTTAACATATTACTTATCACAGTATGATTTTAAAATTAAATACGCCCCGGGAAAAGAAAATATAGAAGCAGATTGTTTAAGCAGGAACCCAGTATTAGATGCAAATGCAGATACAGATGAACAGTTAAAGATTGTAAACATGATAAAAATTAATGATATTATTACAGATCAAGAAAACAATGAAGGTATACAAAATAATAAAACGAAATTAATATCAAGACACAATATTTATTATAAACAGATTAGAAAACGTGAAAAAATTATTTTGTCAGAAGATTTCAGTAAAAAACTTATTAAAGATGTACATGAAAACATGTGTCATTTAGGTGTAAAACAAAAGCAAAACAAAATTAGTACGTTATATACAGCAAAAAATTTAACGATAAATATTAAAAAACATTGTAAAAGTTGTGAGATATGTATAAAAAACAAAATGAGAGGGCAGGATAAGTATGGTTTAATGTCACATTTAGGTCCTGCCACAAAACCGTTTGAAATAGTCTCAATAGACACTATTGGAGGTTTTGGAGGCTCGCGATCAACTAAAAGATATTTACATCTTTTAGTGGACCATTTTACACGTTATGCTTATATAGTTACCTCAAAAACCCAAAATGCTAATGATTTTATTAAACTTATAAAAACCGTAACAGATTGTGATCAAATTGGAATGCTTCTCACTGATCAATACCCGGGAATCAACTCAAAAGAATTCAAAACATTCTTGAATGAAAAATCAATACCAATGATATTCACAGCAGTAAATGCCCCGTTTTCTAACGGCTTAAACGAAAGACTTAATCAAACGCTTGTTAACAAAATCAGATGTAAAATAAACGAAAAAAGTAATAAAATAGCATGGACGACCATTGCTCATAACTGTGTAGATAAATATAATAATACAGATCATACAGTTACTGGCTTCGCACCAAAATACCTGTTGGACGGTACAGATGTTTCTTATTTGCCTAATGAACTAAAAAGAGATAAAACACAGGTTGAATGGATTAGAGATAGGAAAATAGCATTTGAAAATTCAATCAAATCACACAACTACAATAAAAAAATATTTGATAAAAATAGAACTCAATTTAATTTTAATACAGGGGATATGGTATATGTTGAGAATGGGAACAAATTAAATAGAAATAAATTAGATGAGCTGATGATTGGTCCATTTAAAATTATTAAAAAGATATCAAATTCAATATATAGAATTGATACAGGTCATAAAAAGTCAGAGTCAAATCTCTTTCATATCACAAAACTTATACCAATACCTATATGAAAACAGAAATGAGACAGATAATTTTGTTTTTGTTTAGTTTAGTACAATAATTATAAAATTTAGATTTACTTTTAGTTACTTTGTGAAGCTTAGTAGTGCTTAAATTTTACAGAAAATTTTCTTCTTTGAGGGGGGAGATGTAAAGAAACTAGTTTCTTTAATTTGTACAGCGCTCTTCTGTCGGTAAAACAGTGACCATGTCTTGTACTTATGTACTCCATAGATGGCGCTAGTGGCGAACGCCGTTGGTAAAGCAGTTTGTTTGAATTTGACAGAAGTCACCGTGATTGAGCAATATTGTTAGGTTATGAAAATTATATTACAAGGAAAGGAATTGACGATTTAAATAATAAACTTTAAATGTCGTTTCTTTATTTTCAGGTAAGATAATATGATTTAAGTTAAGCAGTGTAGTTTTTAACATACGTTTGTAAGTACTAAAATAAAATCTTTATTTTCAGAGCAACGCAATTGTTTATTTCAAACTTACAATTCCTAACCGAAGATAGTGTCTTATATATTTTTACAACGCAAAAAATTGCGTATTAGAAAGGGACGGATGACACGTACGCTGTAGGTCCGCGATCTCTCTGCGATAAACGTGAGTGTTTACAAGTGCAGAAGTTTAATATTAAAACTTGTTCAGTTAAAATACCACTTGGTTTCTACCACGCGTCTGCCTATTCAAAATTTTGATGTATGGATACAATTCCTTTGCTTGCGTACATGGCTAGAGAAAAAAAGTCTTCACATTTTAAATTTGACACTGACAGATTTTTGGCGGGAAACCGGTGAGAGTGGATCGTGTCGTTAATTGAATTTTAGTTTCTGTGCTTAATGTTGTTTGGTGGATAATAAAGATAGAGTATTATACAACAAAATAACATGAAAGTGCCCAGCAAATGAAGAATTCAAGTGAAAACGCGTATTCCCTCAAGTATCCGCGGGCTGCTGTTCGCCGCAGCTCGCCGTAAAGTACACTATCGCTTTACGGAAGGCATGCGCAGCTGACAGGACGTGACTAGGACAGACTGACAACTCTGACGGTGACAGGACTTTAATATACAGAAATTTACAAAACACATCAGACGTGGCTGTATGGACTCAGTTCCTTTGCCTATCCCTTATGGGATGAATAAAAAAAAAAAAAAAAAAAAAACAATTTGACACTGACTGCGAAGGCAAAAGTAATGATTGCAATTGCATTACACAGTAGTTCTCAGCAAAATTTTGATACGTTTTGTTATTTTGCAATTATACAAGCTTAAATTAATGTAAACATTGAACGATAAAAAAAAACTTTATTTATTATTCACATAATTTCTTTATCTTTGTGTCGATAGGTAAGTCGAAAGTTCTCATTATCATTTCATATAGCATGTTTACGTTTTATTTACAAATTACAGGTAATTTTATTAGTCTAATGCAATTATACCTAATGTACCTCATGATTCTGATATAATTAATTAAATGATTTCAATTTTCATCAATACTTAGGTACCTATACATATTATAGAAGGTGCATATTTGAATGAAGCGTCAAGACTTCAGCCAAGTGAAGTGACCACCCCTGGATTATATTTGAAAACAAATAGGTAACTAGTTAAAAAACATTCTCCCATAGCTATGGTCAATGTCAACTACCAGAAGCAATGAAAGCTAAAAAATAAAATTCTTGACAGCTCATTAAAACGCACACTGTATAGGTACTTTATATATATGTCCTAATCCTAATCCTAATCCTAACTGATATTATAAATGTGAAAGTAACTCTATCTCTCTGTCTGTCTGTTTGTTACCTCTTCACCGCTCACCAATCTAGATGACAGTTGGTAAGAAGATAGTTTGAATATTGAGGAATGACATAGGCTACTTTTTATTCGGGAAAATTGTATAGTTCCCGTGGGATAGCGATAATCAACATCTAGGCGGACGAAGTCGCGGGCAACAGCTAGTATACTATAAGGAAGGCAAACGAGCAAGTGGGTCATCTGGGCCGTGTTTTATAAAGCTACAAGTTGTAATTTACAAGTGGAAGTCTCTTTCTAACAAAAGGTGATAGAATCATTTAAAAAATATTAAAACACAAGTGCAGTGATATACATGTATCAGCTCTATGAGCTGCTAGTGTATTATTTGAAATAATAATAATAATAATGAGACTTCCGCTTGTAAATTGTAACTTGTAGCTTTATAAAACACGGTCCTGATGGTATGTGATCACCACTGCCCCTAGACACCCGCAACCCCGGGGGTTTGCAGATGCGTTGCCAGCCTAGAGAGTTAAGATGAAATGTCTCTTGTGCCCGTAATTACACCGGCTGCCTTACTTACCACACCGGAACACAACAGTGCAAGCACAAATAAAGCTCTACTCCCACACTCGCGAGCAGGCTCGACCTGGGCTCTAATTCATACGCAGCTTTAGACGAACCAACTGTAATAAAGAAATAAAGTCGTCAATCCTACCTACCTACCTACTTTGACGACCATATAGCCTAGAGTGGTTAGAGACCTTGACTATGAAGCTTGAGGTCCCGGGTTCAATCCATCAGGTCAGATGTTTGTATGTTGAATAATGAATGTTTGTTCTGGGGTCTTGGATATTTAATTATGTATACCTACATTTATCTATATATTAAGTATGATTATCCGTTGTCTAGTACCCATAGTACAGGCTTTGCCAAGTTTGGGACTAGGTCAATTAGTGTCAATCGTCCCATGATGTTTATTTATAATTATTTTTTATAAATAAACATCATGGGTATGTTTTGACCAACTTTCAGTGGTTTGACTTGAAATATAGTTTGTGTGTGTATAAGCTTATACTGATTTATGGAATCAAATTTTTTTTTAGTAATTATGGAAGGAGGCTGTGCCGTGGAAGAGATTGTTGTAAAACCGGAAGTGATTATTTTCTCAGATGAAGAGATGGAGCCAATTAAAAAACCTGTCAAGTAGGTTGCTCTTATTTCTTTATTTCTTATTGGATAGTAGGCTATGAACATTGAACAGACATAGGAATCCACAGGGCAAAATTTTATGACAGCTTTGTGTGTATTTTTTAACCCCCAACAAAAAAGAGGGGTGTTATAAATTTGACATGTGTATCTGTGTGTCTGTGTATCTGTATATCTGTCTGTGGCATCATAGCTCCCAAACGGATGGACCGATTTAGATGCGGTTTTTTTTTATCGAAATCTAGTGTAATCGAGATGGTTCTTAGCCAAGTTTCATTAAAATCGGTTCACCCGTTTTTTAAATATTGAACTTTGAAATGATAATGTCGGGGGTTTTTCAACTTTTCTAAATTGGTTATGTAAGTATTATTCTAAAGACGAGTATGAAGTTCTCACAAAGCATATTTTAAGTGATCGCTAGGGTGTAACATTGAACTATGTGATAGTTAATAATTATCTCTTTATCAAACGTCTCTTGATAATTAGATTTTTGTTTTGTTTCATTGTTATACTTAAAGAGAAACATATTGATTGTATTGATGGAGCCATATTCAAAAAGGATGAATTGAAATCGTTGTTTTATTGACTTTATAACTCCTGCTCTAGAATAAGGGATGTTGTAAATGTGTGTCTGTGTTTGTTGTGCGATATTTTATAATAGAAAGCTAATTTGATTGCAGTTTCATTAAAATTGGTTCAACTGTTTTTGATTATTTTTCTGTCACTTTGGGCCATTCAGAAGGAGGCCAAGTGTGTCAAAACGATCACTCAGTATGAAGTTTTGAATTACTACTTTAATACGTTTTTGCAGAATTAAAAATTATTCGTCTTAAAATTATTGTTAGTACTTAGTTATGTATGATTAAGTCACATCGCAACAAAAAAAAAATAGTAACAAACAAATTAAAAATTAAATTTAGAGTGGTAGTCTATAATGGTATTATTTTGACATCAGTCACCAACTAATTATAGGAAACGTGGCCCGCGTGTCTACAAGAAGTCCCCCCGCCCCTGCCCCGACTGCGGCAAGATATTCCAGACTGGGTATGAGCTGAAAAAGCACTCGCGTACCCATTCGGGCTCCCGGCCCTACATGTGCGCGGAGTGCGGCAAGGCGTACACCCAGCCGGGCCATCTGGCGATACACGCGCTCTCGCACCAAGGTGAGGATGAGTATGAGGAGGGATCTGAGTATGATGAAGGTCTGAGTATGGGGATGAGTAGTTTTTGTTTTTACACTTAATTTGGCAAAAAAAAACATGTACTTGGTCGCATTGACTTCTGGACTTCGGATTAGCGCTTGAAAACGTCCGAACCAAAATACCATTAACTTGCAAAAGAGACCACTAATCGAGCGTCAGTCAGTCTTAGTTTGGTCGAACGACAGCGGTTGGACACATTTGAAAAATACAAAAAAAAAAACTCCTGAGATCATGAATTGATTGCTTTAGTGCGCCATCTCGTTGAGCCTGGATAAACTGATAAGTTTCGAAAGGGTGCGTTGTTTTCGGTTTACGAACTAATCGCATAGATGGCGCTAGGCACTGCAAAAAGTGATAAAAACAAGCTAAGATTTGAATACATAGAAAAAATTCGGCCTTTCCTCTATGTCCAATCGTGGCGTAGGGGAAAAGCACACGACCCGGAGTGTCGAGGATCCGGGTTCGATTCCCGGGGTTGGCATTTTTCTGGTTTTTTTTCTGTGTATTCATGTTTCAGTGAGTTTATAAAAAATATAATTGATATTCACGGGAAAACCGTAAAAATAAAACATTGGGAGAAAAGAATACAAAAAAAAAACTCCTGCTGAGATCATGAATTGATCGTGTGCACTTTGGTGCACATCGCCAAATTAAGGGTATTACTTTAAGAGTAAATCTGAGTATAAGATAGTCTGTTTGTGAGTATGACTATAAATATGAGGATGAAAGAGACTCAGAGAATGTATCTAATTAGAAGTGATTCTGAATAGGCTATCGTGCAATAGGACATTTAAAACCAAGTTTGGTTTTGCAAGTCACACTCGCGCCCATGCAAGGGCTCAGGGTAACTTAAGCTAAGGGTGTCGTCATCGGCGGATACGTCTGGGAGGACATCATCTTCTGAATATGAGTATGACTTCGAATATGACAATGAGTATCAGGATAGGCATGAATAAGAGGTAAGTGGGTCTGAGTATCAGAAAGTGTGATCACTGATTATGACTGAAGATTTTGCCTGTCTGTTGCATACATTTGTCGTTCGAAACTTTTAGTTTGCTACTATCTAAGTAAATAATGAGGATGACAGTAAATAAAAGTGAATATTTTTGAATATATCAGCGCTTTCGGAAATACCGTACTGTTATTTTTAACACTTGTTTCTAAGATACCATATTTTTGTTTCTCTTTATTTTCTAATGGTACAGTGAGGTTACTTTGTACTATTCATCCGTGGTTACGTATTCTAAGAGCTAATGTAACTTTGTTTTTAGAAAAAATACTTGGTGCCAAGTTTCTTGCGGCGCATTCTTCTTGGCAATCATGGTCTTTCCGAAAGCGCTGGTAGACTCAAAAAAAATGACGTGTAAAAGAGCATTCAACTGCCTATTTGCTGAATAAAATTTTGAATTTGAATTTGAATTTGATTACCACAAGAAACCGCAAGAAACTTGCCACAGTATTGTTTTTTAAAACAAGTCAAGTAGCTCTTATAATGCATAAACAAATGTATTATATGAAGAATGAATATGAGGGCGAGTGTGAGAATGAGTATGAGGGCGAGAATGAGGATGAGACAATTACCAAAGCAGCAACTAACTTTCGTAGCAGGTATAATAACTTTGTACCTACGGATTGTTTTTTTTTCTAGGTATCAAAAACTTTCAATGCACCGAATGTGAAGCAGCGTTCTACAGAAAAACAGATTTGGACCGACATCAAAAGATACACACTGGGGACAGACCATACGAGTGTGAACTATGTTCGAGAAGCTTCGTGCAAAAGATAAATTTTGTCATGCATCAGAAAACTCATTCTGGCGAGAAACCACATGAATGCCAGGTAAATATAGTGGTTACTTATCGTTCGTCTGATAAAAAAATATTTTGACGAATGGAGAACCTTCTTTTTTGCAAGTCGGTTAAAAGAACGTTTCACCATTTTCTCGTTTCGCCTAATTAAATTACGGGGTGTAATTACGGGCACAAGAGGCATTTCATCTTAGCTCTCTAGGTTGGAAACGCATCTGCAAACCCCTGGGGTTGCGGGTGTCTGTGGGCAGTGGTGATCACATACCATCAGGACCGTGTTTTATAAAGCTACAAGTTACAATTTACAAGCAGAAGTCACATTATTATTATTATTATTTCAAATAATACACTAGCAGCTCATAGAGCTGATACGTGTATATCACTGCACTTGTGTTTTAATATTTTTTAAATGATTCTATCACCTTTTGTTAGAAAGAGACTTCTACTTGTAAATTACAACTTGTAGCTTTAGCTGGTAAGTACCAGTGACCCACTTGATCGTTTGCCATCCTCGTTGTGTAAAAAAAAAGTGAAATAACAAAACAGTAAAACGTCCTTAAATAAACAAAACAATCCTCTAAAGCCTTGAGTTTTATAGCCTAGCACAAATATGAAGTCGGTGATTCATTGAAAGAATATTCCGCCGCACCGACTTCATATTTGTGCTAGGCCATACAACTCATGGCTTTAGAGGATTTTTTAAAAGGAGGTTTTACTTTTTTATTTATTTCTCGAATTAAAAACTTCACACTTAGACTTACTCAAGTTAAAACGCACCCTGTATAAATTTACTGACTGCATTGTAACCGCCTGTTGTCGCATTTTTCCAGTTCTGCCTGAAGAGGTTCTTGACCCGAAGCAAGCTGACCTTACACGCAAAAAGACATGAAAAGAATAAGACAGACAAAAAGTTTGGTGACAACTGAAATTACTGACATTATTTGTATAGTAGAAATTTTATAAGCAGCCGTTTACCACTTAAGAACTAACCCCTGACTCAATAAATGAGAACCTGAGAACTAACGCCTGATTCAATAAATTACCACTTAATAGCTTATTTTTTTAACAACGGCATTGCTCTCTCTTTTTAGGGCTACCGTTAATAACAATTGATGGCAAATAACAAAAACCGTCCACGTGCGAGGCGGACTCGCGCACGAGGGTTCCGTAGAAAGATTTTAACGCTTTTCCCTGGTGTTTTAAGAAGTCCAGTGTTAGCAGAGCCCTGCTCGTAAGCAAAATGTACGCAGTGTGGGGTCAACTTATATTGGTCTGCGAAATCTACAGACAGACATAAAAAATTAAGATTTTGAGAATTTTCTGAGTGGTTGTGCTATAAGAGCTACCTTCATACCAAATTTCAAGTTTCTAGGACGACTGGAAGTACCTACCCTTTAGGTTTTTGTATTTCGGCAATTTGTGTGGAAATAGCCTTTTTAATGACTGTATCTTTTGATTGCGTTGACTTAGCAGGTTGATTTTTTCACAGCTTCAAGGGACCGCAGGCCCGCGGTCTCCACGCGTTTCAGAGAAAAAGGGTCTTGACAGACAGACAGACAGACGGACAACAAAGTGATCCTATAAGGGTTCCGTTTTTTCCTTTTGAGGTACGGAACCCTAAATATGCATACAAATAGCTACCATCTTTTCTAAATCAAAAGGTTGAAATTGCAATAGCATAAGAGCATACAACGCCGGTGACTAACCTGAGTACGGCTTTCAATGTCAGAGTCATTATAGAATGTGTTTTGCTATTGCAATTTCAACCTTGTGACTTAGAGTCGATGGTAGCTATTTGTATGTATTTTTTGTTACTTGCCATCAATTGTTATTAGCGGTAGCTTTAAAAAAAGAGAACATTGTTATTGTTCACAAGATAAGCTCTTAAGTGGTAAACGGCCAGCTTATGAAATTGCCTACCTCGTGCCGTAAAGGCTGAGAACCGGGGATGTTGCGGATGCAGACTTTTTGACATTTAACATTTAAGACTCACATCCGCGGATGCGTTAGGTACAGTCAGCGTCATATATACAAATCGTATGGTGTGCCGAACTATTTGATCACTTTGGATGTCACCATATATATGACGCTGACTGTACATAAAAAAAGGCAATTTTTTTGTTGTTGTCTTCATATGATAATGTTTGCAATGAATCAATTGCGACTTCATTTTCACAACAATAAATGGCATTGATAAGCCAAGAAGTCATGTAAGAAATTCTGAAATTTTGTAAGTCTCAATGAAATGCAATACGTTAAAAAATATGTATTTATCAAATGCACAGTTCCCCATGTGGTACAAACATAAATCAACACATGTAATTAATGATGAAATCTTTTGCAGTTTTAGTTCAAAAAAATACAGTTTTTCCAGTGACATGTATAAGGTAGGTAATTATTAAATTAGTGCTACTATATTTAATCTAATAATGTTATCATTTTATATAGATTTTTTTTAAATAAACTTGAAACTGAACTTTCGTTTGCACGAAAATACAAGTAAAACGACGAATTCGGGAGAATGACTGTTGCAATTTTAATCAATGAAATCACAAGTAATTAATTAATTACGTACTTTTATTTATGGTATTATTTTAATTACAATATAGCAATAACTTAATTAATAGATTAAGAAATAGATTTATAATTAGGTATGTAAAAAAATGTTCACAGATTAATCTTGCTATAAGTAAACATGATTACAATTTTAATCAATGAAATCACATGTAGTACTTAAGGAAATTACATACTTTTATTTCCAATCGTGGTTTTATTTTTATTACAATCAAGCAATAACCTCGGCAATAGAAAATAGATTTATAACGAAGTTGATGTACTAATCTAGTCAATGGCTTCATGTGCCAGTCAATAATTTGATGGACTAGTGAATAAATTGATGGGGCAATCAAATATTGATGGATTAGTCAATAATAACTTGAACCAAAACTAAATGTGACGTGTGACCCACGGTTGATAATATTGGTGAGTAAACTTATTAATATTAAAATAGCTAAGTCGATGGACTTAGAAAACTTTTTGAGAGAATTAAAATTTGTCTTGCTAAATTGTTGCTACATTCAATCACGTTATAAATGCAATAGTTATGAGAAGTAACTTCTCTTTTAGATTTCCACGTAGCTCTGTTTATTTAATAGAAAAATGAAGACAAACGAGCTAGTGGGTCATCTGATGGTAAGTGATCACCACTGCCCGTAGACATCCTCGACACTGGAGGGATTGCAGATGCGTTGCCAATTTAGAGGATTAAGATGAAATGCCTATTAAGACTAAGATACAATGACAATTAGTGAGCTACAAATGATATGTAGGTATAGTGATTGGTAGACATTTGCATTGGATGATAGACTAGTATAAATGTCTATGGACTATTCAATAATTTGATGGTCTAATCTATAAATTGATGGTCTAGTTTATAATTTGATGGTCTAGTCTATAAATTGATGGTCTAGTCTATAAATTCATGGTCTAGTCGATAAATTGATGGTCTAGTCTATAAATTCATGGTCTAGTCGATAAATTGATGGTCTAGTCAATAAATTTATAGTCTAGTCTATAAATTGATGGTCTAATCTATAAATTGATGGTCTAGTTTATAAATTCACGGTCTAGTCAATAAATTAATGGTCTAGTCTATAAATTCATAGTCTAGTCGATAAATTGATGGTCTAGTCAATAAATTGATAGTCTAGTCTATAAATTGATGGCCTAGTCAATAAATTGATGGTCTAGTCAATAAATTGATGCTCTAGTCAATAAATTGATGGCCTAGTCAATAAATTGATGGTCTAGTCAATAAATTGATGGCCTAGTCAATAAATTGATGGTCTAGTCAATAAATTGATAGTCTATTCTATAAATTGATGGTCTAGTCAATAAATTGATGGTCTAGTCAATAAATTGATGGCCTAGTCAATAAATTGATGGTCTAGTCAATAAATTGATGGCCTAGTCAATAAATTGATGGTCTAGTCTATAAATTGATGGTCTAGTCAATAAATTGATGGCCTAGTCAATAAATTGATGGTCTAGTCTATAAATTGATGGTCTAGTCAATAAATTGATGGTCTAGTCAATAAGTTGATGGGTATCAATCTATCAATAAATGGGCGGCCTAATCAACGGACTCATTTACGCCACACGTTCTCAATGATCCAAGGTAGGTAGGCTCTCACGTCGGTGTAGATGCCGGGTGGGCCGGAGCCACACCCTGGCCCAAACGAGACCACCCCGCGGACGATGTAGGTGCAGTGTAGGTCGCGGGCCAGCGCCATTAGCGGGCCACCACTGTCGCCCTATGGACGGAGAAAGCGTTAAAGATAGGGTAGGGTATGAATAAGGTAAGGTAATCAAGGTAGATAAAGGTAATGAATGGTAAGGTTAGGTTTTTATGAATAAGGTGTAGGCAGGACGCAGGGTCACTCGATCTACTGTGTGTAAAAGATATTTCCAAATCGGTCTAGCAGTAGGTATTCGAGTGATTGGGGAACATACATAAAAAAAAACAAATAGGTAGGTAAGTATTCCGACGAATTGAGAATCTCGATACTTTTTTGAAGTCAGTAAAAAAGAACGGAGTCCCTAGAATCGTCGTCAAACGTTACATAACTGTTAAATTTCATCGCATTTTCATTTCATCGAAAACTATTTTCTGTTAAAATCAGGATAATTTTATTGTTTGGTGTATAGGTTAGGTTAACTTTTAAATCAAAAGGTTAAGAAAATAAGTCGGAAAATAGCTTTTGATGAAATGAAACAGCTATTTATATGAAACGCGTGTCAGCAATTTGACGATAAATTATACTTTTTAAATACTTACTGAAACATGAATAAGTACAAAAAACCGTCCAAGTGCGAGTCGGACTCGCGCACGAGGGTTCCGTAGAAATATTTTAACGCTTTTCCCCAGTGTTTTAAGAAGCCCTGCTCCTGAGCAAAATGTATGCAGTGTGGGGTCAACTTATATTGGTCTGGGAAATCTACAGACAGACATAAAAATAAAAGATTTTGAGAATTTTCTGAGTGGTTGTGCTATAAGAGCTACCTTCATACCAAATTTCAAGTTTCTAGGACAACTGGAAGTACCCTTTAGGTTTTCAGGGTTCAGCAATTGGTACGGAAACAACCATTTTAATGACTCTATCTTTTGATTGCGTTGACTTAGAAGTTTGATTTTTTTACAACTTCAGTATTTGATATTAATTTCAGCATGTTACCTCCGCAGACAGACAGACGGACGACAAAGTGCCAAGGTTTCCGTTTTTTCCTTTTGAGGTACGGAACCCTAAAAACATACTAGATGGTAAATAAATAAAAAACTCACAGGGCAGGAGTCCGCGTTGTCCCCACTAAGGGAGCCTGCGCACAGCATCGTGTCCTTCTTATACACGCTGATCACGGAGGCCGGCCAGCGAGGCTTGCATTCTGACTCGTAGTCCAACTCGGCAGTGTCCACCTGAAAAGCATTTTTAATACAGCTGCTGAAAAAGTGGTACTTTTCTGGCTACGTATCGTGCGGAAAGTGGGATTTATCGCACTAGTGCCTTTTTAATTTTCCAAGACGCCGGCGGGTGGTGGCGGGGCACCACGTGCCGGCCCGCCCCTCTTAGTCATGTTTTCGCAAATGTATTAAAAACGTCGTTTGGTATACGTGCGGAAGGGTCATTTTCACTCGTCCTGAGTTTCGACCCTCGCCTTACAGCTCGGTCCTAGAACCTCGGGACTCGTACATAATGACATGGTGTAGCGACCCTAGCACCATCTGTCATTCAGTAGGAGTACCAATTTAAAACTATCTAACGACTCCCAGCGCCATCTAGTCATCGAACGTACTTCGCAGTTTTCAGTTACGATGTTTCTCAAGTCGGTTGCATGAATACAACTTCCAACTCTCTTCCTTCGGACTTCGATCCCCAGGCATAACATCTGCCTGGAGAGAGATCTCTCTATTATGGTCCTCCCCACAATACCTCCCGCACTTATATCACAAAGTACTAAGGTATTTTAATACTAAGTACACAGTTACATAAAACAGAACAATACAACAATAACAACAGCAGGTACTCCAAATTGCACGATTTTTAGGGTTCCGTACCTCGAAAGGAAAAAACGGAATCCTTTTAGGATCACTTTGCTGTCCGTCTGTCTGTCTGTCTGTTTGTCTGTGTGTGTCTGTCTGTCAAGACCCTTTTTCTCTGGAGCGCGTGGAGGTAGCATGCTGAAATTAGTATCAAATACTCAAGCCTGCGGCCCCTTGAAGTTGTGAAAAAAATCAACCTCCTCAGTCAACGCTATCAAAAGATAGTCATTAAAAAGGCAATTTCCATACAAATTGTTCCAGTTGTCCTAGAAACTTGAAATTTGGTATGAAGGTAGCTCTTATAGCACAACCACTCATACGTCTCAAAATCTTAATTTTTTATGTATGTCTGTAGATTTCGCAGACCAATATAAGTTGACCCCACACTGCGTACATTTTGCTTAGGAGCAGGGCTCTGCTAACACTGAACTTCTTAAAACACTGGGGAAAAGCGTTTAAATCTTTCTACGGAACGTGCGTGAGTCCGATTTGCACCTGGCCGGTTTTTTTGCTAGTCTTACAGAGTGCAAAGATAAGATAGAGTCTGCTCCCCTCTCCCCTCAGTTTCTGGCTCACCTTCAGAGTGCAAAGATAAGATAGAGTCTGCTCCCCTCTCCCCTCAGTTTCTGGCTCACCTTCAGAGTGCAAACATAAGATAGAGTCTGCTCCCCTCTCCCCTCAGTTTCTGGCTCACCTTCATCAGAACCTCGGAAGCCTTGCTGGTTTTCGTCTGTCCCCAGCCCGCCAGCATCCTCGTGGACGTCATGGCCTCCAGCCCTGGCGACGGCAAGCACGCTGGCCGGATGAACTCGCTGAATTCCACCCTGGAATAAACGAAAAGTTGAGTATAAACTTCATAAGGTAAGGTAAGGTAGGGTAAGGCAGGGTAGGGTAGATAGGTAAGGTAAGGTAAGTTAGAAATAGGTAGCCTTTATATATATGTAAGTTTGGGGAACGTCGTAGAAGGTGCGGAGTGAAATATTTTTTGCGATCGAATTGGCATGCCTTTATTTACAAAAGGGTTCTACATATACAAAACTTAACTATGCTCAACTAGTGGGATATCCCGCTATCGAAAATACGCCCACAAAAGGTGGCGTGATCATGGCGTGATTTTGGAGCTGCACTCATTACGCGCATTTCGTAGTGTGCTGTCGGTGTGGCTCCAATATAAATACGCGCAGCGCCAAGTAGTTTATATTTCGCCCGCAGACGTCAATGCGCAAACACCGCACGCACTTCTCAGAGCGACGAGTGCCCGCGCGCGCGGCGAAACGTTAATACTTTCGTTGTTTCTTAGCAGATGTCAATCTTCGTGTTTAATTAATTTATAATGTAGCTAGCAGCTACAGTGCTCCCCCTCGAGCGAAGCGTACTGGTAGGCGAACTACTCGGCCGTGACGGGTTACTTGCGGAGGATCAGCTGTTTTCGTGCTTGAGGATTGTTGGATTTGCAGTGGCGGCGGTGGTTGTGCTAGTGTTGTGATACTTGTTTCTGTTTTCTGTGATTGGTTCGGTGCGTTTTCGTAATCTTGATTCTCAATGATGGTGTAAGCGGGTTTCAGTCGGTCGATGGAAATGTTTACGTTTCTGTCTGGTAGCTGGACGGTGAATACTTTTTCAGTGCGTTTCAGGATGCGGTAGGGCCCTTCGTATGGTGCTTGCAGTGGTTTTCGTACTGCGTCTACGCGCACGAACACGTATTCGCAAGTACCTAGATCGCGATGTACGAATATTGCTCGGTTACTGTTGTGCGATTGTATAGGTACTGGTTTCAGTTGTTTGATGGTTTCTCGCAGGTTTTCGACGAAGGTACTGTCCATTGTGACGTCATTGTTTGTTTCAGCTGACAGAAAATCGCCGGGCAGCTTGATGTTACAGCCATAGGTGAGTTGCGCGGCGCTTACGCCGGTATCGCTGCGCATCGCTGCTCGCACGCCTAGTAGCGCCGTAGGTAACTCGTTAATCCAGCTCGTGGTTGTTATGAGTCTGGCTTTCAGTGCTGATTTCAACTGCCGGTGCCAGCGCTCCAGGGCTCCATTGGACTGCGGGTGGTACGGGGATGTGCGTGTTTTCTCGATACCGAGTAATCGCGATAAGTGCGCGAAAACTCGGCTCTCGAACTGGCGTCCTTGGTCGGTTGTTACGGTCGATGGACATCCGAATCGCGCGATCCAGCCTTGATAGACGACCTTGGCGACTTCTTCTGCTGTGATTTCATGCACCGGATAAGCTTCGGGCCATCGCGTTGCGCGGTCGATTAAAGTTACGAGGTAGCGGTGTCCTTCGGGTGCGGTAGGCAGCGGGCCGACGATATCTATATGTATGTGTTCGAAGCGGCCAGTAGGTTGAAACGACGATACGGGACTTGTAGTATGTCTCTGTATCTTCGCACGCTGGCACGGAATACATGATTTTGCCCAACTTCCTACGTCGCTGTTGATTGAAGGCCAGAAGTACTTGCGTGACATCATTTTTCGCGTTGTTCGTATTCCAGGATGACTCACGTTGTGTGTGTGATCGAATGCGGTTCGCCGAAATTCCTTTGGTAGGTACAATCGTATGTCGGCGGTAGAAGTTTCACACAGTAGTTTGGTGTTGGTTCCAGGCAGAGTTACGTGTTGCAATTTTAGGTTGTTTTGCTGAAGGAGCTGTTGTATAGTGATGTCTCTTTCTTGCGCGGCGGCTAGCTCTTTGAAGTTGATAGGAGTTGGACAGCTGATCGTTTCGATTCGTGATAGCGCGTCTGCTGCAGCATTTTCATCCCCACGGACGTAGCGAATGTCTGTTGTGAATTCGCTTATGTAGAGTAATTGTCGGGTTCGACGTGGCGATTCGCTGTCGCTTGATGATTTAGTGAAAGCGAACGTTAATGGCTTGTGGTCGGTATATATGATCAGCTGTTTTCCCTCGAATAATTTTCTGAAGTGTTTAACAGATAGGTACATCGCTAGAAGTTCGCGGTCGTAGGTACAATATTTCTTTTGTGCTTCAGTGAATTTCTTCGAAAAAAAAACCGAGGGGCTGCCATGATTTATTCACGTATTGTTGTAATACGCTTCCAGATGACTTTTCACTCGCGTCGCAGAAAATTGCAGTTGCAGCGTGATGTATCGGGTGTGCGAGTAAAACTGCGTTTTTGATGCTGGTTTTACAGGCTTCGAATGCTTTCGTCGCTTCGTTGGTCCACTCGATCTGAGTTTTGTCTCGTTTTTTCGTGTTGTGGAGGAAGTTATTTAGCGGCGCTTGTGTACTGGCGGCGTCCTTTATGTTTTCGCGGTAAAAATTAATCATTCCGAGGAAACGACGTAATTCTTCGATAGTTTGTGGTCTCGGATAGTTAACAATTACGTCCACCTTTTCTTGTGGGGGCTGAATACCTTCGCTCGTGACTTCGTAGCCGAGGAACTTGACCTTCGCTTGGCCGAATACGCACTTTGATGGGTTAATCGTGATTCCATATTCATCGAGTCGTTCTAGCACGGTGCGCAAGTGACTTCTGTGCTCTTCTTCGTTGGTGGAGGCAAGCAGAAGGTCATCGACGAACGGAAAAACGAAATTAAGTCCTCTTAGTACCTCGTGAATGAATCTTTGGAAGGTTTGGCCTGCGTTTTTCAGTCCTGGGCACATTCGAGGGAAATCAAACAGGCCGAATGGTGTTATGATGGCCGTTTTTTCTATGTCTTGCTCGGCGACGGGCAGCTGTTGGTATGCACGATTTAAGTCGAGTGTGGAGAATACGGTTTTACCGGCGAGTTGGTAGGTAAAATCTTTTATGCGTGGTATGGGGTACCGGTCGGGCTTGGTGATATTATTTAACCGTCGGTAATCACCACACACACGTAGGTCTCCACTCTTTTTGGGCACGATATGAAGGGGTGATGCCCACGGGCTTTTGCTGGGTCTGCAGAGGCCTTGCTGAATCATATTTTCGAATTCTGACTTTACTTGTTCGTAGCGGTGCGGGGCAACTGGACGAGCGCGGCAGTGGATTGGCTGGCCAGTGGTTTCAATAAAATGTTCGACGGCATGTTTGGGGCTGAGCTTCATCGAGGTGATTCTTGTCGTACCGGGAAAATCTGCGAGTATTCTATGGTAAGTTTGTTCGATATCTATACTGCGAACTGTGGGTATGTTTGCAGTACTGAGTTGGGCGTTAGTTACGAGCTGTGTTTTGCCGTCGATCAGTTTTCGGTTCTTCACATCGACTATCAGGTGATGATGATTCAGAAAGTCTGCTCCAAGGATTGGTTTCGATACAGCGGCGATGATAAACTTCCACTTGTAGGGGCGGCGTAGGTTGAGGTCCAACTCGAGCGTTTTCTCTCCGTAGGTGGGTATAACTGTGTTGTTGGCTGCGTATAACTCGAATGGTAGTGGATGAGCTACTGCGCCCTTCTTCTTAGGTAGCACGGAAATATTTGCACCCGTGTCTACAAGGAAGGATAGCTTCGACTTTCTGTCCGTGACAAATAAGCGGTGTGACTGATCTGTAACGCCGGTTCCCGCTTCAGCCAGCGTTATTTTTAGTTTTCCGATGGTGGTGGGATGGGCTTGAAACTACACGGTGGGCTGCAGTTTCTCGCGTCGAGTCCAAAACGGCGGTGAAAGTAACAGTACGGCGCCGGTGAATTTTGGCGGGTGCGGCTTCGGGAGGCGTTGCGGGATTGAGATTGATTGCGGTGGCGATTGAATGAACGGCTGTAGCGTTCGTTTTGATGTGGCCTGGCACTAGCACGGAGTTCCGCGACCTCGAGCGATAATCTTCGGATTTCATTGATGAGAAACTGCGTGTCGACATACTGCGGTTGAGCGGGTGGCGCCTGACGTGAAATTTGCGCAATCTGTGTGACTTGTTGCGGCACAATCGACGTAGGCGTTGAAAAGGCGGCAATTTGTTGCGATTCTTCGATCATTTTGTCTGCAAGTTGGGCGATCTCGTCGAGTGATGCTTGGTGGGCGAAAGTCTCGCTGACGATGAGAACTGACCTGATATATGGTGGAAGGGCGTTCATCCATATAATCCGCAGCGTGTCTACGGGGAATTTGTTTCTTGCGAGATCACGCATTCGACGTAGCAGCTGGCTAGGTTTTTCGTCGCCGAGTTCTTGCTCGGCGAGCAGTTTCTTCACTTGCTTGCTGTCAGATTCTTCGTACAATTTGATTAGGCGCTCCTTGAGGTGGTTGTAGTAGTTCTGGGCTGGCGGGTTGTAGAGAAGGTCTGTGAGCTGCTTGATATCCTGCTTATCCAATTGTGCGATAACCATCTGCGCGAGCTGGTTCTGGCTTTTCTTGAGTTCGGCGGTTGCGGATTCGAAGCTGACGAACCATAGCCGTGGGTGGTCGCGCCAGAACTGTGGTAAACGCAGCGAAAGGGCGATGCCGGAGACTTCATGGGCGGGAGCTTGAACTTCAGGTGCTGGTGGCGGTTTGGGTTCGCGAGATGCGGGGTCGCTTGACTCTGAATCACTCATGTTGTTCTCGGGGTCACCACTTTGGGGAACGTCGTAGAAGGTGCGGAGTGAAATATTTTTTGCGATCGAATTGGCATGCCTTTATTTACAAAAGGGTTCTACATATACAAAACTTAACTATGCTCAACTAGTGGGATATCCCGCTATCGAAAATACGCCCACAAAAGGTGGCGTGATCATGGCGTGATTTTGGAGCTGCACTCATTACGCGCATTTCGTAGTGTGCTGTCGGTGTGGCTCCAATATAAATACGCGCAGCGCCAAGTAGTTTATATTTCGCCCGCAGACGTCAATGCGCAAACACCGCACGCACTTCTCAGAGCGACGAGTGCCCGCGCGCGCGGCGAAACGTTAATACTTTCGTTGTTTCTTAGCAGATGTCAATCTTCGTGTTTAATTAATTTATAATGTAGCTAGCAGCTACATAAGAATAGTGATGTTAAGAATACGAAATTTCGGATATAGGTACCATATCCGATTATAGGAATAATATTAGGTAATACTGGTTTCAGATGCGGTTTCGGATGTGAAATAATTTCGATTTATCCGCTAGTTTCCGATAGTTCCGGTTACGAATATAAGATTTTTAAGGAAATCTGAAGCATACTTGAACGCCGACTTACAAAATTATTTGATTGAATTTAAAATTACGATTTCCATTCCATTTCGATTTCGGAATTGATTTTATAGTTGGCTAGTGCGGTAGCCAATGATAAGTATAGATAGGTAGACTAGATATGTCATCAGCATGTCGAAAATTAAGCGCAGAAAAGGCTACAATTACCTACTTATAGTCTCTTTGGCCTCAATCGCTCTGGAATAAGGTCCAAACTTGTGCGCAAATATCAACATGTTCGGAACATTTTTTTATACGACGAGGAAGGCAAACGAGCAAGTGGGTCACCTGATGGTAAGTGATGACCACTGCCCATAGACATCCACAACCCCGGAGGGTTCGCAGATGCGTTGCCAACCTAGAGAGCTAAGATGAAATGCCTCTTGTGCCCGTAGTTACACTGCCTGTCTTACTCTCCACACCGGAACAGAACAGTGCAAGCAGTGCTGCTTAGCTTGGTGGTAGCGATCCAGCCGGAAGGACTTCGCACAAGGTATTATTCATATATAAGGTCTTATATATATCTTTCCTATTGTTTTGTGATATCACTTTTACTCGTGATGTAGTGGTGGTTGGTAGGTTGTTACAACTGACCTCCTGTCAAGCTCCAACAGAGCTATGTCGTGTGGTTTCTGGTCCTTCTCATACAGTTTGTGGGCGATGGTGTTGACAATACTGTAGAGGACGCCGTCCCGAGCCTGAGTCTTGTTGGTCACGCCCAGCAAAGCGTAGCGGATTGGCCCGCTGCAACGAAAAGCCGTTATAGTTAGTGGTTCGACCTATGGCCTCTCAAGCAGAGGGTCGTGGGTTTAAACCCCGGCTAAGTTTTTCGGAATTTATGTGCGGATACATTTGCAATTTATCATGAGGTTTTCGGTGAAGGAAAACTTCATGGGGAAATTTGCACACTCCTGCGAAGCAATTCAATGATGTGTGTGACGCTCCCAATCCGCACTGGGTCTGCCTATACCCCAAGCCCTCTAGTTCTGGGAGGAGGTCTGTGCCCAGCAGTGGGTCATAATGAAGGTTGGTGATGATGATGATGAATAAAAAGTAGGTTGTCAGCAGCAGAAGTAGCTAAGCATCCGAAGCGGTCATAATGATCTAAGCACGACTCTATTATTAGATATAGACATGAGAGCTCGTGTAGATCATTGTGACCGCTTCGGTTGCTGCTGACTGTACTGTAAGACCTGAGGGTCGAGCACGACTTTACGAATGCTCCATGACGTTACGGTTATCGTATCGAGATCGAGAAACCTCATACTAAATTTTAGTTCCAAATACGCTCACGGGCGGGCGCTGTTCCAAACGTCATACAAACTCGACAACGTTTACTATTCGATTTTACGTTACGCATCTTTCGTAAAATCGTGCTCGACCCTCAGGCCTCATTTCACCAACCTTACAAATGTCAGTTTAAAATGACAATTCGATCAGCAACATAAATATGTGAGCATTCCCAGAGCTTCAAATATATATGTACCTACATAGAAAGGTATACACCCGGTCAGATTAAACAGAAATATATCAAAGATTCTCACATCATAATATTCATCTGAACAAGCCTTAGAAAAGTCGAAAAACTCTCGACATTTCAAAAAGTTCAATATTTCAAAAACGGGTGAACCGATTTTAATGAAACTTAGCTAAGAACCATCGCGATTAAACTAGCTAGAAAAAAAACCGCAGAAATCGGTCCATCCGTTTGGGAGCTATGTGCCACAGACAGATACACAAAAACACAGATACCTACATAGAATACATCTTTCAAACATATAACACCTCTTTTTTTCGTCGGGGGTCAAAAATTAACTAAAGCTATAACTGCTAATTAATTCATATTTTGTATTAATTTTGGATCCAAGATGGCGTATGACAATTTCGCATTATTGACACAAAACATAACATGGATGTAGTCTCTAATTTAACCTATTGTTTTGCATTCTAAATGGTGGATGACAGTTTGACATTACTTACACAAAATCGATTTAATATAATTTGGACATTGAGCTCGAATTTGACATCACTTTTGGGTCCACGATGGCGGATGACGTTTTGACACAATAAACCAGCTTTCGATTTAAAAAAACAGCCTTGCAATCGAACTATCCGTTTTCAGCTATGATACCACAGACTGATTCACATGTCAAACTTATGACACCCCTCTTTTAGGGTCGGGGTTGGTGCCGCGCCCTGGATATCTTACTAGTCAGCATGGGACAGCACGTGGCCCGCGGTCAAGATGTACTTTTCGCTGATGAGGGTTCCGCCTGCGACCCACTGCAGGGGCGCAATGCCGGTGTTCACCTCGTTCCGGCAGCCTAGGAGTGCCTGCAACAAATAATAACAATAATAATGAACGCAGGGCATTTTGTAGCGAGCTCTTGGGATGTAGCGACCCCACATACCCGAGTGCTCCCTGGGAAGTCCCTGTTCCACATCTCCACCTTGCCTTTGGCCGGGAGGAGTGAACACTGACGCGACAGAACCCCCACCTCTGACTTGCCTTAATCGGCCGGCCAGAGTGAAATCGCTCGAGGGTAAGTAGATGTGGAAACGCAAGTGGCCAGTTGGCTATACGTTTAAAGTCCAGTAATGGGCACCCTACCCAAGGGTCTAGGTTTAGATTATTTTTAGTTTTTAGTCTTATTAGGTTATTTTTAAGTTATTTACCTATTTGTTAATTTTAGTAATTGTTGTTGTCAATAAAGACCCAATTTTTCACAAATTTCAAATTTGATGCGTAAATATACAGAAAAACCAGAAAAAATTGTTCTCGAATTGGGGTTCGAACCCAAACCCTTACCATACCGTGGTAACGCGCTAATCCAATTACGCTATCCGAGTAATTGGAAGTTAGCACGAAAAACTCCTATATATTCACGCATCAGATCTTTTTACTTAGTGATATTGACTCGCTAATTAATTTCAAACGGGATGACCGTAAAAATAAAAATAATACAAAAAGTTAGTTTAAAATAAAGACCCATTAATTGTTTAAAGTCCAGTGACACCTCTCTACCCTTAGCCCTCGGCACCAGCGTTGCTCCTAGGCCATTTTTATGTCGCTCATGCGGGGGCCCGTCTAGTGGAAGGAGAGTCACCATCTACTATCGGGAGCTCATCTCAACCTAATAAAGCAGTGACGGTCAATATACTTAACTTATACTTATAATATACTTAACCGCCTAGTCTAGTAATCTCTCTAGTAATTGTGTTGTGTTGTTGTTGTGTTGTGTTGTTGATTGTTGTCTAGTAATTGTTGTTGTGTTGTGTTGTGTGTTGTTGTGTAGTAGTAGTTGTTGTCTAGTAATTAACCGCGAATCGTTTGAAACTCTTAACTTGCCTTACCTTATCTTACCTTACAGTACAATACAAACATTCTTTGTTGTAAACTACAAAGCAGTACCTTCGTATCGTAAGTCCTCTATTATGCGTTCAGAAACCGGAGGTAATTACCTACTTTACGACGGACAATGTTCGTCTTCTAAAACTAAAAAAAAAAACAGGCCTTAATTTAAAAAGAAAGATACGAAACGTCAGCTCGATAATGTTTGTCTATGATTTAAAAAAAACAGCCAAATTCGTGACAGGTTTATTATGCCTTCGGCTTCTGAACCCATCTTAGAGTATTTGTAAATATATGTGTAGATAAAGTAATGTATGCAATTCCACATAATTAGGCTTTAAAACAGTCGTGTCTTAAGGACCCTCATTATGTAACAGTCGCATAAACCACTATTACCTTATATTATCTTACATTATCTTACAGTATCTTAACTTATCATACCTAACCGTATCTTACCTTATCTTACCTCAGCTTACCCTACCCTACCTTAACTTACGTTACCTATCCATATCTTACAATATGTATCCTTACCTTACCTTAACTTACCTTACCCTATGTTCACTTTCCATATTAATTATATTGATAGAAATTTAAATCTTCGCGCCTTGTCCCAATTGGTCTAGTAAATTCATTCGAGAAAACGAAACGTTTTGATTGGTTAGCGCAAGTGCAGTCAGCTTGTGCCTACACGCGCGAAAGCGAGATAGAAAGATATACTTTCGAACACTGTGCGAGGGAGCAAAAGCATTATGAAGAATGATCGGTCTGAACTCAACTCCGTTTGCAACTGCCGCCGCGTGTGGGACGGAAAGTTTTCTCGTTTTCCAAAAACACAATTTTGAGTGCGAATTTGACTTTTACCACCCAAATTGACATTATCACCGCCGGCGGGCGACGTGGGTTCGATTCGTGTGAGTGAATGAGGTCGTGGCATCTTTGTGGATCATCTTGCAGACCCTGGGACCAGAAGACCAGCTCCAGCATCAAGGTACGTGCGTGTAGCGTATAGCCATCTCAGCTCACATCGTATTCTCGATTGAAATCAACCCAAATGTGACCAAACCCCAAAACCAACGTTAGTTTGTTACATTTTTTTTGGTGCCGAAACCAGGGAATTGAGGTTAAATTAACCCAAAACCTTTAGATCCAGCTTAAAACGTCATTGTAAACAATAGCTAGTTGAAACGAAATTGCAACTAGCTTTCAAATCGTTCAGAACATTGCATGAATATTAAGTAATTATAAGTTTATACCTACCCGTCATAGTAATATTTCGTGCTTCTGTGCATTAACGCATTCATTCTTAGGATTTTGTGCGTGAGCAACCTTATTCTAATATCAAACCTTAAAGGTCTTGTGTAGGAACCTGGTTGGATATTATAAGCATAGGTATTTATGGTAAAGCATAGGATATTACAACTTAGTGGGTGGTTGCCGCGGAACATAACCCGACCAAGTTGCAGAGTCTTTTGTTGGACGTGTTCCGAGTCAAGTTCATACTATTCTGTAACCATCTCCATTTGGTCGCGTAACAAAAAATACTTCAAAAAAAATAAGATTCTGCCAGACGTTTCAAGTCTCAATGCCTACATTTTCACACGTTTAAATCATATCGTTAGGTGGGCATTTCTCGTAACATTGTTCTGGAATAGTTTTATTGTTGCAGAATAGCGAATTTAACGCCGAATTCAATCAAATGATATTAAGTATATACCTACTTACCCGTAACATTGTGACAGTGGGTACGAGTGTAACCGACGTACCGCGTACGTACCTATACTTAGTTCCTAGCATAAACTGATTTATTGAAAGTTGCATACTTACCTATTTACTCTGCTGCAATTATACCTACCTTTTATAATCAAGTGATCGTTTTGGTGTAATCGCCGCGTCGTAGCGCGATTCTAAGTAGGTAGATACCTATAACTGTAATAACGCGTCGCGCTCAATACAAGTCAATACCTACGTACTTACTTACCTATAAAACATTACTCTAGGGTAACTCGCAACTTTATTAGGTTTCTTGCATTATAAATATATTTCACTCTGTTGAAAACATCAATACTTAAAATAAAATATTAAGATATTTGCGCATAAGTATATAACATTATTGTTTATAAATAAGATAAAATGTATCGATCAAGGAAACTAAAAGGAACTAAATCAAAATCTTTCGAAACAGAAAGTTTAACTGTAAATGATTTGCCGGTTTTGCGACGTAAGCGTACACTTACTTTTAATCGGTTAACGAAGACACTTGATATTGCGCGTCTGGCTAAAAACGACGTAAGTCACATAGATGAATTCCTGTCATATTATTCAGAAGTTCAGAAACAAGTCCTCAATTTCGAGGAGGCTCACGCCGACATATTGAGTGTTATTGATATCGACTCGGAGCAGAGGGAAGATGGTATCCGGTCGGCCTTTGACGACTGCTACTTTGAAATCCTTTGCATACATCGGCAACTGACTGGCACAAACAGCGAACCGGAAGCAACACCAGGGAGACGTAAGAGCAACTCAAACTGGAGATATCGCTACCCTCTTTATTACTGAAGGTGAACATCTCAACAATCAAGTGAAGCAATTTTGGGAGCTTGATTCAGTTCCTCCAGCTACTACGAAATTCTCGCCAGATGAGGAACTTTGCGAAAAAAGCTACCTGGATACTTTATCTCGAGACGTGACTGGAAGATACATCGTTGCGTTACCTTTCAAAGAAAAGATCCAGAATCCCCTCTTTCCTGGTTCACGGGAAGCGGCCTTTAAGCGATTCCATTCGTTAGAGCAAAAACTTGTCAAGAATCCCGAACTTTATGCTCAATATTCTTCATTTATGGCAGATTACCTGCACAGCGGTCACATGAGTTTAGTTCCTCTTAGTGAATTACCGTCAGGCAAGTTCTACATACCTCACCATTGCGTTCTGCGACCAGACAGCGCCACTACGAAACTCCGTGTCGTTTTTGACGCATCTGCAAAGGACGCACGAAACGTATCACTTAACGATACCCTTCTCATTGGCCCGAAACTGCAAGCAAACGTTCTTGATATTCTCTGTCGATTTCGCATCAATCCGATCGTGTTCACTGCAGACGTCCGTCAAATGTATCGTCAAATCGTGATAGCTGAAGATGACCGTGATTTCCAACGAATCTTTTGGCGCTTTAATACCACCGAACCTGTTCAAGAGTACCGGTTAAACACTGTCACCTACGGAGTGGCTTCAGCTCCATTTTTAGCATGTCGAACAATAAAGCAATTGGAACACGACGAAGGAGCACACTTTCCTGTAGGCCGAGAAGTATTAAAATCAGATGTGTATGTTGATGACGTCGTCAGTGGCGCTCCCACTCTCGAAGAGGCAAAGCAGCGCAAAGCTGAAGTCATAGCGCTGTTAAAACGAGGTCAATTTGAACTTAGGAAATGGGCAAGCAATCGTCCTGAATTATTGATTGACTTACCGTCAGAGCACTGTCTTACCGATGTAGTGCCCTTGGATTACGCTCAAGCCAGTGTCTTAAAAGTCTTGGGGCTCAAATGGAACCCAGTCAAGGATGTTTTTACCTTTGAAGTAAGACCACTCACTCGTAAGTGTACGAAACGCACCATTCTTAGTGAGCTAGCACGTATCTTCGACCCATTGGGATTTTTATCTCCTCTAACGTTTCTCGCTAAATGTTTTATCCAAAAACTGTGGATTCTCGCCATTGATTGGGACGTTACACCACCTAAAGATATCGTCGAACAGTGGGATCGTTATTCTGAACAATTGTGTTCACTCAAATCATTGGAAATTCCCCGCTGCCTGTCTCTAGATGGCATCCAGTCGTGTCAAATCCATGGATTTTCGGACAGCTCCGAAGCTGGATATGGCGCTGTAACGTACCTTCGTGTTGTGGATTCTCTGGGTGGAGTCCACGTCTTCTTCCTTTGTGCAAAGTCTCGCGTAGCGCCTATTCAACGCGTTTCGCTACCGCGTCTGGAACTGTGTGCTGCCAGCCTTCTTGCTGATCTCTTAAAATACGTAAAGGAAATCTACTTACCGAGCTTGCCACCCTTCGAAGTATTCGCGTGGTCTGACTCAACTGTAGCACTATCATGGATTAGAGCACCTTCTTATCGCTGGAAAACCTTCGTAGCCAACCGAGTGAGTCACATTCAGGATGCTCTGCCGAACACTCGTTGGAATCATGTTCCGTCCAGTGACAATCCTGCAGACATAGCCTCGCGCGGTCTGTTCCCAGCTGATCTGATTAACAACTCCTTATGGTGGGCGGGACCTAATTGGCTAACCCAGTCCTCAGAATCGTGGCCGTCGTGCGAAGCATCTTCGCCGCCTGACGACTCAGACACGCTCAATGAAGAACGCACCCAGAGTTTAGTAACCAATGACGAAACCCACTTTATTGATCGTCTACTTGAAAAATATTCGTCAATTAGAAAAATTCAACGCATCGTCGCTTACTGTCGCAGGTTCACCTCAAATAGTAAAGATAAATCACGTCGGTGTGATCTATTTCTCAGCCGTTTAGAACTTCACAACGCGTTACTCAGTATAGTTAAACACGTCCAATCAAACTGTTTCAACACCGAAATTACGCGTCTTAAAGAACACAAAATTCTCTCAAAACAAATGCGAAAACTAAACTTATTCATCGACGAACTAGGTGTTCTTAGAGTGGGCGGTCGCTTGTCACGATCTGGGCTTGAGTTTGAGCATAAACATCCTGCTCTGCTCCCTCGAAACGCAATATTGACATATAGAATCATCGAAGCTGTCCATCACGAGAACCATCATCCAGGCGTAAACACGATGCACTACCTTTTGACTCAGCAGTTTTGGATTCTCTCACCCAAACGTGCGATTTACCACTGCTTGTCAAAATGTATCCGCTGTTATCGCGTCCATCCGAATCCGCTTGAGCCATTCATGAGTGATCTGCCCGCAACTCGGGTTAATCAAGTCAAGCCATTCTCAATTGTCGGTGTTGACTATGGAGGGCCTTTTCGAATCAAATTAGGCAAACACAGAGGTGCCAAGATCGGAAAGGCATACCTCTGCTTGTTCGTCTGTTTCACAACTAAGGCCTTACATCTGGAAACGGTATCTGACCTATCTTCCGAAGCGTTTATCGCAGCACTCCGTAGGTTCGTCGGCCGTCGCGGTCGAGTCAGTATTATTTATTCTGACTGCGGCACAAACTTCATAGGTGCACGTAACTTGCTCAACGATTACACCAAAATGGCCGCTCATACTGAGAATATAGAATTCCGATTTAATATACCATCAAATCCTCATGCTGGAGGAGTGTGGGAAATCCAAATAAAGGCAGTAAAAACTCATCTGTATCGAGTAGTGGGTGACCAAACGTTAACGTTCGAAGAATTGACTACATTATTTGTACAGATCGAGTCAATGTTAAACTCACGTCCTCTTTATCCCATTAGTTCGGACCCTAACGATTTAAACGTGTTGACTCCCGGTCACTTTTTAACATTGGAACCGTTAACCTCTGTTCCTGACGAGGATCTGACGACCGTTAAAATCAACCGTTTGGGTCGGTGGCAACTCATTCAGCGCTTCCAGCAAGATTTTTGGAAACGCTGGAAGACTGAATATCTACAATCATTAACGCAACGCGCTAAGTGGTCAACTCATTGTAAACCACTAGATGTTAACTCAGTTGTAATTATAAAAACCGAAAACACAATTCCGTTACATTGGCCACTCGCACGCGTCATAAATCTCCATCCTGGTCCCGACGGAATTGTGCGTTCGGCTACAATCCGCACTGCGAATGGTTCGGTCTTAAAGCGGCCCTTAGTGAAATTATGTCCGCTGCCAATAGGCTGCGACTAACTTCCACACTGTAGTCTTACATTCAGTGTCTATAGTCTGGTAGTGATGTAAGTAGGTTTAGTTTAGGGTTGCTCATGCGCACTGTACTGTCTAACTCTAATTTGGGCTCTATTCATGCGTAATGTAACATATTATTTTTATCCATTTTTATTTTTATAAAATACAAAACGTTGTATTTTGGTGGGCGGAATGTTCACTTTCCATATTAATTATATTGATAGAAATTTAAATCTTCGCGCCTTGTCCCAATTGGTCTAGTAAATTCATTCGAGAAAACGAAACGTTTTGATTGGTTAGCGCAAGTGCAGTCAGCTTGTGCCTACACGCGCGAAAGCGAGATAGAAAGATATACTTTCGAACACTGTGCGAGGGAGCAAAAGCATTATGAAGAATGATCGGTCTGAACTCAACTCCGTTTGCAACTGCCGCCGCGTGTGGGACGGAAAGTTTTCTCGTTTTCCAAAAACACAATTTTGAGTGCGAATTTGACTTTTACCACCCAAATTGACATTATCACCGCCGGCGGGCGACGTGGGTTCGATTCGTGTGAGTGAATGAGGTCGTGGCATCTTTGTGGATCATCTTGCAGACCCTGGGACCAGAAGACCAGCTCCAGCATCAAGGTACGTGCGTGTAGCGTATAGCCATCTCAGCTCACATCGTATTCTCGATTGAAATCAACCCAAATGTGACCAAACCCCAAAACCAACGTTAGTTTGTTACACCCTATCTTATCTTACCATGTGTGGGAACTCCTTGGGGCGGGCTGGGGTGCCCTCCCAGATGCGGTCGGCGTACTGTTTGATGCCACAAGCGTCTTGCCGCACCAGCTTGTCGTTCTGAGTCTCATCCGCCACGCAGGGCTCTACGTAGCGCCGGTATTCGAGGCATTCTGAGAAAACGAAAACCGGCCAAGTGCGAGTTGAACTTGAATGGAGGGGGTTCTATGCTCGGAGCACGAATATTCGTATGCTACTTTTTTATGTGACAAGAAAGCCAAACGAGGAATGGGTCACCTGATGGTAGGTAGGCAAGTGATCACCACTGCCCATAGACATCCGCAACCCCAGGGGCTTGCAGATGCGTTGCCAACCTAGAGAGCTAAGATGAAATGCCTCTTGTGCCCGTAATTACACCGGCTGTCGCTCTCCACACCGGAACACAACAGTGCAAGCACAGGCTGCTTAGCGGCAGGATTAGCGAGTAAGATGGTGGTAGCGATCTGGATTGACCACAAGGTCCTACCACCCGTACGTAACGTAATCGAGCAGTAATGATATCGCGAAAATTCATATGACGTTGCTCGGGGATCTCTCTACGTCGTTTCGACGATGTAGTTTGAATTCGCTAATCCTACCGCTAAGCAGCAGTGCTTGCACTGTTGTGTTCCGGTGTGGAGAGTATGACAGCCGGTGTAATTACGGGCACAAGAGGCATTTCATCTTAGCTCTCTAGGTCGACAACGCATCTGCAAGCCCCCCGGGGCTGTGGGTGTCTACGGTCAGTGGTGATCACTTACCATCAGGTGATTCTGTCTGCCTTCCTTGTCGTATAAAAAAAATGTTCAACAACAAATTGACAAATTTTACTTTCAAAAGCTATGTCTGTGGGTTTGGTCGGCGGGGTGGCGAGGGCGGGGCAGGTCGCGGGCTCGGGGGGAAGGGGCACCTCCTTCTTGTTCTGGCAACACAGGGTTGGCATCTCGCCGTTGTAGCGGCACGTCTGTGAAGAAATAAAAAGAAATCGAAAATAAACAAAAACAGCAGCCATGGCTGTATGGACTTAGTTTCTTTTGCCTAACCCCTATCGAATAAACAGTATTTAAAAAAATGTGTCAAGTACGTTAGTGGCCTAGCCTGGCCGGCGATACCTGGGTTCTCCGTGCTGGTTTTAGATTCTAAAAATCTCGATCAATATTCAAAATAAAGGTTTAATATTTCAACCCTTAATTTAAGACTATTACGACTTATGACCACACCCCGTTATCAGTGTTGCAGATTCATTGAAACTAAGTCATACCGCCGTTTCCTCATTTTTGTCATTGGCACAATCGTTCCGTCAACCCTGGAACTTGTATATTGTCACAAAAAAAAAACTAAGTCATAGGGTTGTCGCTCGATATTTATTTCGTTGTCAATGTGACATAATATTGGCACAGTCTATACAGTCGTCCGACGAAGGCCTCTAGACAGGTCAATCGTGCGCGGGGTGCGGGGTGAGGGGCGGGCAGGGCGAGCCCCCTTGCATACGCCGCCGCTGCCCGATTAGTTAGGAACTTTCGCCCTCCTTGGTGCTTGGGCCATGCGATTGCGGTGTCGGCATTTACGCAAACATCAAAGGCGTCGGACCACTGGTAGGTATAAGCTCTTCACACTGTGATATTGGTATATAAAACATTTTTGTTACAAGAATATGTTTACGGGTAAAATAACAAATTTGTACAATTTCATTAGTTTTCTGAATAAATTATGAAGAGTTTTTCGAGTTTTCCAATTTCGCCATCAGCTCTCTTTTGAACTGGAAACAATCAGCGAAATCATTCAGAAAATTCGAGATTTTAACTGAATAAAAAGTAAACGAATTATAATAATATACGACATTAATTATTATTGACAAATAAATGACACAGTCACTTATTATGGAGTTCTAAAACAGAATAAAACCTCTTTTAGGTCCGTAGGTACACTTAAAATATAAAAATAAAAATAAGTGAGTTGTGGAGTTTGTACATAGATCAAATTATATAAGTGCACGTTAAAAAAATGTGCAGTGCCATCCCTAGCATTTTCAATGAATCTGCAACACTGATAACGGGGTGTGCTTATGACTTAAGTATGTGTTAAGTACACTATATTATACAGGGTGTTTGGTATAACGATGTAGGAACTTTAGGAGGTGATACAGGGGACTATTAGGAATAGTTTGAAGCCTATATGCCTTAGTCCAATATGTGATAGTTTTTTTTTAATCGAGTTTTTCTGATTTTTTTACTTGCTACCAAAAGCTGACATAAAAAAATAAATTTTATACAAACTGTGCAAACCATCAATTTTTTTTACAATTAACACCGCAATTGATTGATTAACCAATCACAAAAAAAATCAGCCCCCCACTGGCTACACATTTGTTTTTATTATCGATTTTGTAGGTCACCATGAGTGGTTTCCGCCAAAAAAATAAACTTTATCGGGCTGTGAAAAAAAAACTTCCCAAGATATAAATCTTCCAATTACTTTAAAAACATGCTTGATATGTTTACTGTAATTGAAAATAAAAATTACAGTATAATTGCAACAGATAAAAAAAATATCGCTGGTCAACATGTTGAACGCCGGGACCGAACAAAAAAGCTACCCAACAATTATTCAACAATTATGCAAGTTTATTTTTAGATCAAATCATTTATTTTTTACAATTCATGTTCTCTAATTAAAAAAGCAAATAAATAAAGACACTGTTGCACGCACTTTATTTTAAATTGACTTTGCAAATTTTGCAATTAAATGATTAATCGATAAATAAATACCATTCTCCCACTTACGCCACTAAACACAATTTTAAAATCACATTTTGTTAGACACAATGAGTGTTTTCTGTCAAAAATTAACATTTTTACAGCTAATTAAATGTCAATAAAAGCGGTTTAGGATATTGATGGTTAAAACATCAATATCCTAAGTAGTTTTTATTACGCATACACACACACACACACACACACACATCATTCATCATTTTGATAGACACAATGAGTGTTTTCTGTCAGAAATGAACCTTTTTACAGCCAATTCAATTTAAATAAAAACTACTTAGGATATTGATGTTTTCATCATCACCATCCTAAGTAGTTTTTATTACACACACACACATCATTCATCATTTTGCTAGACACAATGAGTGTTTTCTGTCTGTTACAGCTAATTAAATTTTAATAAAAAAGTACTTAGGATATTGACGGTTAAATCATCAATATCCTAAGTAGTTTTTATTTAAATTGAATTGGCTGTAAAAAGGTTCATTTCTGACAGAAAACACTCATTGTGTCTATCAAAATGATGAATGATGTGTGTGTGTGTGTGTGTGCTATTAAGACAATCCTGACACACTGCACAGCTGTGAAGTTTCTGATTATTGTCAATGGTAACCATAGAGGAAAAATGCTAGATTTGCTTGTTTGTCGCACGCGACAAAGCAAGATCAGCATTTTTCTCCTTTCCCTCCCTGCTCTAAGCCTCACCATATCGGGGCCCCGGAGAATCCCCTTCCGGGTGGCTCCGAAATAGGTGCGCAGTTCCCCGATGGTCCACACGGCGCCCTCTGCAGGACAGCAGACAATCCTGGTGTTACCCATCCATTTGCACATCTGAAAGGACAAGTAATTATTACTAGCTTTCGCCCGCGGTTACGCTCCCATCGCAGACCTCGCAGAACTCTCTATCCTGCGGGTATTTCGCAAAATCCCTATCTCATGTTTTGAATGCGGTTTTTTTATTTGAAAGCAGGTTTTCCAGCGATGGTTCTTAGACATTTTGAAATTTTAGTGAAATTGTCGGGGGGTTTTGTCAAGTTCACATCAAAAACGTGTGATTTGAGCCAGTTGATGTCTTCAGTATGGCTAAGTTCGGGAATTAGAATCCCTAACTTACCTAAAGGAAACCCTAACCCTGAACAATTAATAGTTTTGTTAGAACATAGTATGCGTGTAAGGAAACGCGGCGCCCTCAAGCGGCCGTTACTGGAACTATATTTGATATACAAAAATGTCAGCTGACCGTGTAACGTATTCTGCTTGTAATAATTAGTCTAATTTATAATATACGTCTCCAACCTGAAATACAGTCTTTCCATGGTATATAACATGGTGTCAGAAGTAAAGAAGCTAAATGTTTAACGAAGAAAATATGTGAAGAAGTCAAAAGTCAACAGTTAGTCAGTCAGGTCAGTGTCCTTTGTTCAATTCAAATAAGTCAGTCATCAAAGTCGGAAAAATGCCAGATAATAATGATATCGTCTCCTCAAGGCGCAGAATAACTATTAACAGTCAATTAGAACCACTTTCGTTGCAAGGAAACCTAGCCATAAATTGGAAAAAATGGTACCAAAGCTTTAAAATATACATGACCGCAAGTGAACTGTCAGAAGAAACCGAAAAAAGAAAAGTAGCCGTATTTTTGCACATGATAGGACAGGACTCGCTAGATGTATTTAATTCGTTCGGAGTGGATGAAAACACCATTAAATTATGTGACCTAGTCAAGAAATTCGAGGAATATTTTGTACCGAAAACGAACGTTACATACGAATCTTTTAAATTTTTTACAAGAAAACAAACTCAAAATGAGTCCATAGACGACTTCATGACAGATTTGGTTAATTTAAGCAAAACATGTGAATTTGGCTCACTTAAAGAGAGATTAATAACGGATATTTTTATATGCAACCTAAATGAAAACTACCACCATGTTCGAGAAAAATTACTACTAGAAACTGACTTAACACCAACAAAGGCATTGCATTTAGCTAAAACTCTAATTACTACACAGTCACAGGCAGCTGAACTAAATAACGAAAAACATGTCTTATATAATTGTCAAGAAAACAAGCCAAGAATAAGAGGAACAAGTCAGAACAGGACTCATCAGTCAAGAAAGCAATACCCACAAAGTCATCATTATATAGGTCAATCATCCAACAATGCAAATAGTCAACGGTCAAGATCAAAAGAGAATCGTCAGCCACAGTCGCATAATTATCATCGGTCGACGAGTCAGTCAAGAAGTGGATGTGGAAAATGTGGCCAGATCCATCGTCACAAGTGTCCTGCGACTTATGCAAAGTGTAGAAAATGCCTCAAGACAGGGCATTATGAAGCATTTTGTAAAAATAAAATGACAAATTATATGGAGGTAACTGACTATAATAAAAGTGAAGGTGAGAATTTTTTTATAGGAAATCTCAACTCATTTAATAGTTCCCATTGGACTATAATTTTAAATGTCAATAATATTAATTTTGAATGTATTTTGGATACAGGCAGTGATGCTAATGTAATGTCTTATGATGTCTATAAATCATTAAAATTGTCAAATAAAATGTCACATTGTAATGCAAAAGTTACATCATATTCAGGAAACTCAGTCAATATAGTAGGTCAACAATATATAAATTGTCAATATAGTCATAATGGTCATAATGTAATAAAAAATATTTTGTTTATTATTGCTGATGTCAAATCACCTACTGTTTTAGGAAAACATACTTGCTCTGAACTTGGTCTTGTCAAGAGAATTTTTAATATGGATTTGTCTAATGAATGTTTAAATTTACAGAATATTTTGACGAAGTATGATTCAGTATTTAGGGGTTTGGGTTGTCTGCCAGGTGAAATACACATTGCTACCGATCCAAGTGTGATGCCAAAAATTGATGCAGCACGCAAAGTTCCATTTTCATTGCATTACAGACTCAAGAAAGAACTTGACAACATGGAGCAACAAGAGGTCATAACCAAGGTCACAGAACCATCATCATGGGTGAGTTCACTTGTCTTAGTTGAAAAAAGAAATGGAAAACTTCGTGTTTGTCTAGATCCACGAAATCTTAATCAAGCCACAAAAAGGTCTCACTATCCTATACCTACTGATGACTACATACGATCTAAGCTACAAGGAGCAGCATACTTTTCGACATTGGATGCTAATAGTGGTTTTTGGATGTGTAAGCTTGATGAGGAAAGTTCGTTTCTTTGTACTTTCAATACACCTTTTGGTAGGTATAGATTTAAACGTCTACCCTACGGAATAAATTGTGCACCTGAAATTTTTCATCGAATCATGACAGAATATTTTGGTGTACTCCCAGGAGTCATAGTCTATGCTGATGATATATTAGTGTATGGAGCTACACAGGCTGAGCATAATGTCAATCTACAAAGAGTTTTTGATAAAGCCATAGAAGTCAACTTAAGATTTAACAAGTCTAAATGTGTCTTTAGCGCTACACAAGTTAAATATGTTGGTCATGTCTATTCAAAAGAAGGGTTGTCCCCTGATCCTGAAAAAGTACGAGCAATAAAGGATATGCCGTCACCGTCATGTCTCAAAGATCTACAAAGGTTTTTGGGTATATTAAATTATTTAGGAAGTTTTATAAAAAACATGGCACAAGAAACAGTAATACTAAGAGATCTGCTAAAAAAGTCAAGCGATTGGCAATGGAATGCTAATCATGAAGCTACATTTATTCGTTTAAAACAGATCATATGTCAAACTCCAGTCTTAGCTCATTTTAATGTTAAAAAACCTATTGTCTTGTCAGTAGACTCAAGCCAGTCAGCAGTCAGAGCTGTGTTACTGCAAGATAATCACCCAGTTTGCTACGCTTCAAAAACAATGACGTCGTGTCAACAACGAATGGCTCAAATTGAAAAGGAATTATATGCCATAGTCTTTGGATGTCTACGATTCCATCAATATATATATGGTCAAGTGGTGAGTGTTGAAACAGATCATCATCCTTTAATAACACTATTTAAAAAACCATTGGCAGAAGTACCTACACGATTACAACGACTAATGCTAAAAATACAAGTGTATGATTTGAAAGTAGAGTACAAACCAGGCTCTAAAATGTACATAGCCGATTCATTGTCAAGAGCACCACTACCAGAAAGTAGTGAGGACGAACTAGATGAAAATGTAACGATTCATGTCAATTTACTCAAAAATAATCTACCAATATCCAGACAAAGACTTGAATGGTTGGAAAAAGCAACAATGGAAGATGAAACTATGAAGTTACTGAAAGAATATTACATGAAAGGATGGCCTACAAGCAAGTCTCAAGCTAACCAGTTAGTCATACCATACTGGAATTATCGTGATGAAATACATGTCATAGGAGCTCTTCTAATGAAAGGTAACAGTTTGATTATACCTACAAAACTGCGACCAGACATATTAAAAATGATTCACAGTGGTCACCAAGGCATAGATAAATCAAAAAACTTTGCTAGAGGAATAGTATTTTGGCCTTTAATGTCACATGATATACAGAATATAGTAGAAAGTTGTACTACTTGTATGTCAAACAGGAGTTCAAATCCATCAGAACCTTTGATGCCACACAAAATATGTGAATTTCCATGGCAAAAAGTTGGTATTGACTATCTTATGTACAAAAGACAAACAATTGTTGTAATAGAAGACTATTATTCTAACTTTATTGAAATAGCTCATGTCAACAGCACAAATGCCAGACAATTAATCACAGTCTTGAAGTCGATATTCAGTCGTTTTGGCATACCGGTTGAAATCATAAGTGACAATGGTCCACCTTTTAATTCCACGGAGTTTAGGCAATTTCTAAAGGAATGGGGCATTGAACATAGTTCCACAAGTCCCTATTTACCAAAGTCAAATGGTTTAATAGAGTCAGGAATAAAGGTCGTAAAAAGAATACTTACAAAATGTGATGAAGCAGGTACTGATCCGTATTTAGCTATGCTACAGTATAGAACTACTGCAAGAAAAGACTTACCGTCACCAGCACAGTTACTGATGTCTAGAACACTACGAACACAGGTACCTACACACCTAAAACATCTACAACCGAAAGTATATAGCTACAAAGAATATGTGGAAAATAAAACAAAAGGTAAACAACAACAACAATTTTATTATGACAAGAAGGTTAGTAAGCTACCAGAATTATATATAGGAGACTCTATATGGTTTAAGAAAACACCTGAAGGAAGATGGCTTACAGGAAAAATAGTAGAGAAATGTAGAGAACCAAGGTCTTACATAGTAGAGTCTACAGAAGGAACTCGATATAGAAGAAACCGTCAGCATCTGCGTAAAAATAAAGCCACACAAATACCAGCGACTTCTCCCACAGCGGCACCAGATACTGTACCAATACAGAGGGAAAGGAAAAGTAAGGAAAGATCAAATGTAATAATAACAGAAAGTGAAATAGAACTGGAAAAGGAGACAGGACAAAGGCAAAGAGAAGAATGTGGAAATAATCAGTCTACCATGACACAGAATCAGTCGAGCACAACACAGGTGACTGAAAGTGCTACTCTGCCTGCAGCAAATTCGAGTAACAGCTCACACTGCTCACACCATTCGGATTCTGGTACTCGTTCAATTATTAAAACAACTAGATCTGGTAGACAAGTCAAACCACCGGTAAGATTTAATCTTGATTTTGAAATCGATTGAATATTTAAATATGTATAATGATTAATGTAATTATAATGATAATGTCCTGACTTTGATGCATGTAATTTATTAATTGAATTTATTTGATAATGTTATTTTATGTCTGACAAAGCTACTGCATCTTAATATAATCAATGTGAATAATGGCAATTCTTAATTAATGTATAATGTTCTAATCCTAATTTAATGATAATTGTATATATGTCTAGTCTAGCTTTGCTTTTGTAAAAAAAAGGAAGATGTTAGAACATAGTATGCGTGTAAGGAAACGCGGCGCCCTCAAGCGGCCGTTACTGGAACTATATTTGATATACAAAAATGTCAGCTGACCGTGTAACGTATTCTGCTTGTAATAATTAGTCTAATTTATAATATACGTCTCCAACCTGAAATACAGTCTTTCCATGGTATATAACAAGTTTCAGAGAAAAAAAAGAGTTATTATTATTATTTGTATGTCGCACCCATTCATGGGACAACAGACGGTACCGGACTGCGCAAAAGTTAACGTAGTTCCTTATTAAGGGGCCAGGCCCAGAAATTATTTTTTAACTTATTACACGTTTTTTTTATGTCAGGTTTTTTTAGGGTTCCGTACCTCAAAAGGAAAAAACGGAACCCTTATCTGTCTGTCAAGACTTTTTTCTCTGGAACGCGTGGAGGTAGCATGCTGAAATTAATATCAAATACTCAAGCCTGCGGTCCCTTGAAGCTGTGAAAAAATCAACCTTCTAAGTCAACGCAATCAAAAGATACAGTCATTAAAAAGGCAATTTCCATACAAATTACCGAAATCTGAAAACCTAAAGGGTACTTCCAGTTGTCCTAGAAACTTGAAATTTGGTATGAAGGTAACTCTTATAGCAAAACCACTCAGAAAATTCTTAAATTTTTATATTTGTCTGTATATGTCACAGACCAATATAAGTTGACCCCACACTGCGTACATTTTGCTTAGGAGCAGGGCTCTGCTAACACTGGATTATTTAAAACACTGGGGATAAGCGGGAAATAAACTTCTGATGGCCCCTATTTCACCAACTTTACAATTGTCGGTTTGTCATGACAATTTGAATTACATTTCTAGGCCAGTACGAAGCGCGCTAAAACAAAAGACGAATTGTCATTGAAAACTGACAATTGTAAAGTTGGTGAAATAAACTTCTGGACTCGATTGCCGTGATAGACGAATTATTAACATAGGTTCTTAAAAAATTGTATGGTGCGCGAGTCTGACTCTCACTTGGCCGGTTATTTTTATGTCGAGGGTATTTTTTTTTATCTTCTGAAAATTGCCTAACGATACGTACCTTAGGTTTCTTATAGCTGTGAAGCTGTCTGTACGCGAACAGGCATTTATCGATGGGCTTGCAAGTACCCGCAGTGTTGCCCTCCGCTTCGCAGGCATCTCCTAGAAAGAAAACGTAAAAATAGGTAGGTATTTGGTAAACAAGGGTGCAAAGTTGTATTTTACCCGCGAGTGTGGAATTGAATCACGAGCATGCGAAAGGATTCTATCTAAAATAGAATCCTAAACGTAGCTAGTGTTTCAACAGACGAAAAGTAAAATACATTGGCACCCGTGTGAAACACAAAACTTTTTACCTCACTGTAGCGAGAAAAGCGCAACATGCAAAAAACAGCTCATAAAAAATAAATCTTCATCACTGGAATCTCAATTTTTTTACGATATTATAACAAAAACTCTGGAAGTTGTGTCTTTTTACGTGAGTCGAAGTGGGCGAGAAAATTTTTGTTGACGCAACTTAAACACGCTCCACTCCAAGGTCAAATTTCTTACAGGCTTTTCTGTAATCCGCATAATAATATAGGCAAAGAACTATTTTTTGGATTTTTCTCATAATTTTCAGCTATGTAGTTTCCGAGTTAAGGGGGGGTTAAGTTTAGTTTCACCTATTTTCTTATATAACTTCTAAACTGTTTATTTTAAAATTACGAAAAATATATACTTGATATGCTCATGAGCCCTCTTATTTGATATGTAACACGACACGGCTTGCAATTTTTTTTTTAATTTTCTAATATATCCCCCAAAAGACAGACAGAAACGGGAGTCATCCTATAAGGGTTCAGTTTTTTCCTTTTGAGGTACGGAACCCTAAAAACAGTTTTTAAGCGAACTTCAAAAGAGGAGGAGGTTCTCAATTCGATCGAATGTGCATAAGTCTGTAAATAAATATGAAGTTACAAAAGCGGTTAGTCGATGCAATTTGTGACCAAAGGGCTGGCAGTTTTCTCTCTCAAAGAATCAGCATCGCTATTCAGCGAGGCAACGCTGCCAGCCTTTTGGGCGCCATGCCACGGGGGCCTTATTTAGATTTAATGTAGTTTCAAGTTGTAGTTTATTTAGTTTAAGCTTAGATTTAATGTCATTGTAAATAGCTTTAATTATATCAATATATTTGTTATATAATATTACTATTAACCAAATCAAAAAAAAAAAAAATGAAGTCGGTATGCACCTTATTAAATTTAATGGTTGTGTGACAGCTGTTATTCAATATTTTTCATGTTTTGATCTACTGACGAAGTTTTTGACCGAATTAACGAACGTTAAGGAAACTATAGGTCTGTTTAGTAACTCATTGTGTAATGGTTATTTTTGTACCTATATTAACTGTTTGTTTGTTGATAAAAAAAAAACTGACAGCAAGTTTATTGACGCGGCAAAATTGAAGACCATGAATTGTTTTTGTCGTCAGTAGATCAAAACAAGTAGATTGAATATTACGGCTGTAAATAAATAACACTTAAATACATCTCAATATTAAATAAATAAGATGTCATAACATTGTGCGTTTACCTCACAGTCGCGTCAATTCAAAATTCAAAATTTTATTCAGCAAATAGGCAGTTGAATGCTCTTTTTTTTACACGTAATTTTTTTGAGTCTACCAGCGCTTTCGGAAAGACCATGATTGCCAAGAAGAATGCGCCGCAAGAAACTTGACACTTTGGCACCAAGTATTTTTTCTAAAAACAAGTTACATTAGCTCTTAGAATACGTAACCACAGATGAATAGTACAAAGTAACCTCACTGTACCATTAGAAAATAAAGAGAAACAAAAATATGGTATCATAGAAACAAGTGTTAAAAATAATTATTAGAACAGGAAAACCAGAACACTTTACTTTACTGGCACGTTTTAATTGAGCAGGAGATGTATAAGGTCTCCAGGTTAAATATCTGCAAAACGTTAATTCATTGTTGGATTTGTGTAATAATAATTTTTACTTTAATCACACCGTAAGGCCGTTCTTCCTTATTATCAACGAATCGCACGAAATTATTCTCACCTATTTCCAATCCCCTCACACACGCAAAGCACAATAAGATCAGAACACATTTTAACATCATTTTCAATACAAGTTGTTTGTTTTAAATTCGTAAGTTTAAATGCGTCTGTCTTCGAAACAGGTTTGGCCACTACTGGTCGAGACATGGTCATTTGGTGTACATAATTATACTATAATATGTATGTATCTACGTTATTTTGTTGTGGTATTTTCCTCGTTTTAGCAACTTTTGCAAGAAAATAAAAACCGGGCTAGAGCATGTCGGGCCGTGCCTAGTGTAGGGTTCCGTAAGCGTTACTACAAAGAAATGCAGTACCGATGAAAAGGGCGTATCTTCAAAAGGCGCTTCTCAATAAATGGACGTAAGTGCCATCACTTACGTCCATTTATGCGGGTTTATTTTTGCGGGTGGTAGGACCTTGTGCGAGGTCCGTCCGGCTCGCTACCACCATCTTACTCGTTAATCCCGCCGCTACAGCAGTGCTTGCACTGTTGTGTTCCGGTGTGGAGAGTAAGACAGCCGGTGTAATTACGGGCACAAGAGGCATTTCATCTTAGCCCTCTAGGTTGGCAACGCATCTGCAAACCCTCCGGAGTTGCGGGTGTCTATGGGCAGTGGTGATCACTTACTATCAGGTGACCCACTTGCTCGCTTGCCTTCCTCGTTGTATAAAAAAAAAAAAAAATTGAGAAGCGCCGTTTTTCGGCAATAACTCAAAAACGGTAAATCCGATCATGTCGACAATAATTTTCATTGAAAGTGTTTGTTTAGCACCTTTGAATTTTTTTTCATATTTTTTTGGAATTCAAAGTGTTTTTAAAAGAGCTGTCGAAATACTTACTAACTACTACACTAGTGTAACTGGTAAGTAAGTACATTGACTTACCAACACAACACCATGGACTTCGGGTTAGCGCTTGAAAACGTCCGAACCAAAAGACCACTAACCGAGCGTCAGCCAGTCTCAGTTTGGTCGAACGACAGCGCTATGACGTATGGCTGTCATCGACAAACGCCGTGTTGTACTGGGACACATTTTTCGTGAATTTTGTACTAAACCATGGTGTTAATAAGTCAATGAACTGGTGGCATGTTGAACGGTTGTTTTGGTGCTTTGACAATGGCCTCGTAGAGAGTGCCGAAACGCGTCAGCGTTTAGTGGAAGTGTTGCATGGAAACATGCATTTGCCGCACAGAGATAACTATTTTTCACGTGTGGTGGCGGGACTCGCGGATGAGTAAAGTTGTATTTAGTTCAAAATCGGCGTGACGCAACAGCACCCCTGTTGCGTTTCGTTCGGCCAGTGAGAGGCCCGATCCCCCCCCCTTTTTCCTCTATCCCTTTTCCTCCTTAAGGGCTGGTAACGGACTAGTGAGTCTTAAGGTTGCTGGTTCTCATGGGTGGCGGTGATAGCTTACCCTCAAGTGACCCGCTTTCAATAAAAAAAAAACCGGCCAAGTGCGAGTCGGACTCGCGCACGAGGGTTCCGCACAAAGATTTCCCTGCTTTCCCCCAGTGTTTTAAGTTGTCCAGATCGCGAGCATAATAATAATAATAGATTGCTAATAAGCAAAGCCCGTTCCTGTATTTTGCTTTGGATTTTACTGCCATCTAGTGGTGAGTAGACGAACTAGCGTCATCAGCGAGAGGTCAATGATCTCGAGCGCTGCATTCACAAAGTTCACCTTTTCGACGCTAGATGTCGTTAGCAGTGGTAAACAGTGTGTATTGGTATGTGACATACACAAACAGACATAAAAATTTAAGATTTTGAGACTTTTATTTATTTATTTATTTATTTAAGGAGAACCAACAGCTTATAACACAATATAAGTAGTGAGAATGGAAACACAGAGCCAATTACAGGATCTCACAAATAGTGATGAAATACATGCTTAAGCTAAACTTAAACGAGGTGCGCGCACCATATCAAACGACACACCATGCTAAACAAAACACCACAGAATTCCAAGTAGAATCCCAGGGTAGGGTTTTCTGAGTGGTTGTGCTATAAGAGCTACCTTCATACCAAATTTCAAGTTTCTAGGTCGACTGGAAGTACCCTTTAGGTTTTCAGGGTATGGCAATTTGTATGAAAACAATCTTTATCTTTTGATTGCGTTGACTTAGAAGTTCGGTTTTTTTTACAGCTTCAAGGGACTGCAGGCTTGAGTATTTGATATTAATTTCAGCATGCTACCTCCACGCGTTCCAGAGAAAAAGTTTCTTGACAGACACAGAGACACGGACAGCAAAGTGATCCGATAAGGGTTCCGTTTTTCCTTTTGAGGTACGGAACCCTAAAATCCTATTTTTATTCCTCTTCAGACATATTAATCGACCTACGCTATTCTATTTACCACTTGGAACCCTTTTATATCAAACATGATTTCCATCTCACTGTCAAAGTGTCATATTACAGTACTGTACTGACGCGCACTAAATTGCTTTGCCTGGCGAAGTACTGGCGACGAGCAAATTGGTCTCAATACGAGTACTTGAAATAAATAAATGCTACAAACATTTGCGAGCACTTTTACAATAGTGACATAGAACGGATCACTCACGTATATATTTAAGTCGAGTTTAGCCCGACATGTTTCGGACTAATTCGTAGTCCTTCCTCTGGGAGTGCACGACCCTGCGGCAGCGAGACGCACACTACGCGACGCGGCTTTGCTCGCGTGAGTGATCCGTTTTATTAACCCCCGATGAAAAAGAGGGGTGTTATTAGTTTGACCTGTGTATCTGTGTGTCTGTGTATCTTTGTATCTGTGTATCTGTCTGTGGCATCGTAGCTCGCAAGCGGATGGACCGATTTCGATGCGGTTTTTTTTGTTCGAAAGCTAGTTTAATCGAGATGGTTCTTAGCTAAGTTTCATTAAAATCGGTTCACCCGTTTTTGAAATATTGAACTTTGAAATGACAATGTTCGGGGGTTTTTCAACTTTTCTAAGTTGGTTAGGTTATTTCACTGTAACGCTGTTAGGCTGTTTCGGTCTCACGGTAGTTTCATGTTAAAAGCACTTTTACTGTTTAAAGTTTGTTAGATCGAGGTTTGCGAAGCTTAGATGCAGAAAGTGGTTGCCAACTTGGAACCGTTTCACACGAAAATCGTTTAAAAATTACCTTTATTTTCTATAAAATATACCAAAAACTGAATCGAAGATAAATTCCGTATAATTATCTAATCTGCTCACAACATTTTATCTTAGCCCTCTAGATTAGCAACGCATCTGAAAACCCCCCGGGGTTGCGGGTGTCTATGGGCAGTGGTGATCATCACCACCCTTTTTTACGTCCCACTGCTGGGCACAGGCCTCCTATCAGAATGAGAGGGCTTGGGCTATAGTTTCCACGCGGGCCCAGTGCGGATTGGGAACTTCACACACATCATTGAACTGCTTCGCAGGTGTGTGTAGGTTTCCTCACGATGTTTTCCTTCACCGAAAAGCTCATGATAAATTACAAATGTAATTCCGCACATAAATTCCGAAAAAGTCAGAGGTGCGAGCCGGGATTTGAACCCACGACACTCTGCTTGAGAGACCATAGATCATACTACTAGGCTAGCAGCTAGTGGTGATCACTTACCACCAAATGTCCACTTGCTCGTTTGCCCTCCTTGTCGTATAACCTAACCAACTTAAAAAGGTTGAAAACCCCCGACATCGTCATTTCAAAGTTCAATATTATAAAAACCGATTTTAATGAATCTTAGCTAAGAACCATCTAGATTAAACTAGCTTTCTATTAAAAAAATCGCATCGAAGTCGGTCCGTCCGTTTGGGAGCTATGGTGCCTCAGACAGATACACAGGTCAAACTTATAAAACCGCTCTTTTTCGTGGGGGGTTAAAAACGAAATCTTACGTGAAATTTCAACCGCCCACTCGTTCTCGATTTAGAAAATATTTTCAACTTATTAAAAAACCAGCTCAGGGATACCTTCGCAAATTGAATTAAAACTTATCAGGGAAGTTTTAAATCATTATAATTTATTTATAAGCCGTGGTGTTGCCAGTCAATTTATTTTTAAGCCCAGACGGGCAACAGCGGGTGTTATAATGTGTATCCGTGTGTCTGCGGCATCGTAGCTCGTGAAATAATCGGTTTTTAAGCTCCGACGCAACAAAAGGCCTGTTATAAGTGTGTGTTTTTTTTATACGACAAGGAAGGCAATCCAGCAAGTGGGTCACCTGTTGGTAAGTGATCACCACTGCCCACAGACCCAAACATACCGAGCACGCTTCGTATCGAATGTTTTTTTTTATTGTAAATTATGTGGGTTTTTGAAGATGACTCAAATTTGAATCTCATAACGACATCGAATTCGTATAGTAGTTTATGCAACTGCTACATAATGAGGGTCCTTATGTGGAGTTGCATACATTACTTTATCTACACACATATTATAAGTACTCTAAGATGGGTTCAGAAGCCGGAGGCATATATCATACCCATACCTGTCACGAATTTGACTGTTTTTTTTAAATCATAGACAAACATACCGAGCTGACGTTTCGTAAACTGTTTTTTTTATTGTAAAAATAAATAAATATCACATTATTATTTAAACGTGTCGGGCCGAACATGACTTATATACGAGAGTGATCCGTTTTATTTCACAATGATTGTAAATTACGTTGGTTTCAAATTTTAAACATCGAATTCGATATCGAAAAGTTCGATGTCGTAATTACTACGATATTACTTTACTGCGGGGGTGGTGGTGGTACTGGGGCTGGCGGCGAAGGCGAATGCTAGTCATTTTCTACGGTTTCTGAACGCATTATAGAGGACTTATGATTTGTGTGTAGATAAAATGTATAATCTATCTAACTTACCGATCAAGCTATGCGAATTTGTTTACCTTCATGCCGGCCTACGCATAGTAAACAAGAGAAACTTTCCCTTATAAAAAGGGGTTGGTATCACGCCGCCATCATTCAACGGGTAGCTGTGGGACCGCCATCTTGTAACCACAGATAGCCAACATGTTCAAAATCACGGCCATAGTCTCTTTGTTGCTCATAGGTAAGTGTTTTTTATAATAGTAATGATTTATTTAAAAGCCAAATTGGGATTTTGAATATCTGTTTTTTTAAGTGTGAATATTAGGTGTTTTTTCCTGCTTTTCCCCAGTGTTTTAAGTGGTCCGGTGTTTGCAGAGCCCTGCTCATAAGCAAAATGTACGCAGTGTGGGATCATCTTATATTGGTCTGCAACATATTATACAAACAGACATAAAAAAATAAGATTTTGAGATTTTTCTGAGTGGTTGTGCTATAAGAGCTACATTCATACCAAAATTCAAGTTTCTAGGACAACTGGAAGTACCGTTTAGGTTTTCGCAGTACGGCAATTTGTATGGAAACAACCTTTTTAATGACTGTATCTTTTGATTGCGTTGACTTAGAAATTTGATTTTTTCACAGCGTCAAGGGAGCGTTTTTTCTTTCAGTTCATAGATGGCGCTATTGTGTTAGCCAGAGGTCTAAGTGTCATACAAAATTAATGGTACACATACCTCTCTATAGTAAAACTAGCTACAGCAGGCTTATTATTTAACAGGAACGCGACATTGTATAGCCATTGGCAGTCCTCTTGGTTTTATGGTCCTTGCTTTCGTGTAACGTAATGATTTCGATTACGAGTACGATCAGCATCATCAAACTCATCTTCTTCTAATCTAATATATAAAACAGTACCGTGACTGAATGACTTACTGACTGACTGACAGACAACGCACAGCCTAAACCACTGGACCTAGAGACTTGAAATTTGGCAAACGTAATACCTTAAGTATCCTAGAGGTGCACTAAGAAGGGATTTTTCTAATTTCCCACGGGAAAGGGAACTAGCTCATTTTGAAATATTTCACGGGGCAAAGCCGCGGGGCATAAGCTGTCAAACTAAACCATTCCGAGCTGACATTTTGCCTACAGTGAAACCAATCGTCCGCTCAAAAATGCTTCGGTATCGCTTTCGATTGTCATGACAACGCGATGCGCTCGGATTGGAACTGTTAAAATGAACGATTGTGATTCCGAGCGAGTGAAGACAACAAGCATGCTGTGCCCTTAGTGTACTCAAAAAGCACAAAATACGTCTCGATCGCGTTTGCGTTAAAGTGTCAAATAGGTAGATGAGAATTGTTAAACGCGAATGCGATCGGGACGTACTTAGTTCTTGGCCTGGTCGGCGATTACACTACGCGCTCTGGTCATAATAATATAGTTATTGGTACCAGTGTAAGTAATTTCTACCAAACGGCTCGTATCGTATCGTATCGGAAAGGACACGAATGGATGCGGCGACAGTCGATCGCGTCCGGTAGGATGTTGGATTTCCACCACACGACGACAGCCGAAAGGATCCGATCGGATGCGACGACATCCGAAAGGATCCGACCGCGCGTCGCTGCGTACTTTCGCGATTTTGCGATCGTATCGCGTGTCGCGGAAGACGCCCGCAGTCAAGCTGCCCCCCGATTACGAAGTGAAAGTGCCGTCCCTCTCAAGCTAATATTATTTGACACGAGAGTGAGCGGAACGATACGATACGAACTTCGATTTTCGAATTTCGTAGTACGGGGGCTGATATGCGCGGCTTGGTAATACAGACTTTAAATACTGTGCACGTGATTTAATATCGTTTAAAAATTGTAAAATTCGTTTCGATCCGATTCGATGCGAGCCGTTTGGTGGAAATTATGCTATAGTGTACTGTCCAAGTTAGTACTTTACCTAACCTCTAAAGCTAGGTTTTTCTTATCGATAGTATTTTGGACTTAGATTGTGGTATAAGAACACCTTTTGGCATGATAAAATATACATAGCTGACAGAAAAATATAAGTATTATGTAGATTTAGCTCAGTTTTGCATTGCATATTCAACCTCGTGCGTAACACAATAAGGTATTTATTGCATTGGTGCTTGCATTCGGTTTAGTTCGGCATTTGCCGACACTCGTCTGCGCGGACGAACATTGCCGACGTAACTTATATTTGGGTCCACCTGTACCTCGAGCACGAATATTCGAATCCTACGTAACGTAATCGAGTAGTATAACTAGTATAACTAGTAACAGTAGTTTATAGAACTGTTAAAATAATGAGGGCCTAGAAAAAAGAGTGCGTTTTTAAGAAACGGGGCTAAGCCGAGTTTCATAATAAGATCAGACGAGTATTTTAAGGCCTAGTTATGTAGTTACAATAGGTACTTTACTTTATCTCAGTGTTTTTTAAAGTGTAGGCCTTAGACAGGGGGTCGCGAGGATTTCGGAGGACTCGTGACTACATGGAATGAAGATTTTTTCAAGGTCATTTTAATAAAACAGCAATTATTCTTGACATGTGCATTTATTTAGTTATGTTTTCTAGTTTTTATAGTTTTTTGTCATATTTCAATTTTTTTCTTGTTTTTAGGTTCAATTTTAGTAGTTAATCCAGACGTTGAAGGCATCGATGACCTTTTTAGGAGCTTTTTCCATTTTGTCGCTAAATAATGGTCCAAAATAACAGTCGCACAGCTTAAAATAAATTTGTCTCCTTTCAATATTTAAAATTGGGGGATTGCGAAGGAATTTTGATTGTCATTGAGGGCCGGTGACACAAAAAAGTTTGAAAAACACTGCTTTATTCAAACCCATTATTATGAGTACTCTAAGATGGGTTCAGAAGCCGAAGGCATAATTATCATACCCATTAACCTGTCACGAATTTGATTATTTTTGCTTTTTAATCATAGATAAACTTGCGTTAAAAAAGCTGACGTTTCGTATTGACAATTTTTTTTAAATTTAGGTTTATTTTTAAATCGTACTCGTTTTTGAAGAAGAAAATTAATTAATAACTTGAAGATGAAAATTAATTGTATGCTAGTGCATTACTTACACGGTTTCCGAACACATTATAGAGAACTTATGATAATGTGTGTAGATAAAATATTCATATTAATTTTAGTACCACGGCGGGCGCTGTTCCAAACGACACAAAAATTATCTCGACAACGAATCGAATGTGATTGCTTGTAAATTGTGTTTTTATCCTATTTTTTTCCTACAATAAAGTGTTTACTTACCTACTTACAATGTTACTACTTGATTACGTTACGCAGGCCTCTAAATTACTTTATTTACATAATAAAAGCAATTTACAATGACATTAAATCTAAGCCAAAACTAAATAAACTAAAACTTAAAACTAAATTAAATCTAAATAAGGCCCCCGTGGCATGGCGCCCAAAAGGCTGGCAGCGTTGCCTCGCTGAATAGCGATGCTGATTCTTTGAGAGAGAAAACTGCCAGCCCTTTGGTCACAAGTTGCATCAACTAAGCGCTTTTCCAACTCTGAAATAAGCTTGTAAGCGCCGGGACCCCATGGACCCAAGGTTTCGACCCGTAGGACTTGAATATTCGTGCTCGAAGTACTGTAAACCTGTAATGTCACTGTCTTTTGTTTGTGTGGCAGGCAGCACGGTGTGGGGCACTTTTTCATGCGATTCCTGTGGCAACGAGTGTGTGAAAGCCTGTGGCACGAAGCACTTCCGAGCTTGCTGCTTCAACTACTTGAGGAAAAAAAGGGGGTCCGAGCGAGTCAAGGTAAGGGGGGAATCTGCATCTACTGGTTTTTACGGTTCCGCACTTCAAAAGGAAAAACGGAACCCTTATAGGATCACTGTCGGTCAAGAACCTTTTTCTCTGGAACCTTCATACCAAATTTCAAGTTTCTAGGACAACCGGAAGTACCCTTTAGGTTTTCACAGTAGGGTTTTTTTTTCTGGACTGTAAGCTTGAGTATTTGATATTAATTTCAGCATGCTACAGCGACGCGTTCCAGAGAAAATGGGTCTTGACAGACAGACAGACACAGACAAACAGACAGACTGACAGACAGACAGACGGACAACAAAGTGATCCTGTAATGTCCGCTTGTATGAATAAACTCCGCCGCCAAGGGTAGCGCCTTATACATACTAACCATAAGGTAATGTTGGATTGACGAGACAGTTAATTTCTAATCGCCCAACGGGTCCAATTGAACATAAATTTTGGATTGACGTGAAAATTTCTAATCGCCCAAAGGGTTAAAATGACCATTAATTTTGGATTGACGTGGAGATTAATTTCTGATCATCTAAAATGTTAAGTTGACCATTCATTTTGGATTGACGTGACAGTTAATTTCTAATCGCCCAAAGGGTTAAAATGACCATTAATTTTGGATTAACGTGGAGATTAATTTCTGATCATCTAAAATGTTAAGTTGACCATTAATTTTGGATTGACGTGACAGTTAATTTCTAATCGCCCGAAGGGTTAAAATGTCCATTAATTTTAGATTGACGTGGCGATTAATTACTGATCGCCCAAAATGTAAAGTTGACAATTAATTTTGGATTGACGGGGCGATTAATTTCTAATCGCCCAAAGGGTTAAATGGATCATTAATTTTGGATTGACGTGGCGAATTATTTCTGATGTACCTTTTTTTGACAGCTCTGGACCCCAAACGCTCTGGAGGTGAAGATGGAAACTCCTTACAAGACCAAATTGCCCGTAATCACCTTCGAAGCGGTGCCAGATTTCCTGGCTGATCTGTCGAAGGATTTCGAGCCCAACCCCTATGAGGACACGGTCGAGAACAGATTGAACATTTACGACGCTTAAGCTCTTTAGTTTTAGGCTGCAATACTGATCCCTGTAAATTTGATTGGGAAGTTTCTGTCAAATTGACTTTTTTTTTAATTTAATACCTATTTCAAAAGAATTAGCTATGTGATATTATAAATACGTCTATTCTTTTGTTGAAGCATGACAAAAAGTATTTTTCCCCTCACTACTTCGGAAAGCCGTCTTTTATCCTTTAATACAAGCGGGTAAAATCGCATTTTATCCACTAGTGGGGAAAGTAATTTGACCTTGGAGTGGAGCGTGTTCAAGTAGCTTTTGACAGATAACAAAACGTAAAACGCTCATAATAATGGTTCGTTTGATATTAATTATCATTAACTTTTTTGGTTTGAGAATTTAATAAAAATACCAAATTTTGCTTTATTTAATGATTTTAAGTCATAACCTTAAAATTGTACTATCTTTTTTTTTACGATATTATTATCGTAAAAAAATAGTGATTCCAGTGATGAAAATTAATTGTTATGAGCTGTTTTTTTACATGTTGCGCTTTCCTCGCTACAGTGAGGTGAAAAGTTTTGTGTTGCACACGGGTGCAAGTGTATTTTACTTCTCGTGTGTTGAAGCACTCGCCACGTTAAGGATTCAACTATAGAATCCTTTCGCTTGCTCGTGTTTCAATACTTTCAATTCCACACTCGCGGGTAAAATACAACCCTTGTATAACAAATAACTATTCTGTAGTAATAAACGTAAAAAACATATTATTATGTGTTTAGTTATATTATATGTATGGCTTTTGTCAGAAATTTCTCACGACATTAAGACAAATATGTAAAAAAATTAGGTATTATTAGTAGGTAAATATTTGTATAGCTTAATTATTAAGTTATTTAAATAAAAAATCAACGGCAATTGACGAATATTATGTCCAGTTTAAGGCTGGGTAAACGGACATAATTTATTTAATAAAAGAAGTACCAAATAAACTGCCCTTTCTTTCCATTTTACCTCATCATAAAAAATCTGTATGAAAAATATTATTAAGTATACTTTAAACTGACAGGTTTCGGAAATCACCACGACCAGCAGGTCCAGCAGTAATTCGATGTCGTAATGACTTTTCGATATCGAATTCGATTTTTCGAATTTACAATGACATTAAATCTAAGCTTAAACTAAATAAACTACAACTTAAAACGAAATTAAATCTAAATAAGGCCCCCGTGGCAGGTGCCCAAAAGGCTGGCAGCGTTGCCTCGCTGAATAGCGATGCTGATTCTTTGAGAGAGAAAACTGCCAGTCCTTTGGTCATAAGTTGCATCGACCAAGCGCTTCTGCAACTCTGAAATAAGCTTGTAAGCGCTGGGACCCCATGTACCTAAAGTTTCAAACCCGACAGGAACAAAATTATAATTCCGAGAGATTGGTACTTAGATTCTTTTTCTATTTTCGGCCGTTTCCGCCGCCGCGCCAGCTTTTTGTGTAGTTCCCTGGAGATGTGAGGGTGCCGCTGTGCTTTTTCGAATTTGACAACCAACGTAATTTATTATCATAGTGAAATAAAACGGATCACTCACGTATATAAGTCGAGTTCAGTCCGACATGTATAATTAATCATGTGATTTTTTTTTACAAAAAAAGAACAGTTTACGAAACGTCAGCTCGGTATGTTTGTCTATGATTAAAAAAAAACAATCAAATTCGTGACAGGTATGGGAATGATATATGCCTTCGGCTTCTGAACCCATCTTAGAGTACTTATAATATGTGTGAAGATAAAGTAATGTATGTATGCAACTGCTACATAATGAGGGTCCTTAAAACACGAGTGTGTTTTTATGAAACGAGGCGAAGCTGAGTTTCATAATAGGATCACACGAGTGTTTTAAGGCCTAATTACTACTATTATCTAAACCCATATCATAAGTCCTCAATAATGCGTTTAAAAGCCGAAGGTAATCAGTTTCCTTCCCAAGTTTTAATTAAAAAAAGAACTTTCTTATTTAAAAAAATATGTCTCTGGCTATATGTGTTCTAAATTTGAATTTGGTGGCTTGAATATTTTATTGATTTTTGGACATTTGAAAATACATTGTGTCGGTTGTTTTTCAAAATGGATAAAATTGAACAAAGAGCGGTGATTAAGTTTCTTCATATGAAGGATACGAAGGGGCTTGATATTTATGAAGAATTAAAGAATGTTTTGGGTGAATAAGCTCTTTCTTACGCCACAGGAAAAAACTGAGTGGCTGAGTTTAAACGCGGCCGTACAAGTGTCCAAGATGAAGCCTGCCCCAGACGTCCAAAAATCGTCACGACTCCGGATATGGTGTCCCTTTGGACATTATATAGTTTTAGCAGATCGACGATTGAAGCTGTCTGGAGGTGTTTCGAAGGAACGGGTACATCACATCTTAAGTGACGAATTAAATATGAAAAAGTTATCCCCCCGTTGAGTGCCGCGTTTGCTTACGTACGATCAAAAAAGAATTCGGGTGCAAAACTCGAAGGCATGCTTGCATCGTTTTCAGAGAAATAAAGCAGATTTTATACGTCGATTTATAACAACAGATGAAACATGGGTTCACCATTACACGCCAGAATCAAAAATTCAATCAAAACAGTGCACTGAATCTGGGTGTTCGGCTCCTAAAAAAGCTATGGCTGTAAAGTCGGCTGGAAAAGTGTTGGCTTCTGTCTTTTGGGATGCAAATAGAATTTTGTTTATAGGTTACCTTCCCAAAGGTCAAACTATTAATGGAGAATACTACGCTAATCTTTTAGATAAGCTTTATCAATGTATTCAGCAAAAACGACCAGGTTCAGCAAAAAAAAAACATCTTCCATCAAGACAAACGCAGGGGTTCACACTTGTGTTAAAGCTATGGCAAAAATCAACAAATTGAACTACGATTTGCTGCCCCACCCACCTTATTCGCCTGATCTAGCACCATCAGACTTCCACCTTTTCCCCAAGCTAAAAAAAATTTTGGGTGGACAGCAGTTTGCCACAAATGATGAAGTTATTGCCGCCGTAGAAGAGTATTTTGCCGGTCTTGAAAGAAGTCGTTTTATGGAGGGCATTACAGCTTTAGAACGAAGATGGAACAAGTGCTTAGAGGTACATGGAGAGTATGTTGAAAAATAAAATCAATTTTATCACGCCAACCTAAGTATTTTTTTATTAGGCTAGTTACTTATCATCCCGCCCTCGTACATAAGCCTTAATACACTCGTGTGTGAAAAACACACTTATGTTTTAAGGACCCTCATTATGTAACAGTTGCATAAACTCGCGGACCAACACCATCTGGACACCAAATGTCAGGGCGAACGTTTCCGAAAGGCATTATGCTCATTTGCACCTATAAATCTCTCTAGCCTCGAATCGCGGCTTCGCGGCTGATTTTTTATGAATAAAAATAAAAACTTAAATATTATTTTTTTATTTCTGTGGATCTTTGTTGTCTTTATAAATCCTCTCCTCTCCCCGCCTACCGCACGGTTAAGAGACGCTCCGTTATAATAATTTTGTTTCAGTGTAAAAAGTGTTTGTTGAACTCTAAATTTATAGCCCTCCAATACAATAGACTGTTTAAAGTTATTATTGGACATTGGCAGTGCTAAAAAGTGTATGGTTTAAACAAAATAAGAAGAATAAAAAATAAAAACAGTGTAGTGAAGACGTTTTAAAACTACCATCGTTTTTCGTGTTTGCGCAAACCATCTCGCAACTAACGCATAACTGCCGCGATTTGCACGGCGCTTAAGCCATTTTTCTCGCGGACCCGGTGATCGTAACAGCAGTTACAGTGAACTTGTTACCGGCAGATTGTTTGTTATTCATAATTAAACTATTATATAACGGACTAGATGCCACTCAAGCGTACCCCTCCTAGTACACCAACTATACAACTCGAAGACATGGATTTGGGTGATCAATGCCAGTCAGGTGCGGCCCCGAACCCACCTTCTACGGACTACGATAACATCACTATCAGGAACAAACATAAACATAAACGCGATGACAACGCGATGATGGACGAGATGCGGAGCCTACTTACCCAGGCGTCAGCGCAATCGGACATCAGGTTTGAAGCCCTGCAGGCAACAATGAGTGCAATAATCGCACAAATCACTGAAATTAAAGAATCCATTGTATTTACATCAAAGCAATACGATGACGTTATGCAAAAAATAGAAAAATTGGAGTCTGAACGTAAAGTTGAACGTTCCTATGTCCAGCAACTTGAAAACAAAGTGGAATACTTGGAGCGCCAACTGAACGTAACCAAAGTGGAAATAAAAAACATCCCAAGAATGAAGGACGAGACTAAGGACGACTTACGTAAAATTGTAATTCAGACGGCCAATTTAATTGATACACCGGTTCAACTGCATGATATAAAGGACTGCTTTCGATCGGGCAGGCGGGATGACCCAGTGGCACCGATGGTAGTCGAGTTCGTTAGTGTTATCACGAAGGATTCTATGATAAAAAAAGCTCGTCAGTTCAACACAAAAAATAGCTCAAATAAGCTCAACACTGTCCACCTCAAAATTGATGGCCCAGCCCGGCCTATTTACATAGCAGAGAAATTAACAGCCCATGGACAGCGCATGCACTACCTTGCGAGGATGTTTGCCCGGGACAACCGCTACAAGCACTGCTGGACGTCATATGGCAGAATCTACTTGCGGAAGGAAGACGGTGGACAGCACGCGCCCGTGGATACCGAAGACGACTTGATCAATCTACCAAAAAATTGACTGGCTATCGATCACTTACCAGCTATTTGTTTGCAACATGAAATAGTATTTCTGTGCTTCATGCATTTACTCTATAAATGGACACTTTTAAAATTAAGTCTAACCATTTTTTATAATACTACACAAAACAACAACACACAAATTCCATATTTACAAAATACACAAAATTATGTTACAACACTTTTACAAAAATACGTATTTGTTATAGTGTGTAATTGTGAGATACAACATTGTTTACTCGATATCAAAAAAAAAATGCACTTTTATTTGAGCAATTGTGTACATTAATGTTAATGGCCTTTAAAAACCAAAATGTTGTATCTGACATTGATGGCATATCGGTGGCTGAGGCCTATAACTGTAACACTGAGAAATGTAATTTACTATTAAGCCAACCCAAATTACATTTAAACATAGTTTGTCAAAATATTCGTAGTGTGTACAAAAATTTGGACAATCTTACAGCACAATTGGCAAGGTTTGCATTTGAAGTGGACATCTTAATTTTGACGGAATGTTGGCTAAATAACCATAAAACGATTCCTAAATTGGATTCTTATGACACATATTATTCTCAAAAGAGCTTGAATCAAAACGACGGTATTGTTATTTATGTAAAAAACCATATTAAATGCTCGGTAATTGAATTTGAACCAATAGGAGCTAATTTTCTTTTAATAAAAATCTTACCCGATATACACATTTTAGCCATTTACCGTTCACCATCTATACAATGTATTGATAGCTTTTTAAATTCCCTGGATAATATAATTCGTCCCATAAGTAGTAAAAATAATTTAATAATTGTTGGGGACATAAATATAGACATCAAGCCTAGCAGTAATGATAGACTTAGTGAGCCGTACCTCAATTTATGTGCTGAGTTGGGTATGCTACCGGGTCACGGTTATCCTACACGAGAGTTTAACTGCCTCGATCACGTTATGCTTAAGACAGTCTTCCCCGCAACAATATTTGTGATTGATTCTACAGTAACTGATCATGCAATGGTCTTGCTAAGTCTCTCTTTGGGCCGGGTGCAGTCTTCAAATAATACAACCCTCAATAAAATTAACTATAAGAAAATCATTGTGTCCACTAGGGTCGTTTGAAACACATTTGATGATATGAAAAATAATAGTTTAATATTCCTTTGCTAATACATTGACATAACTTATTGAGAGCTTTTGTTTCTTCCTCTGACAATAGTAACAATAGACAATTATAAAAAACTACATGGCGCAAGGAGGCGGCAACATGCCGGCCCCTTGAAGTCTCTTCAACGATCTTGGAGCTCCAGCGGGCAGATCTTCGTGACTGGCCGCTTGCAAGTGCCGGTCCCGGTCCACACGTCGACGACTCTTACTGCCCCGTCGCGTCCAGGATATGTGTTAGTGATTCTGCCCATTTTCCATTTGAGAGGCGGCGTGAAGTCCTCCTTTAGGATCACCAAATCTCCCACGGCAATTGATGGTGAAACGCTCGTCCACTTGGTGCGCTTCTGTAGCTCAGACAGATACTCCAAACTCCATCTGTGCCAAAATTGCTGGCGCAGTTGCTCAATTCTGGAGTACCTAAGCCTTGCGTTGCCTGCCGAACAAGTAGGTTCTGGCAATGCAGTCAATGGGCGGCCAATTAAAAAGTGACCAGGTGTTAATGGCATTATGTCGATAGGTGAAGATGACAATGGTGTCAATGGACGTGAATTCAAAATTGCTTCTATTTGAACCAAAGTTGTCGATAACTCCTCATACGTGAGGTGAGTTGATCCGAGAACTCTTTTGAGGTGATGCTTAGTGGATTTTACGCCAGCTTCCCATAGACCACCGAAATGCGGCGCGTGAGGCGGAATGAAATGAAATTGAATACCTTCATTTGCAAAACTATCTGTCAGATTTGATTTTAAATCATTCCAACCACCAATAAAATTAGATCCATTGTCACAATGAATATGAGCTGGCTTCCCCCGACGAGCAATAAATCTTTTGAGTGACATAATGAATGTAGCACTAGTCATGTCAGTAGCTAGTTCCAAGTGAATGGCCTTTGTTGCAAAACAGACAAAAACACAAATGTAGGATTTGACATACCTAGCACCTCGCCCTTTTTTACTACTTATCGTAACTGGGCCGGCATAATCAATCCCAGTTATATCGAATGGCATTGAAGCTTTGACTCTTGTTGACGGTAAATCACCCATAATCGGATAATTAACATGCGGTGCCAGCTTAGTACAAATAACACATTTATGTACAACCGAACGTGCTAAATCTCTTCCACCAGTGGCCAGAAACGTTGGCGTATTTCAGCTAGCAGTAATTGAGGCCCTGCATGCATAAGACGTTGATGCTGGTCTTCAAAAACTTTAATTGTTAACAGATCATGTTTGGCCAAGATTATAGGGTGCTTTACGTCAAAACTTGCATTAGATTGAGATAGCCTACCTCGAATTCGTAAAAGTCCCTTTGGACATAAAAAGGGCTGCAATTTTATGAGTGAACTCTTGCGTGGCAACTCTTTGCCATTTGTCCGTAGTACTTCGATTTCCTTAGCGAAGTGTTTCAATTGTGATGCTGAAATCAATGTCACAAAGGCTACCTCAAGTTCATCACAAGTCAGTGAACCTTTAACACGTGCTGGTTGCAAATTCCTGGCATTGTTGATAAAACGCAAGACATACGCAGTCACACGCTTCGCTTTTGTTAAAGTTGAACAACGGTTGATTAATTTATCGAGTAGACCGGCTTCTTGATCAGTTACCACATTTGAGATTATCCGTTGTTCTGGTAACTCAACTGCACTAATATAGTCATGAATGGGCCATTCCTGCTCTTCTTTTGTTAAAAATGATGGTCCTTGCCACCACAACTGATGGTATCCGATGACGTCGGCAGTTATACCTCGAGAGAGTATATCGGCCGGGTTTGCATCACTAGCAATATATCGCCAGGTAAATGGTGCGGTTGCCTCTTGTATTTTTGAAACCCGGTTGCGTACAAATGTCTTTAAAACATTTGGTTGAGTTCCTAGCCAACCAAGTACAATTGATGAATCACACCAGAAAACAAATTTATCTATGTTGAGTCTCAGCGAACTCTGTATCTTCTGACATAATCGAGACGCTACTAGCGCTCCACACAACTCGAGTCTTGGAAGTGTCGCGGACTTGAGCGGTGCTACCTTGGCCTTTGCACATAGTAAATGAGAGTGGACTGTATCATTTGTATCAATTGATCTTACATACGCACATGCACCGTAGGCTAATTCTGATGCGTCACTGAAGACATGAATCTGTAAACCTCGTAGTGCACTCTGAGATACATGTCTTGGAATAGTCATAGTGTTGAGATGATGTAGTGTTTTGATAACTTCATCCCAATCTCTTGCTATTTCTTTTGGAACTGGATCATCCCAGCTCAATTTTTGAAGCCAAAGTTTCTGCAATAGGACCTTTGTTCGAATGACAGTTGGTGAGACCAATCCTAGTGGGTCAAAAATTTGCGAGATTGTGGCTAAAATCGATCGTTTTGTTATGGCTTTGTCAGATGTTTCAATAGCTATCTTATAACTTAGTGTGTCAGTCTCACTGTTCCATAAAAAACCTAGTGTCTTTGATACCTGACATTCGTTGAAAGTATATTCACCATGTTCAGCTACGTCTGAAAGATTTTTAAGAACAGTTTCATTATTTGACCTCCACTTTCTAAGTTCTAAGCATCCAGATAACAATTGCTTGTTGACTTGTTGGCAAATCCTTGTCGCTTCTTCCACAGTATCCGCACCAGATAGTAGATCATCCACATAAAAATCGTGCTCAATAACTGCGCCAATTGATCTGTCCCCACATTCATCAGCAAGTTGCTTCAAGCATCTGATTGCCAAATATGGTGCAGAAGCAGTTCCGTAAGTGACTGTATTCAGCTGATAAATTGTATACGCATCCACCTTGTTGTCACGCCAGATGATCCTCTGTAGCGGTCGTTGCTCATGCCGCACCAAAACTTGCCGGTACATTTTAGCAATGTCAGCAGATATCACTATTGCATGTTGCCTAAACCTAAGCAGAATTGACATGATGTCATCTTGAACAACTGGTCCAACAAGTTGGATGTCATTAAAGGATAAGCCGCTAGATGTTTTTGCTGAAGCGTCGAACACCACTCTTAGCTTCGTAGTCAAACTATCTTCTCTGATAACTGGATGATGAGGCAAATAATAATCCTTGCCTACCTTTTCGTCAGCCACAACTCTTGACATGTGACCCATGCCTTCGTACTCATTTAAAAAATCTTTGTAAGACTGAAGCAGCTTTGGGTATCTTTGTAATCTCCTTTCTAAAGACAAGAACCTTGTTTCAGCCATTGCAAACGAATCTCCAAGCGCACTTGCCTCTTGTTTTAGTGGCACCTGTACAAGAAATCGTCCGTCTGAAAGTCTCTCGGTTGTACTCTTGAAAATCTTCTCACAAATGTGTTCTTCCTCTGACCACGGCTTAATATCCATGACTTCTTCCAGCTCCCAGAACTTACTCAATTGCTCTTGAACGTCCATCGTAGACGCGAAGTGACACCTAATCTTCGGAGTTGACGGAACGCTTCCAGAGACAACCCATCCTAACTTCGTCTCTTGTAACGTTGGACGATCTTTACCGAGGTGAATCCTCTTTGTTTCAAGGAGGTTCCAAAAAATGTCGGCTCCCAAAAGAAGGTCAATATCGCCAGGCACTAGGAAGTCAGGATCCGCCAAATCTACAAGCAGCTCAGTAGGTATCTCAAATCCGTTGTTGTTTATCTTATAAGCTGGTAGAGGTTCTGTTATTAGTGGGATAACGTAACAGTCTATTACCGCAGTAAACTTCTCGTGCAGAGATTGCATTTGCAGAACACATTTGGAGTTAATTGATGATGGTCGATTGTTCAGTCCTGTAACAGTCGTGTTTACAGCCACCATCTGGGGCTGTAGAAGCTTCGCCAGCTTCTCGGTGATGAAACACGATGTACTTCCACAGTCCAGTAACGCCCGAACAGTGTGCGCGTTACCATCTTTGTCAAGTAACTTGATGCACGCTGTCGACAATAGCACTTGATGGGGCGTTCTGGCTGTAGTTGCTACTATATTAGAGTTTTCTACATGCTTTTTCTGAGGCGTAACTTCATCCTTGTCGTGTAGCAGCGAGTTGTGCCTCTGGTTACAAACTCGACAGCTCTTATGCCTGCAGTCATACACAGTGTGTCCAATTCGCAAACAATTGCGACAAAGTTTCAAACTGGCAACAATATCCTTTCGTGTGGCAATTGGCTCCTTGAGAAACTCGACGCAATGATATATCGTGTGGTCACCCTTGCAAACCACACAGTTCCACGCTGACTGTGGACCCTTGTTGCTGATGAATAAGCCTCGATGAATCTGCGGCTTTGATGGAGTTGATGGCTTGAGACAGCTGTGACGTTCTAAGCTCTCTAGCAGATCTGCTCTATTCTGCATGAACGTGTTGAGAGCTGCGTAGTCAACTATACCTAAAGAGCTTCGATAAGTTTCCCACTCTTTTAAGCTACATGAATCCAGCTTAGTAGTCAACACATGAATTAGAAGCGTATCCCAACCTTCCGTTGCCTCCCCAAGCGCCTTCAGTGAACGCAGGTTCTTGTTGAAGGTATCCAGCAAATACCGCAAGTCCTTTGACGTCTCGCGCGGTTGTTTTAAATCGAAAAGTGCTTTGATGTAATTGTTGACAAGCAACCTATTGTTATCAAAGCGCTCTACTAAAGTGTCCCATGCAATACAATAGTTACTATTTGTAAGCTCGAGTGAGCTAATCAATCTCGAAGCGCTACCATCCAAGCTGGCTCGTAAATAATGAAATTTACTGATCGAGTCTAAAGCATCATTGTTGTGCACCAATGACCGATAGGTGTCTCTAAACTCGAGCCAACTCAGCAGGTCACCATTGAACTTCGGCAGACTGATCGTCGGAAGTTTTATTTGAAAAGGTCTAACATTCGCAGAACCACCCTTTTGCATAGTAGAACCACCTTCCTTTGCTGTGGAGCTACTATCTTGTCTAGTGAAACCATCCTTTTCCTTATTGAAACCACCCTTTTGTGCAGTGGATCCACCCTCTTGTGCGTCGGCGGAACCACTCTCTTGTGCAGTGGATCCACCCTCTTGCGCTACGGTGGACCCACTCTTTTCTGTGGCGGAATCAATCTCTTGCTCGATGGAACCAGCTTCACTACCATTACCATTGATCGACCCTAGCTTCGCTTGCCTAGATTTTGCCACAAGTGCCCTCGCTTGTACCATTGCACTATAATACTTGTCATCAAAAATTTCGCGATCTATATATTGCTCCTCAGGATCTTCGGCTAAACATTCTATTTGTAATTGAAGTTCATCATATTCAAGTGACAATGTTTCCATTTTTGCTAACCGTAACTCAATTTCATCCCTCTCCGCATCAGGCAACAGCGTGTCAGTAGGATATTTGGAAATGCGTTTGCCAAAGGTTGTTAGTCGTGCTTTTACTGAACCGCGTTTTCGTATTAAAGTCGACAGCAATTCGCTGGACATTTGTTTCGACTCCGTCATTTTGCAAAAAAACCAAAATAGAATTTATATTTGTATGTCGTGCAAACACAAACAACAATTCAAATATTGTTATAATTTAAAAAAAAACTTAAAATAATTGTTTGACAGTTTGTTCAGAATAAGGACACTACATAGATCAGAATAAGTTTTCGGTCAGAATACGGACACGGTATCAGAATAAGGACACTATCAGAATACGGATGCTATACCTGAATAAGGACACATTCAAAATACGGACATGATAGATACTAGAATAAGGACACGATCAGAATACGGACATTGGAATTTCGGAAAAATTTGGAATATGACTGAAATGGAATGAACTCACTTTATTTAGCCGCCAATAACCTCACCGCAGAACCCCTTGCCAGCTAGCGCAGCGTTTGAGTACCAGCAGACGGATCGTCCGGGAATCCTGGTAGAGATTGGCTATAGGCACGAGAGCAATACTTCACTTGGAGAATCGGGGGTACTTGCGTAGTATTCTTGTTTGAATCCGGTTCGTCTTGGACCAATTTTATGTCCACTAGGGTCGTTTGAAACACATTTGATGATATGAAAAATAATAGTTTAATATTCCTTTGCTAATACATTGACATAACTTATTGAGAGCTTTTGTTTCTTCCTCTGACAATAGTAACAATAGACAATTATAAAAAACTACATGGCGCAAGGAGGCGGCAACACATTGAATACCTTGAAAACGTTGATTACTCCTTTATTACTCCTACTTCAGACGCTAATGAAGCTGCTGCAGTGTTTGTGCACACGCTGTCGACAGCCATACAATTGCACTCTAAATCTTGTCTTGCCTCCAATAGAAGGAGAACTCTCAAGCCTTGGTTAACCCCTGGCCTGTTAAAATGTATACGTCATAGAGACCGACTTCATAAAATGTGCCAAAATGAGCCTAATAATATTATTTTAACTATCACGTATAAGCGCTACCGTAACTACTGTAATGCACTATTAAAGAAAATTAAATGTGAGTACGAAAAGTCGCTACTGCAAGCCGCTAAAACTAATAAAGAGACCTGGGCTGCAATTAAATCAATAGTAAATTATACAAAACCCATTAACTCAGCTGATGACCTGATTGGCAGCGTGAGCAGTGCGGCAGACGATATCGAGGCGGTTAACAATTACTTTACAAATGTTGGTAGGCAGCTAGCCGACGCTGTAACTACAAGCAAGACCAATAGCCTATTACCCCCTTACAAATTTGATATACCGACTACTATGAACTCAATTGTTTTGCTGCCCCCTGATGAGGCTGAGATTGAGTCTATTATACTGAGTCTAAGGAACGACTGTGCAACTGGTTGGGATGGTATTCCTGTCAGGATCCTCAAGCTTGCTAAGAATGTAATAGTACCCCCACTCACAAGGCTTATTGAATTATGCTTAACGCAGGGTGTGTTTCCGACGGTGTTCAAGGGATCCATTATCACACCTGTTCACAAGGGCGGGAGTCGAGACAAGGTTACAAATTATAGACCGATCTCAGTTCTAACCTCGTTGTCTAAGATACTTGAGAGAGTTCTTAATTGTCGTCTTGTTAAGTATTTAGAACTCAATAACATACTGTCTTGCTCCCAATTTGGTTTTAGGACTGGGAAAAGCACTGAGGATGCCGTCAGTGCTTTATCAGATGAAGTTGTTGCGCAGCTTGATGCTGGAAACAAATGCTTAGGCGTATTCCTGGATCTTGCTAAAGCATTTGACAGTGTCTCGATTCCGGCTCTCGTGGATAAGCTACATTCTATTGGCATTAGGGGAACTGCACACATGATCTTCAGTGATTTTCTGTTAAATCGTTCACAGCAAGTAAAGATTGGTAAATACGTTAGCAAAGACGCACCGGTTGATTATGGGGTGCCCCAAGGAAGCATACTTGGGCCGAGTCTCTTTTTAATCTACATAAATGACTTGTGTCAATTACCACTAGCAAATGGAAGAATATTTGCTTATGCGGATGATACAGCCTTAATCTTTCATGGAGACACTTGGGACGAAGCCTACAGTAATGCCGAACTGGGGCTCCACAGAATCGGTGCATGGCTGGCTGCAAACCTTCTCACGCTGAACCTTTCAAAGACCACATGTGTGCAATTCTCTCTGTCTAAAATTACCGAGCAAACACCTGACCTCAAAGTGCATTCTTGTGATTTGCTGGCAAATACCGACTGCATGTGCGCTAAAATTGCAAAATCAAATTGTGTTAAGTATCTTGGTGTCATGTTGGATGGCAGAATGAGCTGGCAATCTCACTTAGACCTTACAACGACAAGGATTAGGAAACTTGTGTGGGTTTTTAAGAGACTGAGAGATGCGGCGGATTTTGATCTGTTACGCAGTGTTTACTATGCACTGGCGCAGTCTGTTCTTGGGTACTGTAGTGTTGTGTGGGGTGGTGCTGCAAAAACGCACATGTTGATCTTGGAAAGGGCGCAAAGATCTCTGTTAAAAGTTATGACATTTAGCCCATACAGATTCCCTACAAAATTATTATATGAAAAATGCCAGGTTTTAACTGTAAGGCAATTGTATGTATTGTTGTTAGTAATCAGGCAGCACAAGATTACCCCCTACGATAAGGAAAAATGTGCCTCTAAGCGTGTACTGACCAACGTTTGCTTATCTTTTAAATGCAGACGGTCAACTACAAAAAGACAGCGAAAGTTCATGTCCATCTATTTGTATAATAAAATTAATAAAAATAAAATCATAAATATGTATTCTCTATCTGCCTATGAATGTAAACATAAACTAAAAACATGGTTACTGACACTGAGTTACGAAGAATCTGAAGCGCTGTTACCTTAAGATTAGTTGTTGTAACACACACACTCACACATACACACATACACACACACACACACACACACACATACACACATACACACACACATCTAGTATATAAGGCAAAATGTATCGCATTGTTGGGAGAGGACACTGACTTCTGTAACACAGGTTTATTCCTAGCTCAGAAGTCAGGGACTTCAATTTGATTTTGTTCTATATTGTCAATAAAACTTTATTATTATTATTATTATTATTATTATTATAAATGAATTGTATTATTATTATTAATAAGGAGGTTAGTAGGCAAATATATGGTTCACGTCCAGAAGAATTCCTTTATTTCTTCATAATAAATTCGAACATCTATATATTCCTTAACTTAAGACTAGTTTGGACAAATATAGCTCTCGATTAAACGAAAAGTTCTTAAAAAAACGCCCATATCGTTTTAAAGTTAAACAAAACCCAGCACTTTTGAATAACTCGTTTTTTAACAGTAAAAAAAACGAAATGCTTATTTTGAAACGCATTTCTTAATACAAAAATTTTAAATCTACTCTCTACTTAAATAATACAATTATTGAAATACTTTAAGTAATGTCACCTCCTAGGATTTAGGAAATAGATTACAAGTTTTAATCCTACGTAATAAAATAACAAATTTAACCCATTGATTATCGAAACGATTAAAAATATCACTGATTTTACTTACAAGAGAAAGTAAGCAACAAAGAAAGATTACATTACATTAAAAATATGAGAACCTTTAGGCTGGTTGGAAATTATTATCGCCAATTGCAGTTACCGACCAGGAAAAACATTCATTTGACAATACAATACAATACAATGCACAATGCCTTATGATTGTGATGACTTGATGAGCTGCTGCTAAGACAAAAATGATAGCCTCCTAGTTAGGGTTACCAGATACAAATTTTGAAATACCTGTCGAAAATCCTAATTTTTAATTTACATTTTTTTTTCTAATCATCTTTTTAAAAATAACAGCGGCATCTAGCGAGCCAAAATAAGGCTAAAGTTTACTCTTAAAGTTAGCCAAGACGCTACGGCGAAAGTTTAAGCCATACAGCCAAGTCGTTATTTTATCTTTTCTATGGGAATAGTCGCTGGAAATGTTAGTTTTTTATTATCAACTCAAAAGCAACCCTTTATTTACTAAAATTATCATAGACATCTTCTGTACTAAATTTAAACCACAGACAAAGGCGTCCTTTTTAAATGCACAGAAATTCCAGTTTCGAATACCTATGTCATTTAAAAACGCTCCCAAATTGTTGTCCTATAAAAAGTAAATTTTCAAACAAGTCCTTTAAAAAGGCCATCGGAAGAACTGAGTCTTACAAAAAGTACATTCAAGTTTTTTTTCCAGAAACCATTCCCAACGTTTATCATTCTTTAGTTGAAGTTCATCTCCTTCTTCCGCCTGGCTATTTCTGCGCTGGCCTCCTGAATGGCTTCCCAAAGCTTGGCTTCAGACAGGATCTGGCGAGACAGCTCCTCAATGCCGGTTTCTGGCTCCAAGAGTGGCAGGGAGTCTTCGTCTACGTACTGGAATAAACCAAAGACTTTTTATTGTGTCAAAACGTCATCCGCCATCGTGGACCCAAAAGTGATGTCAAATTCGAGCTCTATGTCCAAATTATATTAAATCGATTTTGTGTAAGTAATGTCAAACTGTCATCCACCATTTAGAATGCAAAACAATAGGTTAAATTAGAGACTACATCCATGTTATGTTTTGTGTCAATAATGTGAAATTGTCATACGCCATCTTGGATCAAAAATTAATACAAAATATGAATTAATTAGCAGTTATAGCTTTAGTTAATTTTTGATCCCCGACGAAAAAAAGAGGTGTTATAAGTTTGAAAGATGTATTCTATGTAGGTATCTGCGTTTTTGTGTATCTGTCTGTGGCACATAGCTCCCAAACGGATGGACCAATTTCTGCGGTAAAATCGGTTTACCCGTTTTTGAAATGTTGAGCTTTGTCATGTGTGGATACGTGCGTCGTAGTTGTGCGTGTTATATGGTCATATTTTCGTGAGCCGATCTATAAGCATTAGGTATGTCTCCATATCTTTATAGTTGGCTGATTCCACCTCTATCTGTGAGATCCTGTAATTGGCTCTGTGTTGTTATTCTCACCACATATAATAATTATATTGTGTTATAAGCTGTTGGTACTTACCTGCCGTTGTCTCATTACCTCTTGAACTGGTATCCCGGGAGCACCCTGGGACCTCTTGCGACCGCATCCTGAAAGTATAATATCCCGATTATATTAGGTACTTATACAATACAATTTTTTTTTCACGACAAGGAAAGCAAACAGGTACTTATACAATACAACACATTTTTTTTATTCTACACGGCAGGCAAACGAGCAAGTGGGTCACCTGATGGTTAGTGATCACCACTGCCCATAGACACCCGGGGGGTTTGCAGGTGCGTTGCCAACCTAGAGCTAAGATGAAATGCCTCTTGTGCCCGTAATTACACCGGCTGTCTTACTCATCACACCGGAACACAACTGTACAAGTAGGAGCTTAGCGGCAGGATTAGCGAGTAAGTGGTAGCGATCCGGACGGACCTCGCACAAGGTCCTTCCACCTGCTAACCAGCAGTGTTGTAAAGTCAACCTACCGGTGAAGGCGTTGCAGAAAGGTCTCTTTTTCGGTGTCATGACCACTTCCTCCGAGAGCCGAGGATCGAAACTTCTTGGAATCTGGAAATTTATAAAACAGTATTTCAATATTATATCCGTTTCAGCTTTCAGGGGGGGGGGGGGGGATAATAAAATTTCTCTTAAGCCGCAATACTAGTACAATATTGTAGTGTGTGTCACGCCACACACACATTCTCTCCCATCATGTACTATAAATAGCTTTAAGCGTTCTTATAATAAAGAGTCTTTAATCGTCAGACCTGGCTATCATTTGCCTCCCCTTCACATGGCGACCCTGCCAGCGCTGCTGCCTCGTGCGGTGCTGGCGGCGCGCTGCGCCACCAGTTATAGTTGAAATTAAATTTCTTATAAAGATACTTTAAATCAGTGAAAAAAAAACTAAGTGGAATTGTGGACATTGTTTTTTAAAGTGATTTTATGGACAGTGTGCGGGAAAAAAATACAGACATTTTAACAATAAATAAAATTAAAGTATAAACTTAATTAGGTAACGTAACATAAAATAGGTATACGAAGAACATAAATTAGAGAAGAATTAAAGTAAAAGTAGACGAAAGAGCGAAGAAAAAAAAATGGAGAATGCAATAAATTAGAGAAAATTATAAACATTAGAATAAAGAAGATAGAAGAATCAGAATAAGTAAGAAAAGTAAGAATTATACAGTAAAAATAATAAGAAATTAAGATAATTAACTTTAAGAAGATTAAGAAGAGTAATTGCTGCAAGAAGAAGACAGTTTGAAACAGATATAATTGAAGAACGCCATAAAACAAATGAAGAAAGGAAATAAAGAAGAAAATCAATGGAAACAGAAGAAATCCTAGAGAAGAATAAAATATGAATAATAATAATCAAAATGAAGAATGAAGAAATTGAAGAGAAGGAAAAAAAATGCTACGGGAAAATGAGAGTAAGAATGAAGAATGGTGAAAAATAAATTACGTCAAGAATGAAGAGTATGAAAAGGAATAGAAATGAACATATTATTATGAAGACAGAAATGGAAGAAATAAGAAATCAAATAAATTTTATATTAATATGGAAGAAAGCTACTGGGAATTGTTGGAGTCGGAAGGTCAAGGTTGTGAGAAGAGAACGGTATGCAGCAGGGAGTAGTTGGTGTCCTAGACGAGGAGCCAGCACGGAGGAAGAGAAGTTAAATCAATTAACAAGACATTTTACAAAGCGTTATACAACAGTTCGGTAAATTTCGTATTATTATTCTTCCAAATAGATTGCGTATCAGGTATGTCTAATTGTTTTTTTTATTATATCCAAATTTTGAATGGGTTCATGTAGAGTTAGTTTTTTTTTTATATATTAAATTGCATTGTGTATTGCTGCAAATGAATATTGTGGATATTTTAATAATAAGCTGGTGCCGCTTGTTGACGAGATCTCAGTTTAAAAAAAAAGCAAGTTACTAAATTTCGTGAACGTTTTTTAAATTTTGAAACTAAAACTTTACAAAAGTTATATGTCCAGTATAAAAATAGATAGCAAAACATTGCTTAGATTCACACCGCTAAGTTGGATGACTCTCATACAGATCAGCAAATATAGATTGGAATGCAGCGGGCTGTTATTACAGGTCAAATTTCACATGGTAAGATGTGTACTGTGCGCTCTTTGAAAGACATTTACATTATTGAGTTATAAAATAGTTTTCAACTTTACATGAATTATCGGGAGTTTGAATTTAGTGTTTTATGGTATTTACATATTTTACAGAGTTTTACGGAAAGTTTTACACGGAGTTTTAAGATTGATAATATTATTATTGAATGAAGATTTTGATTTTTTTTACTAGGTAGGTAGCTCAAGGTCGTTTTTTTATTCTGCTGCAGACGGATAAAAATGATGATTGAAAATAATTTGATATTGTTGCTAGGCTGATCATCTAGCTTCCATTTCAAATTATTAATGCAGCGACAATAGATAGATATCCAGGTGTTAGAAGAGATTAGAGCCAAAAATTATGAAGTTATATAATTGTTTTTATTTTGATATTTTTGTTACGATTTTTTCAGTATATTGCTATAGATTTTAATTGATGGTTTTAATGGTTAGTGTCATTGAGAAGTGAATAAAGAATTGGGGTTAAATACGTAGATTTGGTACTTATTATAGAAGGAAAGGAATAGTGGAAGGAACGAATGAGTATTTTTGTTAGAAATTTGAATGTGTTTTGTTTTTGAAATGGTATAGGATAGAAAGTAGGTATATTACGAGGTCCACCAGGATACAAGGCAGGCACGAAATCCTTGGCATTGGATCATGTTTCGGTCGAGCTACCACACGTGACGATTCTTGGACACATGGTATGATTATTGAAGTAAAGAAGTGTTAAATGAACTGCCTGAATAAATGATGTTATAAATGAGTATTATGAATGTGCGCGCACGAAAGTAAACAAATAATCCTTGTATCCTGAACAAATAAAAAAATATATGTTAAAGTCTGGCCAGACACGTATATAATGAAAAGTGCTGTGGATCTTGACAAAGTGATGCCAAGGTAGCTCACTAATTAATAAGAAGATAAAATATTACGAAATGAGTAATAATGAAAGAATAGAATGGAAAGTTATGAAACGGGTGAAAAGGAAGTAAAGTACAAAAATGACGACATAAGAATTTAATTACAAGAACAGATTTGAACAGTATATAATTGCAACGTAATATTGTATGGATAGAGAATTGAGAGATATAGACAAATGTTAAAAGTAAATTTAGAGCGAGCAAGATGAAATTATTATTTTTTATATATTCTTTTACTATTTGGATAATCTGGGTTTTTGATATGACCATGGCAGAATAATATAATTATTATTATCTCGTCAGCAAAGCGTGCCAATTTAGAAGTAAGATATTAGTTTTAGAATGATGATAATTATTTTGTTACTTTTTGGATGACATTTAATACGGTAATCGATGAATTAAAAAAAAAAAGTTAGTTTTGTTCAAGGTAATTTCAGTAATTTAGAGTAAGAAAAAAAAATTGATTTTGTGTAATTTTTTTTTCTTTTTTCAAGGGGGGAGGTGTAGTGTGTGTCACGCCACACACACATTCTCTCCCATCATGTACTATAAATAGCTTTAAGCGTTCTTATAATAAAGAGTCTTTAATCGTCAGACCTGGCTATCATTTGCCTCCCCTTCACAATATCTTCACGTTCGAATTTTAAGTACTTTTTAACGGAAAAGTGCTTTTGTTAAGATTTCGAATGATAAAAACAGCCTTTCCGAGCTGATCAGGTGAAAAAAGGTGAAAGTTTTTTTGAAGTTTGATTGTAAGATACACTGGGCACCACTTTAACCCCACTCAACAAGGAATAAGGTCGAAATTTCTATATACAGGCAAAGTAGTTCTAACCTTTTTGTACGTAACTGGTTGGCGGTTACGAGAACAGATGATAGCATTGTATTAGTATAATGCCATTGTGATTGCTGCTAAGTGGATCGGCTCACTTCAATTTTTTTTTACTATAACTGTTGTATTATCTGTGCTAAAACCTCAGAATACAGAATAAACCAGAAGCCGCGTTCAGTCATAGTCGAGTCGTACGCCGCGGAGTGAGGCCATTCTTTATTGATTTCGCTACCCGTTTGTACATGAAATTTGATCATATTCTGTTTTTTACAAGCCCAACGGCATTTCAGTTTGTAAGAACGTCACGAGAAAGGATTAATTAGTATTGTCATTTGTACAACACGTCATGATACGCTGCATGCTCGGAGATGACTATGCCAAACTACTCTATTTAAGAGTAGTTCTAGTTGCCTCACTTTTAGGCGCGCTCGCGGGTTCTGATTTGTTCTGTATTCTGAGGCTAGAACTAAAGAACTCACACTGGCCGTATAGCACATATCAGCCAGCAGCAGCGCGACGACCGGCAGAATAAACAGATGACGGGCCATGGCGGGAAAACTGACTGCTGACACACGGCGAGCAAGATGGCGGCTGCGAAAAAAAACAGCATTGTAGTATATTATGTAGATAAATTAGCTGTTGCCCGCAACTTCGTCCGCGTAGATTTCAGTTTACGCTATCCCGCGGGAGCTATACAATTTTCCCGAATAAAAAGTAGCCTATGTTATTTCTCAATATTCAAACTATCTTCTTACCAAGTTTTATCTAGATTGGTGCAGCGGTTTTCCCGTGAAGAGGTAACAAACACACAGACAGAGAGACAGAGTTAGTTCGCATTTATAATATTAGTTACGATTGCTTGGTTTGTATAGAGATCCATACATGTCTTTTAGTTTGCGTTCCCACGGATATGAAAACTTGAATTTATTGTTCATCTGAATGGCACCACCTGGCCAAGGCTGAAAACAGAAGACAATTAGGACATCAATGTGACTTGGCTGCGTCCCGAAGATATTCGTGTATGGTGTCCGGCTCTGTTGCCGTTGTCCGCTGCGTACTAATTGTAATACAATTGACATAAATAATGTTTTATTTATTTGACATGATGACATGAAATGTATATTTCATCAATTTTTGTTATTTGACATTTGGAGACCATATACATCTCCAGTTTATGTATATGTATTATTATACTTATTATTTGACCGTGGAGGCGTTTTACACCTCTGCTGATTTTAAATTTAGTTTAAATTGACCCTAGAGACTATACATCTCTAAGCCATTTAGATTAAGTATTATATTATAGTATTAATTCTGGGACCCTATACATCCCTTTGTAATTTAAATTTTCACAGATATTTGACCTGGAGACCCTATACATCTCCTGCTCAATTAAAACGTGCCAGTAAAGTAAAGTGTTCTGGTTTTGCTGTTCTAATAATTACTTTTTACACTTGTTTCTAAAATACGGTATTTTTTTTTCTCTCTTAATCTTTTAATGACAGAGTGAGGTCTCTTTGTGTAGTTTGTCTGTGGTTGCGTATTGTAAGAGCTAATGTAACTTGTTTTTAGAAAAAAGGACTTTGTGCCAAGTTTCTTGCGGCGCATTCTTCTTGGCAATCATGGTCTTTCCGAAAGCGCTGGTAGACTCAAAAAAAAATGACGTGTAAAAGAGCATTCAACTGCCTATTTGCTAAATAAAATTTTGCATTTGAATTTGAATTTGAATTTGAATGACAATGTCAGTCAAAGACGTTATGTACTCGGCTCATTTCAAGTGACGATGTCGTTTAATTAACTGATAAGCGGTAATTCGTTACGAAAATACTATTTAAAATCATCCTTGGCGTCATCCGCATGGATCGTCCGAGCCCAGGTCTTTACAATTGTCAGATTTATATGACAATTTGAACAGCATTTTTTTGACAATATGAAGCGCGCTAAAACGAAAGCTCTTCAAGTTAGCAGTTGACACCGAATTGTCATTGAAAACTGATAATTGTAAAGTTGGTGAAATTGGGGCCTGCTTATGCAATTCAAAACTTAATTGTTGAGATAAATATCGCGTCAAATTCTAAATGAAAACCCAATTACGGGGTAATGTTTAAATGTTCTTAAAGTGATCCCATGATAATAAAGTTAGGACGACTCGCAAACAGTGAGAACAAGCTTAACTTAATTTAGACAAATAAAAAAGAAGGTTAATTATTTAACTGGGTTGATGGCGCACTAATTGGCCTCGGGGGGCAAAGTTAGGTAGTGGAAATGTACTTTCTTTGAGAAATTACATGACTTTCTAGTTCAAAAACCGGGCAAGAGCGTGTCGGACACGCCCAGGATAGGGTTCCTAAGCCATTACGAAAAAGCCCTGGCGTAGATACCTAATTTAATAGTTATTTGTTATACAAGGGTGCAAAGTTGAATTTTATCCGCGAGTGTGGAATTGAAACACGAGCTAGGGAAAGGAGTCTATAGTTGAACAACAAGCGAAGCGAGTGGTTCTGAAATAATAATAATAAAGTTTTACCAATTAAGATTAATAATATTAATACAATTTATTAATTAAGTCCCTGACTTCTGAGCTAGGAATAAACCTGTGTTACAGAAGCCAGTGTCCTCTCCCAACAATACGATACATTTTGCCTTATATACTAGATGTGTGTGTGCATGTGTGTGTGTGTGTGTGTGTGTGAATAGAGTCCTGAGCGAGGCGAGTGTTTTAACAGACGAGAAGTAAAATACAATTGCACCCGTGTGTAACACGAAACTTTTCACCTCACTGTAGCGAGGAAAGCGCAGCATGCAAAAATAACGGCTCATAAAAAATAAATCTTCTGGAATCAGTAATTTTTAGGGTTCCTTACCTCAAAAGGAAAAAAAACGGAATCCCTAAAGGATCACTTTGTTGTCCGTCTGTCTGTCAAGACCCTTTTTCTCTGGAACGCGTGGAGGTAGCATGCTGAAATTAATATCAAATACTCAAGCCTGCGGTCCCTTGAAGCTGTGAAAAAAATCAACCTTCTAAGTCAACGCAATCAAAAGATACAGTCATTAAAAAGGCTATTTCCAAACAAAATTCCGAAATCCAAAAACCTAAAAGGGTACTTCCAGTTGTTCTAGAAACTTGAAATTTGGTATGGAGGTAGCTCTTATAGCTCAACCACACAGAAAATTCTCAAAATCTTAAATTATCACATTTCTGTCTGTACGTACATGTCACAGACCAATAAATATACAATGACCCCACACTGCGTACATTTTGCTTAGGAACAGGGCTCTGCTAATACTGGACAACTTAAAACACTGAGGAAAAGCAGGGAAATCTTTGTACGGAGCCCTCGTGCTCGAGTCCGACTCGCACTTGTCCGGTTTTTAACCCCCGACGAAAAAGAGTTTGACCTGTGTATCTGTGTATCTGTCTGTGGCATCGTAGCTCGTGTCGTGAGTTTCGACTCACGAAAGGTAAATACTTGAATAATAATTAATTTAGTTTGTATAATTATTATCTGTTGCAACACTTAAACATATTCGGTTTCCTCATGTTACCTGTAACTGTCCATGATGATTATCTGTGGTCACCGTTACCGCCTAAAAATGAGCTCTGTCAAAAGTTTTCTCACAAGTGCTAATGTGTAATTGTTTCAAGTTATAATTAGTGATTCACTGGCTGCAATCTCCGGAGAGCTAAGTATCCTAAGTGTTCTAAGTATCCTAAGTATCTAAGCATCTGTTCTTAGGGGATAAGTATTTTGTGTCTTGTTGAGCATTGATGTTAATCATTCTTGTCTATTCTCGTCAATAGCATTCAGTAAATCAACTAAAGTAAATTCCCGTATCAATTCGTATGTTCAGCTTACTCAAGCCAAGCACGTCCATGAAGAACCCTAAAATAAAAGTACCAAGTTGTTTCCTGACCGCTGGGTCAGGAGTCAGCGCTAGAATTCTAGTTAACCCCGTCCCGTGTCAGCAGCACTGGAGCTGGCCAGTAACGCATCTCTGGTATCGAGCTCCTAGTGAAGCAGGGTGGCAAACATCGGCACTGCTGACACTCCAGTCAAAATCAGGGCAACAAATAACTGCCTAACCAAAGTGGGACCAAAAGGCCATTAATTGGCCATCGGGGCAAAAGACAACTCAAAATCAGCCGTGCCTCGGCACGAGGGTATAGCCTAAAAATCATGCAGTGGCTCAACGTTAGTGCTTGGGAGTAGGACTTAACATAATCAGGAAATGCCTGAGTGTGAACCAATTGATTTGAAAGTAGATAAAATAAAGTTCATATTAAAGCTTGAATGTTCAGTATAAGTCAGCTTTTGACCACTAAAAATAAGGCACAAAGTACACATGGGTGTTGTGGACCCATGGATGTGTGGCTCTCTGGTCAGAGAGTCATATCAGATCTATTCTACAGGAGGTGACGGGAGTTTGGTGCCCTGGGGATTGCCTATTAGCGAAGCATAGTAATATCCTGTTAATGGGGCGATGACTATGCTGCTTTGATGAGCTTCAGGTATGAATTTGCTCTTGGCTCTTATCATCCTAATTAATCTTAATACTATTTATGATTATTCCTCTGGCACACAAAGACAGACATTAAGTTTGCCGATACAAAGATCTTTTATGTTGTTACATGTAAGTAAGGACAGCTCGCAAGCGGTTGTAGCGATTTCGATGCGGTTTTTTTTATTCGAAAGTTAGTTTTCATCACACTTGCTCGTAAAGCGTCGTATTGTACGCAGGCATACTGAAGGACAACGGCCTAAATTATTCCTACGGGAGTAATAAGTAATTTGTAATTTTCCCAAGGGAGTAATGAGTTTAGTTTTAAAAAATACGGCGTTCACTCGTAGGTAAGTAGGTATAATATGTCATTCCACACTAAGGAGGTTTTAAATCAAACATGTTTTTTTACGTTTTCTATAAATAAGTATTACTTAATTTAAACGTTATTATTGTGTTTTAAAACTATTTGAGTTTACTTTGCAATTATTTCAGTGAATTTTATTTTGAAAACGAAAAAACTGGCTGTGTGGATGGGCTTTCGTCTTTCCAGTTTCTAAACGCGTTTTTTATCATTATCTGTGGAAGTACTGGAAGTCTGAAGTCTCCATTGAAAAAAGTTGACAATCTCAAAACTATTATTTGTTGCCGACTGCTGAGTTTATATTTATAATCGTATATACTTAATCTAATATTTACGGAGGTACTGCCTGTACTTAGTAAAATATGTCTTCTGTATGTGAAGACCAAACTTTTAATAAATAGATTTTTTGCCTTTTGTTGTATGTATTTATTTCCTCGCAAATGTGATGAAAAACATTGTGTGTATCACGGGCAGTAAGGGTATTACAAACTCAAGTCATTAAAAGCCCTCCGCCTTCGGCGTCGGCCTTCTAATAGAACAAGATGGTTCTTAGTTAAGTTTTATTAAAATCCGTTCACCCCGTGTTTGAAATATTGAACTTTGAAATGGCAATGTCGGGGGTTATTCAACTTTTCTAAGTTGGTTGGGTTAGGTTATTATGTATATTATGTAATAATATCATTGCTGGCAACCCCATCCCGCAAACGCTAGCGTGATAAAGCTCTATCTAAGGTGCGCTTGTACTATACTTGTACGAGAGAGTACCTCGATCTCGAGCAGGAGGGGAAAGAGGGAGAAGTGAACACCGTTAAGGCATAACAGAAAACTAGTCTCTTTATTCTCAAATCCATACAGAACAACATAAAGTACTTATAGGTTTTCAACAGACCAAACGATAGCGGCATTCAGGATTTCAGTTCAATGGAACAGTGACATCTAGTGGTATCCAAATGAACTAAACCGTCTTATACAATACTATACAGTGACTATACAACAAAAATAATGGCGGTCAAAAGGCTTTGGGTTTGTTCTGTAATCTGAGTTAAGTTCCAAAAACTGTCAATTTGACTAAATACGTCGACTGCCATCGCTACCTACTTAAATAAGTAATATAATAAATAAATAAATATCACGGGACAAATTGACACCAATTGACCTAGTCCCAAACTAGGCAAAGCCTGTACTATGGGTACTAGACAACGGATAAACATACTTATATAGATAAATACATACTTAGATACATATTAAGCATCCAAGACCCGAGAACAAGCATTTGTATTCATCATACAAACATCTGCCCCGACCGGGGATCGAGCCCGGGACCTCAAGCTTTATAGTCAGGGTCTCTAACCACTAGGCTATTCGGTCGTCAAAACTTGCGCGGTTACCTTTCTTAGCGTCATAAAAAAGTAAGTACCTATTTTGTTTTAATCTTCCGTTTTTTATTTGATTTCTTCGCCTCTTTATTGACAAGATGATAAGGGACGAATGAATAGGAACTTTCTCAGCAAAGAAAGGTATTGTTTATTTTCGTTCACATTATGAATGAAAACAAAATTTTGTTAGAGTTTTTGGAATATTGTTTTGTAGCGGTTATGTACTAAGAATGTTTATTGTTCACTGTGAGCTTATACGTTTTGCTGTCTTGGTTAATAATAATAGGGATGTTGCCTCTTGGTCAAATCAGCAACTTTTTTTGAAATGTCAAAACTATTTGGTCGGATCCGTCGGATCAGTTAGTATGAAGTTTGTATTGAATTACAGAACTATGACGTCATCATTTTCTGAGATCAAACTGCCTCCCTTAGTTAGTTTTTATCAAATTCAAAATCGGCTTAATTGCAGTATAATAAATGCCATCGGTTTTTTTATGAGTATTTACGGAAGCTTGATATTACGTGGAAATGTAAAATGAATTTAATGTTGAAATCAGTCGACGACCCAATTGATAAAAAATTTTTGGACCAACGTTTTAGGGGAGGGAGACGGACGGACACAATTTATGCAACTTTCGGAATGGTGATTGAAAATATTCGCCTAAAAAAAAATGCTTAGGAACCTCAACTGCCTATTTGCTGAATAAAATTTAGAATTTTTGAATTTTTGAATTTCTTCAAAGTATTCTCAGTTTTCAGTTCTCAAGTCTCAGTTGATATGATACAAAAGCTTTAAAACAAAAATATTCAAAAACTAAAAACTCGACACAATTAACTAAAAAGAGAAAAAATAGCTCATTTCATTATAAATACACTATAGAGACTTAACTTGAATATTATAAGGAGTGCAGGCGGAGGCAAACAAAAATGACATAACACGCGATGGATATTGGTTTGCCTCCGCCTGCACTCCTTAAAATATTCAAGTTAATATTCAATTCAAAAGACAGGTGTCTTTAAAATATTTATAATGAGCTAGTTTTTCTCTTTTCAGTTACTTAATTGTTTCTGCAGTCGGGTTTTTTAGTCCGTTGATTACACTAGACTAGTGCGAAATTAACGAGTGTGGGGGCACTTTATGGCTTATCAAGCTGAACATGACTATTTTCGGGAGTGTCATATTCATATGTCATACAACATTATTGCGTCACATATTACTATAATGTCATTACCGCGCAGTAAAATATATATAGCATCGTAAATTAATTTTGGAAGGAGTGTTTTGTGATCGTAGTATGGTTGTTATGGTGTACTGGTGAAGTATTTGTGGCTACTAAAAAAACCGGGCAAGAGCATGTTGGGCCATGCCTAGTGTAGGGTTCCGTAACTTATTACAAAGAAATTTAATACCGACGAAAAGGGCGTATCTTCATAGCACTTACGTTCTTTTGTTTGAGAAGCGCAGTTTTTCGGCAATAACTCAAAAACGGTGTATCCGATCGCGTTACGAATCATTCTCAATGAAAGGCAATTATTTCCGAAAATATTCAATTATTCAAAAAAGTTGCTTAGAAACCTCAAAGTGTTTTTTTAAGGATTTAAAGTTCGATACGACCTTTTCTTGCAGTCCGTATAGTTTTTAACCCCTGACGAAAAAGCGGGGTGTTATAAGTTTGACCTGTGTATCTGTCTGTGGCACAGGTCTGTGGAATCATAGCTCCGAAGAGGATTGACCGGTTTCGATGCGGTTTTTTGAATCGAAAGCTAGTTTAATCGAGATGGTTCTTAGCTAAGTTTCATTAAATCCGGCTCACCCGTTTTTGGAACATTAAACTTTGAAAGGACAATGTCGGAGGTTTCGACTTTTCTAAGTTGGTTAGGTTATTCTTCGGACTTTAAAATTTTCCATCTGGTAACCTTACACAGGTGAAACCGAATAAAAGCTTGTTAAAACTTAATACGGAGACCAGTATTCCTTACATTTTGTAATTTAATTTTAAACACACATTAAAATAGCGAGGTAATGGAAAGGCAACAGTCGTCCGTAATGGAAACATATCAACACTGCGCATATGTTTTCAGGAGGGTTGTGGAACGTTACATTACAATCACTCCGCATAGTCTCTATAAGCAAACTATTAAAGCACTGCTACAGAATCACAGAACCAAGTTATTTGAAGAGTACACGGAAAGAACATGATTATGAACTAAAAAACAATTACTTTGCTCACCCGCGACCACTAATGACAAATAGTTATATCTGTGCGGCAAATGTATGTTTCCATGCAACACCTCCACCTCCACTGCTACACGAATCAACACATGCCACACAGACCCAACTATCACCACCACCACTATACTAAACGCTGACGCGTTTCGGCACTCTCCACGAGGCCATTTACGAAGCACAACAACAACCGCTCAACATGCCACCACTTCCACTACTGACATATGTAAACCATGTACTCAACTTAGTTAATGACAAAACCAACGTACCCACTAATATTTTATAAATTCCAAACTACCCTTTTATGTAAGTCCTAAACTACCCTTTTTTAAGAAATGAATTCCAAACTACCCTTTTTATTTTTATTTTTAATCTACGCCAGGTACCCCGTTATTTTTAACCGAGTACGGTAAAAAGAGAAGTCATGTTCTCATTATTACTATGACACATTATTAAAATTAGAACCAAGTCGTAACAAAGGCGAAGAAACCAAATTAACTTGTTCATTAATAATAGACCCCATGTTGTTGTACCTAATTATTTCCAATTGTTCTAAAACCGATAGCCGCAAACCCTTATCACAATAATGTAAAATTTCGTACGTATCTGACGTACCTGGTACCTGGCGTAGATTAAAAATAAAAATAAAAAGGGTAGTTTGGAATTCATTTCTTAAAAAAGGGTAGTTTAGGACTTACATAAAAGGGTAGTTTGGAATTTATAAAATATTAGTGGGTACGTTGGTTTTGTCATTAACTAAGTTGAGTACATGGTTTACATATGTCAGTAGTGGAAGTGGTGGCATGTTGAGCGGTTGTTGTTGTGCTTCGTAAATGGCCTCGTGGAGAGTGCCGAAACGCGTCAGCGTTTAGTATAGTGGTGGTGGTGATAGTTGGGTCTGTGTGGCATGTGTTGATTCGTGTAGCAGTGGAGGTGGAGGTGTTGCATGGAAACATACATTTGCCGCACAGATATAACTATTTGTCATTAGTGGTCGCGGGTGAGCAAAGTAATTGTTTTTTAGTTCATAAATATGGACCTCCGCAAAGTAACGCCTGATTCAATAAATTATTTAAGAACATGATTGTCTAGTCACTTTTTTTTTAAACGAGATTTTAATCTCAAAATGTAGAGCACACAATAGACTATAAGTTACCACTCAGTTACAGACACAAATATATATGTAACTTGACTTTTTTATCATGAAAAAAAAAACCGGCCAAGTGCGAGTCGGACTCGCTCCGTACAAAGATTTCCCTGCTTTTCCTCAGTGTTTTAAGTTGTCCGGTATTAACAGAGCCCTGATCCCAAGCAAAATGTACGCAGTGTGGTGTCATTTTGTATTGGACTGTGACACATACAGACAGACATAAAAATTTAAGATTTTGAGGATTTTCTGAGTTGTTGTGCTATAAGAGCTACCTTCATACCAAATTTCAAGTTTCTAGGACAACTGGAAGTACCCTTTAGGTTTTCGGATTTCGGCAATTTGCATGGAAATAGCCTTTTTAATGATTGTATCTTTTGATTGCGTTGACTTAGAAGTTTGATTTTTTCACAGCTTCAAGGGACCGCAGGCTTGAGTATGCGATATTAATTTCAGCATGCTACCGCCACGCGCTCCAGAGAAAAAGGGTCTTGACAGACAGACAGACAACAAAGTGATCCTACAAGGGTTCCGTTTTTTCCTTTCGAGGTACGGAACCCTAAAAAACATAACATAAGTAACGCTTGACAGCACAAGTTGAATGAAAACGTCTTAAAATGATGCTGTTTTATTTTAAGATACCACTGTCTAAATGTTTATAAGTTATTAACGACACAAAGTCTGCTTCTCAGCAATCTCCAAGGGATTATATGCCATACATATTGCATACGACTTCATACATTATGCTATCAGTTCGCTCAGTTGAAGACAGAGGGAAGATATCTCTACACTCGTCCATGTAAATATCCAAGTAACTACACAAAACAGTATGTTAATGGAAGGGAAATGTAACAAAAGATGGTTATTAGGGTTCCGCAACAAAATGGTAAAAAGGAACCCTTATGGTGCGACTCAGTCCGTCTGTCCGTCTGTCACAGCTGGTTTATCTCAGGAACTACTAATGCTATCGACTTGAAATTAGGGTAAAAAAGAATTAAAAATATTTTTATCTTTTTTGCAATAGGGACTGAATGGGGGTCATAATTTTTTTTTTTTAGTTTGGAAGGCTACCAGATTGTGTGGGGTAGGTATCAAATGAACTGAATGAAATAAATTTGCACACTCTAAAATATTATTTTCTTGTTTTAAGGCCGCTGTAAAAAATACCGTTCCCCACCTATATAGGTATCTGAAGTTTGAAAAGAAGATAATCTGAAATAATTCCATATCATAGAGATTTATGTAAAGATTAACTGCACGAAAAACAAAACGAAAACATTTTTTTATGTTTGTCTGTGTATATGTCAATGACCATTTTAAAATGACTCGTGCGTACATTTTGCTTAAGAGCAAGGCTCTGCTAACACCGGACATCATAAAATACTCGGGGAAAAGCGAAAAAAAATCTTCGAGACTCGATTCCCGTGCTAGACGAACTATTTCGGTCGGCTATTCGGCCGGTTTTTTTGTGTCTATTCAGTTTTTGAAAAACGTCAAGAATGAACTCGCGAGATCTCCCACTTCCGTCATCATTGTTATCTGGATTGCATTGTGTGCTTACCATCAGGCGCCATATAGTCACTTTGCCGAACTGCTATATAAAAAAAAGTCTACGACCTCAGCTTGTTACATTTTGTTCACCCCCCACCTAAAAAGAGGGGTGTTATAAGTTTGACCTGTGTATCTGTCTGTGGCATCATAGCTCCCAAACGGATTTACCGATTTCGACGAGGTTTAATTAATTAATTTTAATTTATTTTAATCGACAGCTAGTTTAATCGAGACGGTTCTTAGCTAAGTTTCATTAAAATCGGTTCACCTGTTGTTGAAAGATTGAACTTTGAAATGACAATGTCGGGGTTTTTCAACTTTTCTATGTTGGTTAGGTTATTAATTTTATTAAAGGTCGATTTTTCAATCCTCAGATAAGCTGTTATCCCAAAGATATAATTACACTATCAGTCTGATAAGAGCTTATCTGGAGGTCGAAAAATCGGCCCAAAATCAAAACAAAAACAAAGTTTATGAATGAATAGTAATAACACTAATTAAGAATTACAAAAGCGCTTAGTCGATGCAACTTGTGATCAAAGGGCTGGCGGTTTTCTCTCTCAAAGAATCAGCATCGCTATTCAGCGAGGCAACGCTGCCAGCCCTTTGTTCACAAGTTGCATCGACTAAGCGCTGACAGTTGTCTCTCTCAAAGAATCAGCATCGCTATTCAGCGAGGCAACGCTGCCAGCCCTTTGTTCACAAGTTGCATCGACTAAGCGCTGACAGTTGTCTCTCTCAAAGAATCAGCATCGCTATTCAGCGAGGCAACGCTGCCAGCCCTTTGTTCACAAGTTGCATCGAATAAGCGCTGACAGTTGTCTCTCTCAAAGAATCAGCATCGCTATTCAGCGAGGCAACGCTGCCAGCCCTTTGTTCACAAGTTGCATCGACTAAGCGCTGACAGTTGTCTCCTTTAAAGAATCAGCATCGCTATTCAGCGAGGCAACGCTGCCAGCCCTTTGTTCACAAGTTGCATCGAATAAGCGCTGACAGTTGTCTCTCTCAAAGAATCAGCATCGCTATTCAGCGAGGCAACGCTGCCAGCCCTTTGTTCACAAGTTGCATCGACTAAGCGCTGACAGTTGTCTCTCTCAAAGAATCAGCATCGCTATTCAGCGAGGCAACGCTGCCAGCCTTTTGGGCACCATGCCACGGGGGCCTTATTTAGATTTAGTTTAGTTTTAAGTTGTAGTTTAATTAGTTTAAGCTTAGATTTAATGTCAATGTAAATTAACAAGTAACGGATTAAATTAATTTGCTCCTCCGCGAAGTAGTGCAGTATAGTCATGCAAAATAGCCTCGTTTGCGCTGAGTATTTATTTTTATGCACTAATTTTCCCGCCCTCCCTCCGCAAATTAAAAATAAAATAATCAACGCAAACGCTACTAAGCCCACAGCCAAAACTACCACCTCCAGTAAAATAGTACCGGACACGTGTTTCGCCTCTCTCCGAGGCATCCTCAGCGGGCGTCGTCGATGTTAACACCCCGACCGTCAGTCGAAGAATAAGCTTGTTCACGAGGCTATTTTGCATGACTATACTGCACTACTTCGCGGAGGAGCAAATTAATTTAATCCGTTACTTGTAACATGGACCTCCGCAAAGTTACGCCTGAATCAATACAATATTCATTGTAAATTGCTTTTATTATGTAACTAAAGTATTTTTATTATTTAGAATTAGAAAAGTTGAAAAACCCCCGACATCGTCATTCCAAAGTTAGGTATTTTGAAAACGGGCTAACCGATTTTAATGTAACTTAGCTAAGAACCATGTCGATTAAACTAACTTTCGATTATGAAAAAAACACATCGAAATCGGTCCATCCGTTTGGGAGTTACGATGCCACAGACAGATACACAGACACAGATACACAGACACAGATACACAGATACACTGACACAGATACACAGATACAGATACACAGACACATATACACAGATACACAGACACAGATACACAGACACAGATACACAGACACACAGATACACAGGTCAAACTTATAACACCCCTCTTTTTCATCGAGGGTTAAAAATGTGAGACATAGGATTAAAAAAAAAGGAGAAATGGGTCTATTTATTTATTCTCGAGTAAGTAGGTATATTACGAGAAGGTTAAGGTACGAAGCTATTTACAAGAATCCCAGTTAATGCTGTGACCTGCCTACTTTCAGTTAAGGTCAGTTATTTCAATAGCACCTAAGCTTACAAGCTCGCGGACATCCTAAAAGTTCCCACGGGATTTTCCCAGCTTTAGAAGTTTGGAAATTTTTCGTAGTTGCATATGCTATAACACATCGTGGGTTCGAGCCATTTCATTAATTTTTAACAGGCTTTAAAAAAGGAGGAGGTTCTATTATGTTCCATTGTATATTTTTAGGGTTCCATACCTCAAATGGAAAAAACGGAACCCTTATAGGATCAGTTTGTTGTCCGTCTGTCTGTCTGTCAAGACCCTTTTTCCCTGGAACACGTGGAGGTAGCACGCTGAAATTAATATCAAATACTCAAACCTGCGGTCCCTTGAAGCTGTGAAAAAAATCAACCTTCTAAGTCAACGCAATCAAAAGATACAGTTATTAAACAGGCTGTTTCCATACAAATTGCCGTACCCGAAAACCTAAAGGGTACTTTTACTTCCAGATGTCCTAGAAACTTGAAATTTGGTACGAAGGTAGCTCTCATAGCACAACCACTCAGCAAATTCTCAAAATCTTAAATGTTTATGTCTGTCTGTAGATTTTGCAGACCAATACAAGTTGACCCCACACTGCGTACATTTTGCTTAGGAGCAGGGCTCTGCTAACACTGCACTTCTTAAAACACTGGGGAAAAGCGTTAATCTTGTATTATGTGTTTCAATATATTTTTCCCCTCACTACCTCGGAAAGCCGTCTTTTATCCTTTAATACAAGCGGGTAAAATCGCATTTTATCCACTAGTGGGTAAAGTAATTTAACCTTGGAGTGGAGCGTGTTCAAGTAGCTTTTGACAGATAACAAAGCGTAAAACGCTCATAATAATGGTTCGTTCGATATTAATTATCACTAAATAAATGATAAATGGTTTGAGAATTTAATAAAAAAATACAAAATTTAGCTTTATTTAATAGTCCTCTAAATTCTATAAGAAACATTTATTTTGTTCTTTTATAATGATGTTGAATATAATTCTGAACGCACAAGTTGTCACCACTGTCAACAACAGTTTTCTCACCAGGGTTTTCTGTTATTATAATATCGCAAAAAAAAAATAGTGATTCCAGTGATGAAGATTTATTTTTATGAGCTGTTTTTTTGCATGTTGCGCTTTCCCCGCTACAGTGAGGAGAAAAGTTTTGTGTTACACACGGGTGCAAATGTATTTTACTTCTCGTGTGTTGAAACACTCGCTACGCTCAGGATTCTATTTTAGAACTACTCGGTTCGCTCGTGGTTCAACTATAGAATCCTATCGCTTGCTTGTGTTTCAATTCTACACTCGCGGGTAAAATACAACTTTGCACCCTCGTATAACAAATATCTATTTCATCTCTCATACTCGGAAAGTGAAGCATATCTTATCTAACATACGGGAGAAAAGTTATGCATGGCTCCCCTAGGGAGTAAAAAAATTAAAACAAAAGCGCTGGATGGATGGCTATGACTATGACCTATTCAGCCTATACAGCCTATGGAACAATTCTTATGTTCTTATTATTTTTCATTATTATAAAAGAAAACGTGCTTAGGCACCCAATAATTATTAATACAACATTAACGTAGTTTTTGTTTCTGAGTAAATTACACTTAAATGAAAAAAAAAATACGAAAAAAGCAATTTACATTAATTAAAAAAAACCACTCGTTAAATGGGGCAATGGTATTTTGAATGCAGCCTATAGAACATACAATGACAATGCAAAGAAAAATTCGTTAAGCAGCTGGACTTGAACCAGCAACCTCGGTAATCCGTACCACGCTCCACCAATTAAGCTATACTTAACGTTGGTGTACCTAACGAATTTTTCAATGCCTTGTGTCATATTTTATTTGGAAGATCTCTCCTCAGCGCCATCTATGAGTAGCTTAATCAAGCGGCTCACCCACTACGGAACTTCTACAGTTACGCATTAGTGGCAAGAGATGGAGCTATTTTCTGAATCAATGAAAATAATCGATTTAATGATTATTTTTATTGATGTTTCATAAAAATAAAAACAAAAATAATCAATAAATCGATTATTTTCATTGCAGCCTATAGAGCCAAATTATTTGTTTCAATGTTACCGTTGTAACTTACTTGCTTTAGAAAAGATGTGTACTAAAATACGTATTTATATAAATTGATAGGTATTGTCTAACTGCTTGATTGAATATATAAAGCAAAGTACTTAGTTAATAAAATCTATTAAATGAAGACTCTAACAATAATTATTCTGACCAGCGATCAATTTAGAAAAAAAAACACATTAAAAAAAGCGTGAAATTGGCGCGAAAGCATTGTTTGTCTTTTGTTCTCTGTGGTCGCGGTGGACAAAGTCAATATTTTTTTGTGTTAACACACGGGTGCAAATGTATTTTACTTCTCGTGTGTTGAAACACTTATTTTTTCTTAAAGATTTATGTTTTTTACTTTCCTTATAGTCGAGATTAAAAGCAGGGTGTTCAACTCTGGGAAAACGCCAATTTCAAACTCTAATTATTGGCACCCTCGCGATGCTCGGGTGCCAAAATATCTCGTTAGAAATTGGTCCTTTTCCTCCCTTGTTGAACAATCTACTATTCTAAAGCTATTCAAGTATTTGCGTCTGGTAGTCATCATGTTGATGAGCTGGCGATTCAAGGTACAACTCCTTATCGGTTTGGCGTTGGAGGATAATTTAAAAATTAAATCAACATAAAATAGTGAAATAAAATAGCTTTCGGTGCTTTAATTTTTTTTACTATAAACTGACCAGTGATTGACCCCTACCTCACTTGATGGAAGGTCCAGATGAGGCCTAAGGTGTAACTCACTGGTCCAGTAACACCCTTCACTCTAGCCTCGAAGAGCCCTAGCCTTGCTTCATTCAAAGAAGACTTCAAAACTATTTGTGCTAGGTCTTAAAACTAATGGCTTTAGGAGGATTATTTTATGTTTTTTTCTAAGGCAGTTTTACTTTTTTGTTGAAAGATTAAAATTTCTTTATTTTAAACCGATTTAAAATCGGAATCGGACGGACGATACGATAATATCAACCGTTTCTTTTCTTTTAGTATTTATTCAAAAGATCAGCAACGGATTTGGATATCAAAGCAATTTCCGGGATTGCCATCATAAGATATAAAAATAAAAAGCTTGGTTTCATCATAGCAAAATGTACCGAATCTTTGTTCTTGTTATAAACCGGCCAAGTGCGAGTAGGAGTTCGGGATTTTTCATCCTAACTCCCTAACTAATATTATAAATGCGAAAGTAACTCTCTGTCTCTGTGTCTTTCTGTCCCTCTGTCCCTCTGTCTCTCTGTCTTTCTGTCTGTCTGTTTGTTACCTCTTCACGGGAAAACCGCTGCACCAATCTAGATGAAATTTTGTATGAAGATAGTTTGAATATTGAGGAATAACATAGGCTACTTTTTATTCGGAAAAAATATATAGTTCCTGCAGGATAGCGATAACCGAAATCTACGCGGACGAAGTCGCGGGCAACACCTAGCTTAATATAAATATGCATGGATAATTGAAAATCTCTTTATTGACCGAGCGAACCCGAAGTGCGAGCGAAGTGTCTCCGTTTCAGATTTTATTATTATTTCGTATGTCTGTTCTTCTACAGGTAGCAATTTTGTGAGCACGAGTGAGAGTTTTTGACATGAATATTCTATTGTAGCTACTAAAATTAATAATAACAAAATGTATAGATTTAAAAATGTATAGATTACCCTGTTATTCATAAACCTATGTTAACTAAAATGCCGTTAAAGTTCGTTTGTCCTTTTTTGTCACATTGACATTTCCGTTAGTAAGAAGAGGACAAAACATATTTTAGCTAATGGAGGCTTGAGTGACGTTTATGAATAAGGCCCTTAGTTTATTAATTATTATTGTGTGCCTTTACAGGGCGTCATGAACTGACTTAAGTAGACCAAATTTTGACATCTTTAATATGACTTTATGATAATTTAATATGACATAATGTACATGACTTTACAATAAACAAATGTTATTATTATTATTATTTGGAAATAAAAAAAAAATTAAAATGAGAAATGTTTTTATATAATATCAAAGTGACTAGAATATACAAATATAGATGGTTTTTTGCCTGCTCTGTGGAAAAAATCTTTTTCACTATAGGTTTAGTTTTTTAACGTTACCAATTTAATTAACCAATGCTACTTAGGAAGAAAAAGGATGTTATTGTCTCTTGGTTTTGCAAAAACGTGCAGTACGGATACTTGCTGGCGTTAAACAAAGGCATTCATGCCGAAACCTGTTCACAGAGTTCAATATTATGACCTTATTTTCACTGTATTTGTTCCAAGTTATTATGTATACGCGGACCAACATTTCCAGTTTCAGTCGAATGGGCGTAGAGGGTAAAATCACACGTAACACAGGTCGCTTACGGGCAGTTCCCCATAGAATGGTGCTAGCAGAGAAAAACCCGCGCGTTATTGGTCCCAGATATTATGAACACCTACCCTCTGATATTAAAAATGAACAACATGACGAAACGTTTGGTCGTCGATTGAAAGACCTTTTGTTAAAAAACCCATTTTATTCTGTAAACGAATTTTTAAATATGACATTTTAATTTTAATTAGTATTTATTGACATTATTTTTCACCTTGACATGCATGATATTGTTAAATTATAGATTGATAATGTTAATGTATATTGATTATATTTATTTTGACGATCCCTAGCGGAGAACATTCTTTGTAATTCTATTTTATTTTGTATAATTTTGTTTGACATTTAATTCTTTGTTTATTTAATATTGTTTCTTAATAATTTTTTGACGATTTCAATATTTAAATTCTTTGACTTGACATGTGCAATTTAATGTAATTTTATATTGAAATAAATAATCTAATCTAATCTAATCTATTACAATATAAAAATTCAAGCAAAGCTTCTTTGTGAATAAATTAATTAGGATACAAATTAGTTTGCTCCAATGGGTTATATTCTTGACTGAACTTTGAGAAAATATCTAACTATACCCATAAAAATAATACGTCTAAAGATAATATCGCTAAAATATAAGTTTTTCTTTACTTTGAAATCATTATTTTATTCTAGTTTTACAAAATATGACATTTCTAAATCATTACGTACGTACGTACATAAATTATAGACACTTCTAACTAAGAAATTATTATAAGTGCCATACCAAATGAAGCTATTTAAGGTGATTTAAGTAAGTATTACTTATCTACAAATAAAAAATAAAATACATACAGGCTCATGTAAAACTATTACAACCAAATTATAAGCAACCAAACGCGCGTGCGGCGACGCCGGCCGTGACAGCCCGACTGAGTAGCTCGTTTAACGAGTACTCTAATATCGTGACCTTGAGCCCGTCCGGAGCGGGAGTTTCCGTTCTACTATGTTATTATTTATTCTTATGCCTTGGGTCCATGGGGTCCCAGCGCTAAGCTTATTTTAGAGTGGCAAAAGCGCTTGGCCGATGCAACTTGTGACCAAAGGGCTGGCAGTTTTCTCTTTCAAAGAATCAGCATCGCTATCCAGCGAGGCAACGCTGCCAGCCTTTTGGGCGCCATGCCACGGGGGCCTTATTGAGATTTAATTTAGTTTTAAGATTTAGTTTAATTAGGCAGTTTTAGCTTGGATTTAATGTTATTGTAAATTGCTTTTGTTATGTTATTAAATTCTTTACTACTGTACATTGATGATACAAAAATAGACATCAGATACGCCACCGCTTCACAGACATTATATCAGTCTAATAACAGCTAATGAGTGTGGGCCGCATTTTGTCAGCGCGGAACAGGTGCGTGGCCTATCTTTAATCCTAACTATCCTAACTTCCTATTCCTAACTAATATTATAAATGCGAAAGTAACTCTGTCTCTCTGTCTTTCTGTTAGTTAGGTAATTAGGTGATTCAGTATCACTTCATGTTTGACATTATATCAGTCTAATGACAGCTAATGAGTGTGGGCCGCATTTTGTCAGCGCTGAACAGGTGCGTGGCCTATACGGTGATTTAAGTAAGTATTACTTATCTACAAATAAAAAATAAAATACATACAGGCTCATGTAAAACTATTACAACCAAATTATAAGCAACCAAACGCGCGTGCGGCGACGCCGGCCGTGACAGCCCGACTGAGTAGCTCGTTTAACGAGTACTCTAATATCGTGACCTTGAGCCCGTCCGGAGCGGGAGTTTCCGTTCTACTATGTTATTATTTATTCTTATGCCTTGGGTCCATGGGGTCCCAGCGCTAAGCTTATTTTAGAGTGGTAAAAGCGCTTGGCCGATGCAACTTGTGACCAAAGGGCTGGCAGTTTTCTCTCTCAAAGAATCAGCATCGCTATCCAGCGAGGCAACGCTGCCAGCCTTTTGGGCGCCATGCCACGGGGGCCTTATTGAGATTTAATTTAGTTTTAAGATTTAGTTTAATTAGGCAGTTTTAGCTTGGATTTAATGTTATTGTAAATTGCTTTTGTTATGTTATTAAATTCTTTACTACTGTACATTGATGATACAAAAATATACATCAGATACGCCACCGCTTCACAGACATTATATCAGTCTAATAACAGCTAATGAGTGTGGGCCGCATTTTGTCAGCGCGGAACAGGTGCGTGGCCTATCTTTAATCCTAACTATCCTAACTTCCTATTCCTAACTAATATTATAAATGCGATAGTAACTCTGTCTCTCTGTCTTTCTGTTAGTTAGGTAATTAGGTGATTCAGTATCACTTCATGTTTGACATTATATCAGTCTAATGACAGCTAATGAGTGTGGGCCGCATTTTGTCAGCGCTGAACAGGTGCGTGGCCTATCTTTAATCCTAACTATCCTAACTTCCTAATCCTAACTAATATTATAAATGCGAAAGTAACTCTGTCTCTCTGTCTGTCTGTTTGTTACCTCTTCACGGGAAAAACGCTGCACCAATCTAGATGAAATTTGGTAAGAAGATAGTTTGAATATTGAGCAATAACATAGGCTACTTTTTATTCGGGAAAATTGTACAGTTCCCACGGGATAGCGATAACCGAAATCTACGCGGACTGGTGTTTTGTATATCGGTGAACCTATTATCACCAGCCCTTTTTACATCCCACTGCTGGGCACAGGCTTCTTGTTATGAGAGGGTTTGGGCTACAGTTCCCACGCGGGCCCAGTGCGGATTGGGAACTTCACACACACCATTGAATTGCTTCGCAGGAGTGTGTAAGCTCCTTCAGGATGTTTGCCTTCACTGAAAGGCTCGTGATAAATTCGACGGTCCCCGCGAATAAACGTGTATTATCAAAACACCAACTTTACAGGAAAAATAAAATACGAATAAAGTTGAATCATTTTTCACCTCATAGATTAAACTTAAAACAATGTATACAGAAAACAATGGAAATTAATAATCAAACGTATGTATACCCTGAATAAAAAATACGTAATGTGGGTTCCCGAGAAAATGTGAGAAAATCATATTATTTTTTTATTCTCGTCAAACTTTATTTGTAAATTTAATATCAAAGAACTTTACACTGTTATTCGTGTTATAACGATAAGCGCTCGACTAGGTATTAGATCAATACACTAATGTAAAACTTCATAAAAGGAACAATAATAGGCTATTACACGAACAATTCGATTTGCTTGCATATTGTATGAGACAATACGAAAACTTACGTTAGAACAAATTACACGAATAAAAGTGCAAAGTAGTTTGCACAAGCCGCAGGATGCTCCGTATGATGACACGCGTTCTTATTGTTCAAAATAGACGAGGTAATGTGTGTACCGGTGGTTTAGTTTTTTTTTTCTGCGCATTCCGCATTTGTGTTTTCCGTAGAACAAACATTGAAATTAACTTAAAATAGGTTATTTATCATTATTTTTCCAAGGCAAAAAATTAGGACGTGCGTTATAGATAAAACAACGATATTATGCAATAAACAAAAAAATGTGTAGCTCTTACACGGTTATTCGCGGGGACTGTCGAATTACAAAAGTAATTTCGCAAATTAATTCCGAAAAACTCAGAGGTCCGAACCCGCGACCCTCTGCTTGACAGGCTGCAAACCACTGGCAATCACGGTTTAACTAGGTAATATCTTCTCTACACTTAAATAAGTTTCCCTGTATTTCAGAACCCAGAAGTTCACTTCTGACTCGAAATGCGAAACAGCCCTTAACGAAAACTTACGAAAAACTTTTTTAAAAAGTAGGTACTTATCCTTTAATTTGGCAAAAAACTTTTGCCAAACTGATATATTTCCAAAATGCTTTTTTTCAAACAAAGAAACATTTTCGGAAATGAATGAAAACGACTTTGTGCCAAGTTTCTTGCGGCGCATTCCTCTTGGCAATCATGGTCTTTCCGAAAGCGCTGGTAGATTTAAAAAAAATACGTGTAAAAGACCATTCAACTGCCTATTTGCTGAATTTTGAATTTTTGAATTTTGAATCAGTGTAGTAAACATTAGTAAACCTTTTTAAAAAACCTAACGTAACAGAACCTTTCCTCGACCAACAATTATTCCAGCCAGCACTATAATTATGAAGGGTACACGGAAATAAGAATACGTCTGGTCACCTTAGCAACTTTTCGAGTTATCGCGATTTGAAAGTTTGAAACGACGTAATTATCCACATAATTTTCGTATAAGCGATAAAAAAATCAAGTTACATAAATATTTGTACCTGCGACTGAGTGGTAACGTATAGTCCATTGAGTGCTCTACATTTTGAGGTTAAAATCTCGTTTTTAAAAAAGTGACAGACATGTTCTTTCCGTCAATTATTCCAGCCAGCACTATTTACAATCACAAGAAAAAAAGCTTAAGACGAGTACACACTTACCCCCACAGCGGCTGAATGCAGTGCCGACACAAGCCACCCTATTATATATAGGGAACGATGCGCAAAAACTATGGAGCGGCGCAGAATTGTGTTTACGCCATTTTATGTGGGTGGTAAGAATTAGATGATGTGCTTTATTACATGCTTTATTATCTGTTTTCGGTAGCACTTTTCTGAGAAGCATATTTATCTATTACTAGCTGTTGGCCGGGACTTCGTCTGCGCAGAATTCTGTGAATGTGAGTGGTAATAGTAGTTTATTCACCAAGCGGGGTAACGCAGAGATTACTGATCTAGTAACTAGTGTTCACCCTTTAGTTATGTAAACTGTTTTATTTTATACTACACTTTCAATGAAAAAGGACAACAAAGTATTTATGAACTAAAAAAACAATTACTTTGCTCACCCGCGACCACTAATGACAAATAGTTATATCTGTGTGTGTGTGTGTGTGTAGTGGAAGTGGTGGCATGTTGAGCGGTTGTTGTTGTGCTTCGTAAATGGCCTCGTGGAGAGTACCGAAACGCGTCAGCGTTTAGTATAGTGGTGGTGGTGATAGTTGGGTCTGTGTGGCATGTGTTGATTCGTGTAGCAGTGGAGGTGGAGGTGTTGCATGGAAACATACATTTGCCGCACAGATATAACTATTTGTCATTAGTGGTCGCGGGTGAGCAAAGTAATTGTTTTTTTAGTTCATAAATATGGACCTCCGCAAAGTAACGCCTGATTCAATAAATTAACAAAGTATTTAATTAAAAAGGCTAGTATTTGAAGGCACATAAAAAAATAACCGTTACCTAAAAATAACCGTTACCTAAAAATAACCGTTACCTAAAAATAACCGTTACCTAAAAATTCCTGATTGCACATCAAAAAATACTGAATGCACAATAAAACTACGGTTTTCAAATGCAATTGGTAGGCTATATTAATTCAGTATTTTTTATTTTTGCTATGTTAAAAAGGCAAGGGATATGCCATTCTTGGTGTAAGGGTAGTCACGCGACACGGAATGCCGAGGATTCGGGTTAAATTCCCGGGGTTGGCATTTTTCCGTTTTTTTTTTCTGTGTATTCATGTTTCAGGGAGTATTTTAAAAGTGTAATTAGCTAAGTTTCATCAAAATCAGTTCAGCCATTTTAGAGATATCGAACTTTCAAATTTAAGGGTCCGGGGTTTAGCAACTTTTATAAATTGGTTAGGTTAGCTTATTTCTGTTTGATATTAGGTCAATTGGATTAGATTTAAATTAATTACACTTATAAGCAACTTAGCTGAGAGCAACCGCTAAAAAACCTGTTTTCAAATGAAAAACACCGCATCCAAAATTGGTTCGCCCGTTTAAGAGCTATAATGCCACAGTCAGATACACACACATAGCGGTCAAAACATACGTCATGTCCTCACAAGATATTCGAAAAACACGTTCGGAACATTTTGACATTTGCGCGTAAGTTTGGACCTTATTTGAGAGAGATTGTGGCCAAAGAGGCTACAATTTGTAGCCTTTTCTGCGCTTCATTTTCATGACATGAAAAAAGCGGTGTTATCAGTTTGACCTGTGTATCTGTATATCTGTCTGTGAACTGATTTAGATGCGGTTTCTTTTAATCGAAAGCTAGTTTAATCGAGATGGTTCTTAGCAAAGTTTCATTAAAACCATTTTTGAAGTATTGAAATTTGAAATGACAGTGTCGGGTGTTTTTTAACTTTTCTAAGTTGGTTAGGTTATTTAATATGTAATATCATTGTCGGGGGTAAAAAAACTAATAACCGTCTCTATAGTTTTCTCTGTCCACCGTCCACTTCCCAGCGCCCCCGCGGCGCGTCCCGAATGCTTCTTGACATAACATAACGTAAACATTACATATATATGTGCGCTCATTATGCGTTATTATAATTAACTGTAGCAGTAGGTCCAAGTCTGACCTTACAATACTAAAATAAAAATAATAAAAATATCATAAGACAATTGACACCAATTGACCTAGTCCCAAACTAGGCAAAGCCTGTACTATGGGTACCAGACAACGGATAAACATACTTATATAGATAAATATATACTTAATTTTTCACAAATTTCAAATTTGATGCGTAAATATACAGAAAAACCAGAAAAAATTGTTCTCGAATTGGGGTTCGAACCCAAACCCTTACCATACCGTGGTAACGCGCTAATCCAAATACGCTATCCGAGCAATTGGAAGTTAGCACGAAAAACTCCTATATATTCACGCATCAGATCTGAATTTTTTCTGGTTTTTCTGTATATTTACGCATCAAATTTGAAATTTGTGAAAAATTAATTTCAAACTGGATGACCGTAAAAATAAAAATAATACAAAAAGTTAGTTTAAAATCAACGATTAGCGCCATCTCTCGCTTGGTAGGTGAACGTAGATGTATCATACTAAGGTGTATTGGTCTCGTACAGAGATTATTGCATAGATGGCGTTAGCGAGTCAATATCGCTAAGTAACAAGATCTGATGCGTGAATATATAGGAGTTTTTCGTGCTAACTTCCAATTGCTCGGATAGCGTAATTGGATTAGCGCGTTACCACGGTATGGTAAAGGTTTGGGTTCGAACCCCAATTCGAGAACAAATTTTTCGGGTTTTTCTGTATATTTACGCATCAAATTTGAAATTTGTGAAAAATTAATTTCAAACGGGATGACCGTAAAAATAAAAATAATACAAAAAGTTATAGACGATAAAAGAAAACAGACAAACGATAAAAGAAGATAGACGTTGTGTCGTATCAGGAGGTGAAAGAACTTGCATTGGAAGGAACGGACTGGAGACAACTGCATCGACAAGAGTAGCACTCTTAAATAAGATGATGATGATACATATCCAACATCCAAGACCCGAGAACAAGCATTCGTATTCATCATACAAACATGTGCCCCGACCGGGGTTCGCACCCGGGACCTCAAGCTTCATAGTCAGGGTCTCTAACCACTAGCCTATTCGGTCGTCAACTTCACTTAGGTTTAACTTGTTTTGAAAATATATACAAGGTTTATTTTAATGAACCGTCAAGACTTCAGCCTGGGGTTGAGTAAGTCTTTTAATCCTTGACGCGAAAAGAGGGGTGGTATGAGTTTGACCGCCATGTGTCTGTATGTGGCACCGCAGCTCTTAAACGGTTGAGCCGATTTGAAGGCGGTATTTTTATGAAGGCAAGTTTTCTAGTGATGGTTCTTACACATGTTTTATCAAAATCGGCTAAGCCGTTTTTGAGATATTACATTTTGAAATGAAAATGTCGGGGGGGTTTTGTTGAGTTCAAATCAAAAACGTGCGAGCCCGTTGATGTCTTCAGTGTGGCTAAGTTCCGGAACCAGAATCCGGGAGCCCATTGATGTCTTTGACATGTAATGACCTAAGCAACTTAGAAAAGTTGAAAACCCCCGACATTTCAAAGTTCAATATTTCAAAAATGGGTGAACCGATTTTAATGAAACTTAGCTAAAAACCGTCTCGATTAAACTAGCTTTCGATTAAAAAAAAACCGCATCGAAATCGGTCCATCCGTTTGGGAGCTATGATGCCACAGACAGATACACAGGTCAAACTTATACCCCCCTCTTTTTCGTCGGGGGTTGAAAAGTGATAAGTTTGACCGTGTGTCTGTGTGTATGTCTGTGACACCGTAGCTCTTAAACGGTTGAATCGATTTGAATGCGGTTTTTTCTCAGTAAGTACTTATAAATCTGCGCAATTCAGATTTAGTTAAACGCTAATTTATTTTTCTCCATTAAAAATGACTTTCGCCTCGTCTGTGTTATTATTTTTCCCATAGTATTCCTATCAGCTGATATTGAGGAAAATTTAACGCAATCACCTTGAAATTACATACGTGCAAAAAAAAACCGGCCAAGTGCGAGTCGGACTCGCGCACGAGGGTTCCGTAGAAAGATTTTAACTCTCTTCCCCGGTGTTTTAAGAAGTCCACTGTTAGCAGAGCCCTGCTCCTAAGCAAAATTTAAGTACGCATTGTGAGGTCATTTATATTGGTCTGTGACATATAAGTACGGACAGACATTAAAATGTTGATTTTGAGATTTTTCTGAGTGGTTGTACTATAAGAGCTACCTTCATACCAAATTTCAAGTTTCTAGGACAACAGGAAGTACCCTTTAGGTTTTCACAGTAGGTGCGGTAATTTGTATGGAAGCAACCTTTTTGTGGTGACTGTATCTTTTGATCGAGTTGACTTACAAATTTTATTTTTTCACATGATTAAGGGACTGTATTTCTTAGGCTTCTGTACTTAATTGATATTAATTTTAGCATGCTACCTCCACGAGTTCCAGAGAAAAAGGGTCTTATTAGACAGACAGACAGACAAACAGACGGACGGACGACAAAGTGATCCTATACCTAAGGGTTATTTTTATCCTTTTGACGTGCGGAAGTGGAACCCTAAAAGTAATCTGAAAATAATAAGATAAATTGCGAAATAATTTTTCTTTCCTAATTTATTATTTATTTATTATTTATTTATTATCAAAACAATTTTACAGCATTACAGCAAAGCCAATGCGCTATAAAATTTAAAAATAAACAACTCACAATGCAAAAAGGTACATATAAAAATTAAAACAAAACATTACAACTATTTAGGGAGTTTTAAATGTCAGTTTCGCTTCCCTAAAGCGTCGGAATACCACACCCTATGGCCAGAGCTCGGAGCGCAGGAACATCTGCTGGTGCTTGGCAGGCACTTGGAGTCTAAAGGAGCTAAGATTGTTAGCCCTAGTGGACTCGAGCGGATGGATGAACACCCGGGAACCCTGTAACCGGTCCCGTGCTGCCTCGCGGATGTGCTCGAAGACCTTGTCCGATGTAGTCTTCTTGTCCAAACGAGACAGGTAGATGTCGAGACGAGACAACTATTGCTGCTGACTGTACAAGATGAAGCGACGACGTGGTAAAGATCGCGGGACCGCGGTGGATGCGGAAAGCACAAGACCGGTCTGAGTGGAGAGCCGCGGGGGAGGCCGCCGGCCAGCAGTGGACGTCTAGAGGCTGACATGATGATGATAATATTTAACTTACTCTGTATGTAGGTATGCATGTAACTTCAAAATTTACAAACCGTTTTTCGAACTCTTGTTGGTACGCGAATTCCGGTTTGGAATACTTAAACGTAAATATACAGAAATACTAGAAAAATAAATTATCGAACCCAGGACCTTCACCATACCATGGCGGTGCGCTACCAGCTGTGCCATTCGAGCACTAGGTAGTAGCAGCCAAAAACTAGTATAAATAAATAAATAAATAATAAATATCATGGGACAATTGACACCAATTGACCGAGTCCCAAACTAGGCAAAGCCTGTACTATGGGTACTAGACAACGGATAAACATACTTATATAGATAAATACATACTTATATACATATTAAACATCCAAGACCCGAGAACAAACATTCGTATTCATCATACAAACATCTGTCCCGGCCGGGGATCGAACCCGGGACCTCAAGCTTCATAGTCAGGGTCTCTAACCACTGGACCAGTATTACTAGTTTAATTCAATTTACTTAGTGAATACTGACTCGCTATTTGTTGTTCGTTTTAAAAGTATGAAATAAAATAGAGGCTTGTATTACAAATGTCATTTAAGTGCCGCTTTCCGTTGGTCAACATATTTACAGAAAATTAATATTTTCCGCACGCGCCCGGAAAATGATATTACACACAACTTTTCTGCACACCTGCAGAAGCGTGCGGACAAACATACCATCATTCTACAAAAACGAAATCTTGAAAGCTGAATGTTTTAGAAAATAATGGAACAATGAAACACAAAATGGTAAGTATTCGGAAACCATCAACATTTATGAAAGACGTATCAAGTACTTTTGAAAGTAGCCATTTGCAAAAGCGGCTATCTCGTTGCGAAGTCTGTTAAGGTACGGAATAATCGTTGAAGATGTTAAACTTAGTTTAAAATTTGCTTGTGGCGAATCAGCTGCGTTACTTATTTAACCACGAAGTAGATATAGCAGAGAAGCAGGCCTATCGATCGTGGTTCCATACTTGTGTTGATGGCTGATGTACCTAAATAAAGAAATATAATAAATAAACATCATGGGACAATTGACACCAATTGACCTAGTCCCAAACTAGGCAAAGCGCGTACTATGGGTACTAGACAACGGATAAGTATACTTAAATATAGATAAATACATACTTAAGTACATATTAAACATCCAAGACCCGAGAACAAACATTCGTATTCATCATACAAACGTCTGCCCCGACCGGGATTGGAACCCGGGACCTCTAGCTTCATAGTCAGGGTCTCTACTTTCTTCTTTCTTTTTTTTTATACGACAAGGAAAGCAAACGAGTAAGAGGGTCACCTGATAGTAAGTCTAAGTCATCACCACTGCCCATAGACACCCGCAACCCCAGGGGTTTGCAGATGCGTTGCCAACCTAGAGAGCTAAGTTGAAATGTCTCTTGTGCCCGTTATTACACCGGCTGTCTTACTCTTCACGCCGGAACGCAACCGGACGACCTCGAACAAAGTCCTACCATCCGCAAATTTTTATTAACCGACTTCAAAAAGGAGGTTATCATTAATCGAACCGTATTTATTTACATAAAAGCTGAGGATTCCATCCTTAAGCAAATTGCCAACACACCCTGGTTTATTAAGAACTCGGAAGTCCATCACTATATGATGATTAATATAGTAAAGGAGGAAATCGAGCTTTACTCATCCAAATACAAGAAGCGACTTCATAACCACCCAAATCAGCTGGTAGGACAACTTACTGTACCGGACCAGATAAGACGTCTTAAGAGGCGCAGAATCCTAGAACTGGATCAACTAACCTAGACATCCAGCCACAAATGGAGGGGCTCTCACTGGGGAGTTAACTCCGACATGCCATGACCCTTGCAACCAATCTGTTCATAGTCATTTGACTGATCGCACGATAGCACGAAGAATAAAAAATAAAAAATAAAATTACATAAAAGCAATTTACAATGACATTAAATCCATGCCAAAACTAAGTAAATTGAAACGTAAAACCGCCTTCAAAAAAAAAACCTTAGAAAAAAAAACGTAAAATAATCCTCTAAAGTAATGATAAATAAATAAAATAAAATAAAATGCGTTTATTTCGGACAACAGAAACTAAAGCCTAAAGTTTTATGGCCTAGCACTAAGCAGCAGAAATATGAAGTCGGTGCTTCATTCAAAGAATATTCCGCTCGCACCGCACCGACTTCATATTTCTGCTGCTTAGTGCTAGGCCATGAAACTTTAGGCTTTAGTTTCTGTTGTCCGAAATAAACGCGTTTTATTTTATTTTATTTCTTTATCATTATTTTAGAGGATTATTTTACGTTTTTTTTCTAAGGTTTTTTTGAAGGCGGTTTTACTTTTTTGTTAAAAGATTTTTATTTGTCAATTTTATGTTGATTTAACATTTTCAGAATTATACTTCAACTCCTAACCGTTAAGGAGTTGTACCTTCCATCATCAGCTCATCAACATGAGGTGATGACTACCGGACGCAAATACTTGAATAGCCTTAGAAAATATATGAAACACATGATACGTGCCTATAAAATTTGAGGGTTGCCCTCGATTTCCCTGAGATCCCATCATCAGATCATGACTTGGTGACAATGGGACCACCCCAGGAGTATACCCTTTCGAATAATGATTTAGCATTTTCAGAATTATCCTCCAACTCCTAACCGTTAAGGAGTTGTACCCCTTCCATCATCAGCTCATCATCATGATATGATGACTACCAGACGCAAATACTTAAATAACCTTAGAAAATATATGAAACACATAGTACGTGCCTAACATACAATGACAATGCAAAGAAAAATTCGTTAAGCAGCTGGACTTGAACCAGCAACCTCGGTAATCCGTACCACGCTCCACCAATTAAGCTATACTTAACGTTGGTGTACCTAACGAATTTTTCAATGCCTTGTGTCATATTTTATTTGGAAGATCTCTCCTCAGCGCCATCTATGAGTAGCTTAATCAAGCAGCTCACCCACTACGGAACTTCTACAGTTACGCATTAGTGAGGAGAGATCTTCCAAATAAAATATGACACAAGGCATTGAAAAATTCGTTAGGTACACCAACGTTAAGTATAGCTTAATTGGTGGAGCGTGGTACGGATTACCGAGGTTGCTGGTTCAAGTCCAGCTGCTTAACGAATTTTTCTTTGCATTGTCATTGTATGTTGAATTTCATTCTATGAATGTTTCATAAAAATAAAAACAAAAATAATCAATAAATCGGTTATTTTCATTTTTTTTTTTTTAGTACGTGCCTGTAAAATTTGAGGGTTGCCCTCGATTTCCCTAGGATCCCATGATCAGATCATGATTTGGTGACAATGGGACCACCTCAGGAGTATACCCTTTCGAATAAAAAAAGAATTTTGAAAATCGGTCTACAATTGACGGAGTAATCGATGTACATACATTTAAAAAAAATACATACAGTGGAACGTAGAACCTCCTCCTTTTTTGAAGTCGGTTAAAAACTAAATTAAATCTAAATAAAGCCCCCGTGGCATTATGGTGCTCAAAAGTCTGGCAGCGTTGCCTCGCTGAATAGCGATGCTGATTCTTTGAGAGAGAAAGCTGCCAGCCCTTTGGTCACAAGTTGCATCGACCAAGAGCTTTTGCAACTCTGAAACATTATCATTTATATTATTTTAACGATTATATGGATTTATTTATTAGAATGAAAGAAAGAAATAAAGAAGAAAGAAAAATATATTTATTAGACACTAATTCGACACATACACATACAATTATAAGAAAGCAATAATCCAAACAGACACACTATTAATTAACAAAAACAACGAACGACTAAAAATATGTGCCGAATAGCACTAAAAGGGTCACCCTCAGCATTATGCTACGGCAAGCCGCAGCGCTGGTTTTCAGTGTGACCCTTTTACTTAAAAACTAAGTATGCCGCGACGACACGAGCTGAATAAAAATAAAAATTAGAAAATGTTACCTTAATAAAATACCCATCCGCCAAGAATGTATGGCAACACCTGCGTGGTCGAGTCGTTTAAATACAATCAAACCCCACAAGCTGGCCAACTGCTAATATGGTTGATCAAGTCGCATCATTATAAAATTCAGTATGTAAAATTGTAATAACATCAAAATTAGAGCTACTCTACTATTTCTATACCGTGACAGCTGACCACGGACAAAACTTCCCCGGATCAACTTTTAAACTGTGGCCTCGTAAAACGAGAGCAAAGATAAACAAAACCATTCTCTAACTAAGTGATAACGAACTTCAGAATGGCCGCCATAGAGGGGATGGACATTGTTCTTCGCGTTTACACGTTACGTTTGGCGATAACAACTCTGCATAAGATATTAATTGGCAACCCAGAAAAATCACGCTGTGGTAATGGTAATACTGTTTTCAAGTCACTCAGACATTTCTTTAATTATCTATACCTATAAAACAATGTCGCGACCGACTGACTGACTGACAGACAACGCACAGCCTAAACCACTGGAACTAGGGACTTGAAATTTGGCAAACATATACCTTTCAGTATCCTAGCACATATATCATTGTATGCGGGTGCGAGAAAAAGCAAAGTTTCGTCAATTTTACATGTCGTTAAACACGGATAGAGTTCTGAAGACGAATAGCTCGTGAATTTGACGAATATTGTAACTATGATGGTTTTATGACTCGTGTTATTCGTGAAGAAGACGGGCAAGAGCGTGTCGGACACGCCCAGGACAGGGTTCCGTAGCCATTACGAAAAAGTCCTGGCATACCTAATTTATAGCCTGTGTCAGCAGAGGTCTACTCCAAGGGAAACTGTACGCAGTGTGGGGTCATGTTATATCTGTTACTGACATAGACAAACATAATAAGTTGGTCAACTATTACACGTAAACTTGTAAATCCTACTTATCTGTGATAGTTTCTTTTTATATTCACTACAAATGCACTACTCCCTGATTTTTTTACATTTCCAATTACGTACAACAGCTCTTCTGATAGAGGGGGGGGAGGGACACTTGACTGCAACAAAAATGAGCACTTCAAAGTTAAATATTTCGCAAACGAATGACTCAATCGACAAATGAGCTTCGAGCACCCCCAATATTTTTAAAATACCTATCCAAAGATACCCCACACTATGGAGTAGACGAGAAAAAAAAATCATCCCACTTTACGTGTATGGGAGGTACACCAAAAACATTATTTTTCGAGATTTTATTACAGCACTTTCTTGGCCTAATAAATATGTATATTTATTTAAAATTACAGGTTTCTGGTACCAATAGTATTTGAGCTAAGCCGCGGACAGACGGGTTACGTTTTTGCGATCTTAGCACGGAAACGGAACCCCAAAAAAGTAATTTTTGACACCATTTCTTTTTCGCCATAACTCAACGTTTCGACTCAAATTGTTTGTTACCTTGTAAGTAGATTTGGCAAGGAATTATTTCAATTCACGCGGAAACTAGTTAGAAAAATCGAAAACCTAGTGAAATAAAACGGATAACTCAGATATGTAAGTCGAGTTTAGCCTCTGTTTCAGACTAATTCATAGTACTTCCTCTGGGAGCGCACGACCCAGCGGTAGCGAGACACAGGACTACGAATTAGTTCGAAACATGTCGGGTGAAACTCTACCTACATACGTGAGTGATCTGTTTTATTTCACGATGATTGAGTCTCAGGGTAGTTTTATGTCAAAATTGAAAACTTCCTACGTTCCTTTTCGCTTAAAAGTCCATTTTTTATCGGCTGAACAAAAATACATTTTACTCACAGATTATTTTCAGATTGGAAATTTAAAGGTCATTCGCACACGGTTTTAAAGGATTACTTAATGATTTTTCAAATATACACTAAGTACCTATTAAAAACTATAATACCTATACTATAATCGCTGTATTCTGTGAAAGAGTACAGCGAAACTATTTGACATTGAAATGTTTTTTTTTCTTCTGTACCATAGTTTGTACCTTTGTTGTAGTATAATTATAATTATTGACATTCTCACATTCTGTGACTTAATATTATTATTATTTTGACATTTAATTACGTTTTATTTTATTTCTAGTTCTGTTATTGACATTGTCCCACTTTGAATTCAATTGTTTTATATTCTATATATTTTTAATTATTATTTAATTGATGACGATCTTTTTGTGAATGAAGTATATTTTGACATGTCAAATAATATGTGTAATTTTCAAATCGAAATAAATGAATCTAATCTAATCTACTCAGAGGCAAAATTAATCGCCCACCCTATTTTTACTAATTATTGTGAAAGTATTCTTTATTTAAATACCAGTTTTTACATTAATCAAGGAAAAAATGGCAGGCAATAAATTTTTCCTGTGAGTATACGAGTAAAGGGAAGACCTCGGCGAACGTACTCCGATCAAATCGGTGATATTTTGGAAAAAGGACAGGTCAGGAGTACCCAAAACCGGAGAGCATGTATGGAGAATGTTACGAGATTAAGGGAAGCAAAGGTTGTATGTCAGGATCGTAGCAAGTGGATGTCCGTGGTCTCTGCCTACCCCTCCGGGGAACAGGCGTGACTGCATGTATGTATGTAGTATACGAGTATGTCAATCTTTTCTCTCCTCCTGTCGATGAGTCAAAAAAAATCCGGATTTTCAGCATCATTATCTTTCTCATAGAAATTGGTGCAGAAAATCCGGAATAACTTTGACCCATAGGTACATGTTTACTGGGGTAGGAAGTGTTCTGTATATATATATATATATATATAACTAGCAGCCCGTCCCGGCTTCGCACGGGGTAGACAATTATAAAATGAAAAAAGTTGTTGTAGTGACATAACTACAATAGTTGGACATATGCTACCGCGGAGTTTTTTGTAGACATTATGATGTTCTTCAATATTGTTGTACATTATTTAGTTCTATCGCTAATAGTTTCGGCAGCGCATTCGACGAAAGACATTTTAAGACTCATTTTTCTACACCTTCGGTTACATTGTTCAAATTTTACCAAGGATCCCTAATTTTTTTCAAAATGAAATGTAGCCTATGTCAAATTGGAAGAATGTAGCATTCTATTGGTGAAAGAATTTCTTAAATCGGCCCAGTACTTTTTGAGCCTATTCATTACAAACATACAAAAATAGGTACAAATCTTTCCTCTTTATAATATTAGTGTAGATATTACGTAGATGTATTTGTTTCCCATTGTGTCTTGGAATAACAGCGGCACCAATAAACACACCCGAAAACATAACTGCCAACATCGAACTAACTACGTCTTAATGCTAAATCAGGAAAAACTTCGACATCTTTGTTATTAGATACGAAAGCTTATAAAGTAAAAACGATGAAAATAAAACACCGAGGAAGCATACAAATTCAGAGTTTCAGATTTCGTACAAAAATATTTGAGACGTCATTTCTATTACAGGAGATTGGTGGATCCGCGAGAAATGCAAATAAAACGCCTGTCCTCTGTCACATCTACGCTTCTGTCAAAATTTGTTACGTTCCCACAAACGCACACTAAAACAAAACTGTCACACAAATGCCAAAAACACGCACACAACCAACAGACCCTGATCATTTTGGTCAGACTTGATGTTAGAGATTTGGCAGAGGGGAAATCGCGCGTTAACATCTCCATCCCTTTCCTAAGGGTTTACATGACAATTCAAACTACATTTTTTTGACAATATGAAGCGCGCTAAAACAAAAGCTCTTCAAGTCAGCAGTTGACACCGAATTGTCATTGAAAACTGACAATTGTAAAGTTGGTGAAATAGGGGCCAGTTGACAAGCCGTGCTTTAATTAGGGTTCGGTACCTCAAAAGGAAAAAACGGAACCCTTATAGGATGACTCGCGTGTCTGCCTGTCCGTCTGTCACAGCCAATTGACCTAGTCCCAAACTAGGCAAAGTGTACTATGAATACTAGACAACGGATAAACATACTTTTAAAGAATAATACCTACATACTTACGTACATATTAAACATCCAAGACACGAGAAAAAACATTTATATTCATCACACAAACATCTGCCCCGACCGGGGATCGAACCCGGGGCCTCAAGCTTCATAGTTAAGGTCTCTAACCCACTAGGCCATCTGGTCGTCAATTTTGATGTTAAAAAGGGTATCTCTTCATTTCCCATGATTTCATTTGGACAATTTGAGATCTGGAGCGCAGTCAGTAGTGTTTCTGATTCTCAGTCTTTCGAACACCTAGGATGCTGCGCTGGTAGACCCTGACCTCTTACCACGAGGCTATTCGGACGTCAAATTCGCATTCGTCAATTTCAATCGTCAGTTGAAATTTTGTTATCAGGTCCGATCATTTTATTATTAAGTATTTTTTTTTAATAAAAAAAAACCGGCCAAGCGCGACTCGGACTCGCGCACGAGGGTTCCGTAGAAAGATTTTAACGCTTTTCCCCAGTGTTTTAAGAAGTCCAGTGTAAGCCGAACCCTGCTCCTAAGCAAAATGTACGCAGTGTGGGGTCAACTTATATTGGTCTGTGAAATCTACAGACAGATATAAAAAATGAAGATTTTGAGATTTTTCTGAGTGGCTGTGCTATAAGAGCTACCTTCATACATAATTTCAAGTCTCTAGGACAACTGGACCCTTTAGGTTTTTGGAAATCGTCAATTTGTATGGAAATAGCCTTTTTGATGACCGTATCTTTTGATTGCGTTGACTTAGAAGGTTGATTTTTTCACAGCTTCAAGGGACCGCAGGCTTGAGTATTTCATATTAATTTCAGCATGCTACCTCCACGCGTTCCAGAGAAAAAGGGTCTTGACAGACAGACAGACAGACAGACAGACAGACGGACAACAAAGTGATCCTATAAGGGTTCCGTTTTTTCCTTTTGCGGTCCGGAACCCTAAAAAACAGGAAAAACGTTCACAAACAAGGTCGCGAGGTAAGTACCTAACAAACTTTTGTAAACTAAATACAATTCATTAGCACACGTGATAAAAATATTCCAATGAACAACACTAAACTAAACTAAACTTTTTTTTTTGAAGTTACACGGATCATCAATATGCCACAATTTAAGATCCAACTAGTCACAGACTCTACAAGGCCGTTCTCATAAGCTTTTCTAGCTAAAGTGAATAATTGTGCAAGGGAACGCAATTTTCTTACGCCAAAGGAAAATTGCTGTTTTCCTTCAATTTTCCAACATCCCCAACACCCACCGCAGAACTTAATGAAACGTCAAACGGCGATGATGCGAATAAATAATTAAAATTCAACATAACGTACCGATATTAACTTGAACAGCTAGGACTCGCTCACCGAAGGTTTCCTTACCTAACGCGGCTTAGGCTCATAAAACCCACTTTCCCGAAACTTTCTCTAAAAGTGCACTTTCTCTAAAAGCGCACTTTTTCTAAAAGCGCACTTTCTCTAAAAGTGCACTTTCTCTAAAAATCGCACTTTCTCTAAAAGCGCACTTTCTTCAAAATGTGCACTCCTAAAAAGTACATTTACCCAATCAGTGCGCTTTTCCAGTAAGTGCATGTTCCCAAAAAGTACCTACACTTTTCCAAAACGTACACTTTCTCCAAACGCATGTTTTCCCAAAATAATATGTTTTTTCTCATCAGATATAGGTACTTACATATTTACATAAGGCATACATTTCCAAAATTAAAGATGGCCACCTCGTTTTAAATTTTGACGACGAAGGCAAAAAATCATACATTTTAGTTGTTTTAATTAACCAGACAAACAAAACCAACGGGTGGGTTCTTGTTACCTAGACGAAATGAACATTCATAACGGTTAACGGTGTAGATCAGGTAAGTACCGTAAAGTCGGGTTACTTTAGCCCAATCCAATGGAGGGTAACTTTGATCCGCACGTAAACCACACAAAGCGTTGTCAAATAAAAAAGTTTTTATATCAAGTAGCTGAAATATGCTACACCTAAACAGTTTTAATGCAATAAATAAATCTGGGCAGAGCAATACACTGCCCATAAACACCCACAACCCCGAGGGGTTTGCTGATGCGTTGCCAACCTAGAGAGCTAAGATGAAATGCCTCTTGTGCTCGTAATTACACCGGCTGTCTTACTCCCCACACCGGAACACGACAGTGCAAGTTTCGACATTGCAAGTTTGTCTATCTATACCTATAATATAAAACAGTACCGTAACTGACTGACTGACAGACAACGCACAGTCTAAACCACTGGACCTAGAGACTTGCAATTTGGCAAACATGTACTTTGAGTATCCTAGCTTGGGCCAAAGTTACCCTCCAGGGCTAAAGTTACCCGGCCTTACGGTACCTATCACGAGCGCACGCGCCGCCGCTAAGCTGTTCCTGTGAGGACTTGCTCAACATCTGCATCCGCATGAGCTCGGCATTGTTTGGTTGCGGATGCAGATGCGAATATCCGCAACACGCCTACTATGGAGCGCAGATGTTCGGAAGACTGATAGAATCAGAAACACTACTGTGCTTCAGATCTCAAATTATCCAAATGAAATTATGGGGAATGAAGGGATACCCTTTTTGAAATCAATATTGACGACCGGATAGCCTAGTGGTTAGAGACCTTGACTATGAAGCTTGAGGCCCCGGGTTCGATCCCCAGTCGGGGCAGATGTTTGTATAATGAATACCAATGTTTGTTCTCGGGTGTTGAATGTTTAATGTTTAATAAGTATTGTAGCATGTTGTTGCCACCAGGTCTGAAACTTCGGGTAAGCCCCACGATACAACACTTACGTGCAGTGCATCGTAAATGAAACGTGAAATTTGTTATATTTTCCAACATTTATTGAAACAAAGTATAACACAATACGAAACGATTACCAGTTAAACGGAATGGGTATACGAAAGGATTGATGGGGTTGTCTCTTTTGAGTTTAGCCGAAATTAATGCCAACTATAAAAAAGACCTACAGTGGGCTTTTGGAATTTGGAAGAATTAAGTTATGCATGTGCTGCATGAAATCGCAATGCTAAGAGTAAGTATTATATATAGTTAAATAAGTTATATGCGCATAACTACATACTAACTACAGAACAGAAAGGTACGTAAGCACAATATCTAGATTTCACTTGGCACTAGATTACCAGAAACTAACGGGAGATCATTTAACTTAAAAAATAATAACAAACAATATAAAAAATTAGTAACTAAGTAGGTATACCGCCGAATAGACAGTGCGTCGATCGAAGAAGTTGAAGTATGCCGAAGTACGCCAGTGGGAGCTGCCAAAAATCACGGAGAACAAACTAATTTACTAATTTCACGTATCCAGGGTAGTGGGAGTGGATCCCCCGTCACAGGATCCAGGGATCAAACCGCTCGACCAAGTAAGGCACACAAGTAGGTCTTTGCCTATTCGTGGCCGTGAGCAGGGTACGGTGGCTTAGGGCCCTATACCGTTGGGTGAAAGCTGAAACTAATAGATAGTATCCGGCTTCTTGAAAACAGGAGAGACCCGAGCCTCAAGCTCGCGGCGGGTGGTGGAAAGCCGATTAAATTTATGACAAAACGCAACACACTTTCACTACGCCACAGGTACGCCTTGCGACCAAAACAGAGAAAGAATCACACAATCAAAATAAGTTTACAGCAATACTTTTGCACCTTTCAATGGACAAACAACAACTGAATGAACAGCTGATTTTCCAATGACAGCTGATTTTTCAATTGCTGAACACAAATACAAAATTTTAAATTATACTTATTCCCGGAAAGAAAGACACGAAAAAAGGCCAGTATGAAATTACAGAAAATAGGTTAAACATCGAAATTTATCAAAAGAGGCTACAATATCATGCAGCAGAATTATTATGCTGCAGTATGTAGGTATTTAGGTATGTTTATCCGTTGTCTAGTACCCATAGTACAGGCTTTGCCTAGTTTGGGACTAGGTCGATTGGTGTCAATTGTCCCATGATATTTATTTATTTATTTGTTTAAAATCAGCAGATTGTAGTACTTAGGCGAGTAAAAAATAAACTGTTAAGGAAATATGAAATTTAACTGCGTCTACGACCTTTTCGCCCGAACCATAAGCAAGCAAAGCTATTTCGATAATGCGACTAACGGCGGTTGTCCATTACGGCACTTCGCGTAATAGTGCTGCCATCTATCGCAGCTTAATAGAAACACTTAATGTAATGTTTTGGTGAGTAGGACGGCTTGATGGTCAAACTAACTATGGCTGCCAGTAAATACCTATGGGTGGCTGAAAAACTATGGGCAATGGCCCAGTCAAAGCCAGTTATTTATTTATTACTAGCTGTTGCCCGCGTCTTCGTTTGCGTAGATTTCGGTTATCGCTATCCCGCGGGAACTATAAAATTTTCCCGAATAAAAAGTAGCCTATTTTATTCCTCAATATTGAAACTATCTTCTTGCCAAATTTAATCTAGGTTGGTGCAGCGGTTTTTCCGTAAAGAAGTAACAAACAGACAGACAGAGAGACAGATTAACTTTTGCATTTATAATTATTTAGTGTGAAAATATGGATTAGTAGGTATAAATAGATTATTATTATGATCTCAGTAGGAGTATCTTTTTGTATTTTTTCTCCCAATTTTTTATGTCCAATCGTGGTGTAGGGAAAAGCACACGACCCGGAGTGTCGAGGATCCGGGTTCAATGCCCGGGGTTGGCATTTTTCTGGTTTTTTTCTGTGTATTCATGTTTCAGTGAGTTTATAAAAAATATAATAGATTATTATTAGCCTGATCTGTCCTACTGCTGAGCAAAGGCCTCCCCCCAATACTTCTACTGCTTCCGGTCTTTAGCAATTAGCAGCCAGTCCTTCAAGAAGGAGTTCAGTTCATCCCGTCATCGCCGTCTAGGTCTGCTGGGTCGCTTCTTCGAGTTTGTGGGACTCCACTCGGTGGCTACCATAAAGCAGACAGACGGGAGGCGCCTTTGGCTTATCTATGCACTACACTTTTCTGCCACTTTTTGAGGCGGACGAGGAACACTTACGTACAGCACACGTCTACGCTCCTGTCAATTTTTTTTACGTTCCTACAAACGCACACTAAAACAAAACTGCCACACAAATGCCAAAAACACGCACACAATCAACAGACCCTGAACATTTTGATCAGTCTTAATGTTAGAGATTTGGCAGAGGGGAAATCGCGCGTTAACATCTCCATTCCTTTCCTGCTGTAAGGTGGCTACCTCGGCTGACAACTCGTCCAGCATGTGGCAAACATGACCAGCCCAGTCCCACTTTATTAACTAAGTTAAGTAGTTAGTATGAAATCGATTTTAATCATGCAAGTGTATGGGTAATTTAACCTAACCAACTTAGTCAAGTTAAATAAGTTCAATGCCTTAAAAATGGTTGAACCGATTTTTATTAAGCTTAGCTAAGAACCATCTTGATTAAACTAGCTAGCTAGCTAACTAGTCCAAATCCGTTCTGCCGTTTAGCAGCTACGATGCCACAGACAGACACCCATACACAGATCAAACATAGCAACCTTGTAAAACTGTAAGTACTTTCGGGGTTAAAAAAAGCACTGTTTCGCACATTCATTGCCCTTGCTGGTTGACAATTCATCAGTTTGAGATAGCGAACTATATAGATATGGAAGCATAAAGCCGGCGCACGAAAATATGACCCTATAACACGCACAACTACGACGCACGTACACATGACACTCGCACATCGAAAATCGCAGCTCGCCAATGAGCGGCAACACGCGTCGGCTGCGTTCGGCCTTTCTCGACAAAGTTCGGTCGAATCATCCAGCTATCCTGCTTAGCGAGGACGGCGTGATTGTCAATTCCGGGTTTTTAAAATGTGTAGGTATTTACTTACATTAAGAAAGGTAATTCTAGGGTTTTTTTTCATATCCATATAGTTTCTACACCACTTCACGCCACACGATGGCATATTTGCAAATTATTAAATATTCAAAAATCGAAACTCCCGTGACACAAGTCCGCACGTCACGAATGTCACGCCTGTCGGACGCACGGCGAAGTTCATATATTTTTCCACGCCTATTACGGTACCTATATGGTTGAGCCATTTTTCGGGCTTAGTCACGCTTCCATAGATACTATTATTCGTAGATTTCAGAGCACTTAATCGATTGCTAGTGTCGAGGGAGGTATAATTTTCAATTTTCACCAATTATAGGTATTATGTCCAGACATCAATGAAAACACATGTTTAGAAGTAAATCGTATATTCAGCTCGGTAGCTCCACACAAAGTGAGAATGTCATCACAATAGTCAACTACCTACTTTCGTCTACTTTATTATTTAATAAAGTCGCGAAGTACCCTATCCCTTGACTGTATATGACAATAGGCCAGTAGCTTGTCTTTCATTGGTGGAGAATGACAGAGAGACCTCAGTCGAAAATAGCGATCGTAGCGGATTTTTGACTGGCGATAGCTCTCATTTTGAGAGTTGTTGAAAAACAACCAGTAATAGGTTTTAAGGAATGTAGTTTACTGCTTTCAGCAAAATAACTTTGTTATACACAAATTTTTAGTTTATTTTTTATACAATATTGTTCTGCACTAGATTCTCGTGTGATCCTAGGTTTTCCGCCATCTTTTGAGACATCTGAAAAAATTTGGACTGATTATAAATCGTCGTTATACTTTCGCAACGGCGTATCTTACCGATATATTTAGTTGCAAAGACAACTCTATGTTGATCTAAGCAATGTTGTTTTTGGAACTAAACATATCGGTAAGATATGAGGTTGAGAAAGTAAAGCGACGAAATACAGTTCGTTGGGGAAACGAGACGCACAGAGACTGATGGGAATGTGGGAGCGGGACCGCATTACCCAAGGCCTGAACAACTCAGAGGTGCATTCAAGTTTGAAGGGTACTAGGCAAGTAATAACCTAACCAACTTAGAAGAGTTGAAAAACCCCCGACATTGTCGTTTAAAAGTTTAATATTTCAAAAACGGGTGAAGCGATTATAATGAAACTTAGCTAAGAACCGTTTCGATTAAAAAAACCGCATTGAAATCGGTCCATCCATTTGGGAGCTATGATGCCACAGACAGATACGCAGATACACAGACACATAGATACACATATACACAGGTCAAACTTATAACACGAAATACCGTCAGGTTGTCTTATCAGCCAGGAAATTTTCTAGTACATTTTGCTCAAATCGCAGTTTCATTAAGCTTTCAGCACAAATTGCATTTGCATTAAAAACTTACCACCTTCTCTATTCTTAGATCTCTGAAACATCATCATCACGATCGATCACTTTCCTTATTTCATCACCTCTTGACGCTTCAGATGCTTCCCGTCATCAGCCAAAGGTGTAGAGATTTCAAGGACTTTCTAATTGTTGAAGGTCAGTTTTGTGATAGATGGCTTTGTTTTGGGTAAATTTACATTTGATCGGAAGGTAAGCTAATCATTTTGTGGCAGATTGGGTAATTTATAGGTATAGGCCAGTTTTGTGTCAGATGGCTTTGTTCTGGTTTGGGTAAATTTGACGTTTGATAGATAGGTAAGCTAAACGTTTCGTGGCAAATTGCGTAATTTGTACCGTTAATTGGATGGTAAGTCACGTCAAAAGTTGTTCTTATTCATAGATTTTAAGATTTGGTAACTTTGAAATTTAAGTGGATAGCGAGAGATTTGGATGATAGTTAACAAAACTATAATTTTGATAATAAAACTTGTGAAATTGCCTTGTTGCTATTTATTTTTTTATGAAAAATTTCGATATTTTATAATTGATGACGTATATTTGGTAAGTTAGGTAACTGGATATTTTCTGCACTTTCATATTAACCAAAATGTAAGAAAAGGACAAAAAATCACCAGGCACTTTGGCGCATTTATCGAATATCCTCGAGAAATATTTGAACAGTTTTTTGTAAATAATTTGACTGAAGCGACATTTCTTATGTATTTGATAGGTTACGAGGAAAAATATAAATTTGTTTAGAATTTGATATTCCGTGTTGTTTTGCGTGGCATCCATACACTATTTAGTTTATGTAAAAAAGGCAATTTTATTAAAGGTTATTTATTAACAGGATTAACCCAGCAACGAAAAGCTGGGCCATTCTATTGCATTAACTTATCAAAGGAATGACATTTGATACGCAATTTATTAAAAAGGGTAAGTAAAACGTTTGAATTGATACCTTTTGGGTAAGGTAAACGTAATTCTTTTACCCAAAGAATTTTATAAATCTCAATTTCTGACATAGTTTTTGACTACAGTATACTTGCATTGTATATTGGTTAATATTTTATCTGTCAGCATTATTTGACTTGGAGACAGGTTTTCGTACGCGACTGGGTTAGAAGGAGACAGCGATACAACAGGGTAAGAGTTAGCGAGAGTGGAACGGACCGATTTTTGACAGATCACGTATTTTAGCATTTTCTATTATCATCAAGAGTTTTCTGACTTATTTTAGTTTTCATACACTAGTCTTGATATTTCAGTCTGAATACGTTGATGACCTGAAATAATGAAATTAATTATTGTTATACTTACGTAGTCATCAAGTGAAGTTATTTATAAAGTCAAAACCAAAATCAACATTGTATTCAGTAAGCCTCCAGGGGACAGAGGCTGTGACCCTCGCTCTGGGTCGTATCTGGTGCAACAGGTCTCCATTGCCATTCAGGGGGGTAATGCTGCTGGTATTATGGGGACCTTTGAGTCGGGTACGATGCGAGGTGGGGGGTTTAAGGGTTTTTGACGAAGCATGTTGCTGATGATGTAATTTAGGTTAAGCTAGTTGACGAGGCCTGTTGCTGATGTATTTCACTGTAAATTATCGTTACTTGACATTGTAGGTACCTAATATTAATGATGTAGTAGATGTTACGTAGTATTAATGTCACGAATAAATATACATATTTTTCTAGCCTTTTCCAGCTGCCGACCGCTTTCCGCGCGACGTCAGGTTTTAAAAACGAAACACCTTGTTGTTAACAATTGCCTGTTCAAACGCCACCACAGAAGTTGGAGCTGCTAATCGAGGTTATTCGTTCAGTACCTACATCACACTCGTGATGACACCATTTTTTTTTTCAGTAGCCTATACTGTGTCCCACTGCTGGGTAAAGGCCTCCCCTTTCTCCTTCCACATGTCTCTGGTTTCGACCAACTCTCGCCAGTCCGGCCAAAAACGCTCCAGATCGTCCCGCCATCTCCTTGGTCTGCCTCTGTTCCGGTATCCATCGAATGGGACCCAGTCGATGGTAATTCTGGTCCAGCGATCCGGATGCATTCGGCAGACATGTCCCGCCCAGTCCCACTTCAGTTTGGCAGTCTTTGTCCCTACATCAACAATTTGAGTTCTGGAGCGCAGTTCGGTTTTTCTGATTCTATCAGTCCTTCGAACACCTAGGATACTGCGCTCCATAGCTCGCTGGCAAACCTTGAGTTTGGACTTTTGAGCCTCAGCCAAAGACCAGGTCTGAGCGCCGTAGGTTAGGATGGGCAGAATACACATATCGACGAGCTTGTGCTTCAGGGATAAGGGAAGTTTTCCCTTCATTAGCGTCTTCATGGACCAGTAGCTTCACCCCAGGCGGGTGCGCCAAAATTCACCGAATTTTCCAATACCGATTATTGGAAGTCCGAAAATGTTCATCATACAATTTTTCATCATAATGATCACTGATCATAACTAATCTGTTCCGAACGCTCTCAACTCCGAATCATTCAACTTCATAATGTTAGAAAACATGAAATCTATTATACTACCATTTGTTTTCATATATTTTCTCACCATAATCGCTTCTTATACTATTTTTCATGATCATATATTTCTTATGTGGAATCGTTTTCGCACATAACTTCTTAAGTCAGAATGTAATGTTATGTTATGTTATTCCGATTTTTTTTCCCGTCGAAACTACGTATTTTTCTGAATTTTTTAAATGGTCGTCCTGTAGAACTCTATAGGTTAGGTTAGGGCCCCTACTGCCTATACTGACTCGTACAACCACTTGGGTAGGTTCGTTAGTAACGTTGTGACCCTCCAGAGCGGAAATAGAAGCCCCGCGTTAGCGGGGCTTCGTCGACTCGGCCTTGAACCCCTTGCCCGTGCACAAAACTAATTGCTACCAGAAATATAGGTTAGGTTATAACTGCAACCCCCGCACCGCACAAAACAAACATGAAGAATGAAAACGTTCGGAAGAGTGATCATTCTGAATACAAATCGGTAGTAAGAGAAAAAATCAGATAGGTAATCAATTTTCGGTGAGCCAGTATGGACCCGTAACAATATTATGAAAAAATATGAGTATGATTTAAAACGTTATTAAAAACAACGGTATGAGTACAAATATATCTCAGTAGCGACATTATGAATTACAATTTTCTGCACACCGACTGTTATGAACTCCGTCAGTAGGACTACAAATTTATGAATAAAAAAATTATGAAGTAAAGTTTTAGGAAGAGTGATCATTCTGAATACAAATCGATAGTAAGAGAAAAAATCGGTTAACGAATTTTCGGTGAGCCAATATGGACCACCTCCAGGCATTTTCAATGCGTTTGTCAATTTCTTTGCCTTTTATGTTTTCGAAGGAAACTATCTGGCCCAAATAAGTGTACTCGTCGACTGTATTACCTGCCCATCCACCGTTACTCTACGTTTGACGCTATTCGTCATCAACTGAGTCTTTAACCGGTTCATCGTAAGTCCAACTTCAAGGCTTGCCGTGCTCAGTTCTTCTCTGTTCTTTTGCCGATGTAGAGAACAGAACGATGTCATCGGCAAAACCAAGATTAGTCAATCTTTCGCCTCTGACATTGATTCCCTTGTTTTGCCGTCATAATACCCAAGCTGATGGTCATAATACCCATGCAAGATGGACTGTTTCCATCTACGTCTATCCCTTGAAAGTGCATCCAGCGCGCCTTACTCCAAACTTCATGTCTCATCTAGCAACTAAATCAAGTTTGGTGTCTTTTTAACAGACTTCTATAATTACGGGTTACGTAAAACCCACTTTCCCGATATGTGCACTTTCTCTAAAAGTGCACTTGCTTAGAAAGATCACTTTCTTGAAAGGTGCACTGTCTGAAAAAGTGTACTTCCCAATTGGTACACTTTCCCAAGTGCAATTTCTCAGGTGGTGCCGTTTCCCGGAATGTACACTTTTCCAAAAGAGCAGTTTCCGTCATCCAAATTGGAAAACGAGGTACTTAGTCATCTTGGTTTGGCACTCCATACATGTAACCGAGGGATGATTTATTTCTTCAATGCATACCTATACATTTTAGCGTACATTTCGAGAAAGTGTGCATTTTGGAAAATGTACTTTTTGGGAATATGCACTTACAGGGAATGTGCCCTTAATGGGCAAGTGTACATTTTGGGAGTGTACATTTTGCGGAAAGTGCACTTTTAGAGAAAGTGCAAATTTCAGCAAAGTGGGTTTTATGAGCCTAACCCATAATTACATTAGATAATATGAGCACGGGATATCGACCGCGATTAATTGGTGTCTACCCTCGTTTCGTAAGTTTACCATGGTGCAGTGATCATGGTGCATGTAACTGCGTTGGAATATCGGAAGCTCATGAAACCTTTATGGTAATCGTGGTTATCCCGTTCTCGTTTATGTCTATAAATACTACTTAAAGTTGTCTGTAAACCGTCTTCTTTGCACCATGTTTGAGCGAATAAACTACAATTATAAATAAAAATGTTCAAATTAAACACGTACCTCATTAATAAGTAAAAACGTAAGAGTATTTTTCATTTTTATAAATATTTTACAAAGTAGCAAAGTGCATATTTTATTTACAAACTGTCATTTTTGCTTTGATTGTTCTAGTGTCATTTTTATTTTTTAGTTTTATTTAATTCATCCCAATAAGGGATAGGCTAAGGAACTAAGTCCATACAGCCAAGTCTGATGTGTTTTATAAATTTCTGTATATTAAAATCCTGTCACCGTCAGAGTTGTGTCAGCCTGTCCTAGTCACGTCCTGTCAGCTGCTCATGCCTTCCGTAAAGCGATAGTGTACTTTACGGCGAGCTACGGCGAGCAGCAGCCGGCGGATATTTGAGGGTCACAAACAGAGGGAATACGCGTTTTCACTTGAATTCTTCATTTGCTGGACACTGTCACGTTAATTTGTTGTATAACACACTATCTTTATTATCCACCAAACAACATTAAGCACAGAAACTAAGATTCAATTAACAACACGATCCACTCTCATCGGTTTCCCGCCAAAAATCCCTGTTCTAGTGTCAATAATGACAGCTTTTACTTCTGTTAGAGGGAAAATGCAATGGAAACTTGAAATGTACAGCCGCGAGCGAGGAGAGAAAAAAAGGTTGAGTATTTATTTAAAGAACAAACAAAACAATACAAAACTCTTTATTGTACATCAGACATAAAAAACAAAACAGGAAATAGGTACGACATAGAGCGTTTTGTGATAATAACTTTATTTACATAATAAAATCAATTTACAATGACATTAAATCTAAGCTAAAACTAAATAAACTAAAACTTAAAACTAAATTAAATCTAAATAAGGCCCCCGTGGCATAGTGCCCAAAAGGCTGGCAGCGTTGCCTCGCTGAATGGCGATGCTGATTCTTTGAGAGAGAAAACTGCCAGCCCTTTGGTCACAAGTTGCATCAACTAAGCGTTTTTACATTATCCGATCCGATATCGGTATCGGACGACGATGGTCGACACCCGATAGCCGACACCGTGTGCTGTTTTCACATATTTCCGACAAAATCGTTCCGATACAGCAATTTGCGCGATAACTTAGTCAGGCAGAAATAGGTTAGTAGGGCAGGTCATCATGGCAGACTATAATATAAAACTTTATTTGCTGTATCCTAATCCTAATCCTAACTATTATTATAAATGCGAAAGTAACTCTGTCTCTCTGTCTCTCTGTTTGTCTGTTTGTTACCTTTTCACGGAAAAACCGCTGCACCAATCTAGATTAAATTTGGTAAGAAGATAGTTTGAATATTGAGGAATAACATATGCTACTTTTTAATCGGGAAAATTGTATAGTTTCCGCGAGATAGCGATAACCGAAATCTACGCGGACGAACCCGCGGGCAACAGCTAGTCTATTATATTTGAGACGCAAAAAAATATCTGTCCACAGACAGTATTGGATACCATGAAAATAATCGATTTATTGATTATTTTTGTTTTTATTTTTATGAAACATTCATAGTATGAAATTCAACATACAATGACAATGCAAAGAAACATTGTGCACATTTCATACATTTTGCTTGCCCCGATATCGTATCGGTGTCCGATACAGATATCGGATTGGATAATGTGAAAAGGCTCTTAGGGCCAGACCATAAGAATAAATAATTTATTCTTATGGCCAGACTATACTCTCGATCCAGGGCACGTACTGATCTACTTTCGTGTAATAGCCAGGAATACCGCGGTGGCCACAGCTCACTCCAAACTAGGTGACTCCGATCACGGTGTACATGCAGTCGATAATATGGTTGCGGATGGTCAAAGGGCCACCACTGTCGCCCTGAAAAAAAAAACGGAACTCCAGGCTTCTGGCAGAACAGTTTGGGACAATTGACACCAATTGACCTACTCCCAAACTAGGCAAAGCCTGTACTATGGGTACTAGACAATGGATAAACATACGTATCGCGAGCTGTGTTCACGCTCCGCCGGGAATGTCGAACAATGATGACATTGATGATGATCTCAATTGGAACACCTTTTTGTATTTTTTCGTTTTTTTTTTTATTTCCCGTGGTTGGTATTTTTCTGTGTATTCATATTTCAGTTAGTTTATTAAAAATATGACATATTGATTGGTTTCGTGCGCCATCTCGTGTCCGGGTTTCGAAGTAGTGCGTTGTCTTCGGTTTACGAAGTAATCGCATAGGTGGCTCTAGTCACTGCAAAAAGTGATAAAAACGAGCTGAGATTTGGATACATGAAAAGAATTCGGCCAATACCTAAATGTCAATCATGGTCTAAGGGCATGGGACGCGACCCGGAGTGTCAAGGATCCGGGTTTGGTATTTTTTTGTGTATTCATGTTTCAGTGAGTTTATCCTTACTAATCCTTACTAATATTATAAATGCGAAAGCAACTGTCTCTCTGTCTCTCTGTCTGTCTGTTTGTTACCTCTTCACGGGAAAACCGCTGCACCAATCTAGATGAAATTGGTTAAGAAGATAGTGTGAATATCCAGGAATAACATAGGCTACTTTTTATTCGGGAAAATTATAAGATCAGTCGAACTTACCTTAAGTGAAGGCTGATCGTAATTATACGAACCGCCTTGTCCGAAATTATCCCTATTTAAGTTTGTAGTCGCATATCTTGCGTTACTACACGAAGTCGCGGGCAACAGCTAATATACTATACATAAAATAAATATTATGAGGCTGCCGGATCTGTTTATATTTAACTTTTTCACCCTTAATTTAACTACCACCTACACTTAATTTGAAATTCAATCTTAGCTTCTGAACAATATGGCTCAATATCAATTGTGTTTATTTAAAAAGCGACTTGCTTCAAAATCTTTGTCAGGTAGGTATGTATTCCATAGCTGGCCCCTACTTCACCATCTTTACAATTGTCACTTGTATATGACAATTCGAACTACATTTCTTTGACAATATGAAGCGCGCTAAAACAAAAGCTCTTCATGTCAGCAGTTGACACCGAATTGTCATTGAATACTGACAATTGTGAAGTTGGTGAAACAGGGGCTAGCTATTGATTCGGTGGTAGTGTGTTCCAATTAATGTGGCCTTATTACGATTGCTTTGTCTTTTAAAAAATTTTAACATTTTTTTCGACCATTTGGAATGATTACTTAATTACTTAATAAGTAAGTACTATTGCAGGTAGGTAACTAAAACGTCAACGTATTGCTATAAAAATATATATATTGTGTGCAATGGATATACAGAACCGTCATTATAACAAGACTTCGTTAACAAGTCAAGAGTCTTCGACTAATTTCTTACTTAATATATATGACGCGATCGAATTACGGACGTTTTATAGAAATAATAGTTATTTGTTATACAAGGGTGCAAAGTTGTATTTTACCCGCGAGTGTTTCAACACACGAGAAGTGAAATACATTTGCACCCGTGTGTAATACAAAACTTTTCTCCTCACTGTAGCGAGGAAAGCGCAACATGCAACAGCTCATAAAAAATAATCTTCATCCCTGGAATCACTATTTTTTTTAAGATAATAATATCGTAAAAAAAATTGTACAATTTTAAGGTCTATGACTTAAAATCATTCAATAACGCTAAAATTGATTTTTTTTATTAAATTCTCAAACCATTTATCATTTATTTTTTTATTTAATGATAATTAATATCGAACGAACAATTATTATGAGCGTTTTACGTTTTGTTATCTGTCAAAAGCTACTTAAACACGCTTCAATTCAAGGTCAAATTACTTTCCCCACTAGTGGATAAAACGCGATTTTACCCGCTTGTATTAAAGGATAAAAGACGGCTTTCCGAGGTAGCGAGGGGAAAAGAGTATTATTATGTGAAGGGTATACAGAAATAACATGTCTAGGTCACCTTAGAAACATTTTTAGCTATCTTATTATTAGAGCCATATTATTTTCGTATAGGTACATCTTTTTTAAAGTGATAAAAATGACAAGTTACGTAAATATTTGTATGTATAACTTAGTCTATTTAATTGAGTGCTATAAATTTTGAGATTAAAACCTCGTTCTTTTTTAAAGCGACTAGACACGACGTCGTATTAACGTAGTAAAAGCGAAACTCTTACATAAAATTGTCACATAGATTTATACAAGAGATTCTGTTTTGAAGAATTCTATACCTACGATTATAATATACTAATCTTCTTTCGTTGCTGTCGGGTTTGAAACCTTGGGTCCACGGGGTCCCGGCGCTTACAAGCTTATTTCAGAGTTGGAAAAGCGCTTGGCCGATGCAACTTGTGACCAAAGGGCTGGCAGTTTTCTCTCTCAAAGAATCAGCATCGCTATTCAGCGAGGCAACGCTGCCAGCCTTTTGGGCACCATGCCACGGGGGCCTTATTTAGATTTAGTTTAGTTTTAGGTTTTAGTTTATTTAGTTTTAGCTTAGATTTAATGTCATTGTAAATTGCTTTTATTATGTAAATAAAGTTATCTTCTTTGCTTATTTTCTGTTACATTAACATTCACAAGCTTGGCCGAGCGTGTTATATCATGGATTACTAATAATAATTGTCATAATTCTATGTAGGTACAGTGAGTTTTCTTTGTGTAATTCATCTGTGGTTACGTATTGTAAGAGCTAATGTAACTTGTTTTTAGAAAAAATGTCTTTATGCCAAGTTTCTTACGGCGCATTCTTCTTGGCAATCATGGTCTTTCCGAAAGCCCCGTAGACTCGAAACAAATGACGAGCAAAAGAGCATTCAACTGCCTATTTTTTTTATTTAGAATAGAATAGAATTTTGAGTTAAGTATGTTCTGTTATTCATTCATTCAAGACAAAGATGTGCAGAGTTTCGCTTCCAAAGGTCTCTATTGTGGCCACACTACGCTCTCTATCCAGGGTACATAATAAGACACTCTAGTGTAAATGCCAGGGTCCTTAGGTTTCCCACAAGCCTTGCCGAACGAGGTGATCCCCACGAGAATGTACGTGCATGTAATCTGCTTGTTTGGAATGGTCAGGGGGCCACCGCTGTCACCCTGAAAATTAAATAAAACTACAATTATTACAGGGACGAAACCTAAGGTAAGAATTGGTACCTTGACAATAACAAATAGGCATTCCTTAGACAATAAGGAACTATAGCCCAAGCCCTCTCATTCTGAGAGGAGGCCTGTGCTTAGCAGTGGGACGTAAATAGGCTGCTGCTGCTGATAATGATGATGATTCCTTAGACGAATAAGTACTCGTAATATTTTTTTTATTAAAAAAAATGTTTTTTGGTTCGCACGCGGGTCGAGTGCGGATTGGAAACTTCACACACGTAATTGAATTGCTTCGCAGGAGTGTGCAGGCTTCCTCACGATGTTTTCCTTCGCCGAAAAGCTCAGAGGTGCGAGCCTACGACCCTCGTCTGCTTGAGAGGCCATAAGTCAAACCACGGCTATCACGGCTTTTGATAGCTTACCATCAGGCGACCCGCTTGCTCGTTTCGTTGCTCCCTCTTTCAATCAAAAAAAACCGGACAAGTGCGAGTCGGACTCGCGCACGAGAGTTTCGTAGATAGATTTTAACGCTTTTCCCGTGTTTTACGTCGTCCAGTGTCGGCAGAGGCCTGCTCCTAAGCAAAATGTACGCAGTGTGGGGTCAACTTATATTGGTCTGCGAAATCTACAGACAGACACAATAATTTTGGATTTTGAGAATTTTCTGAGTGGTTGTGCTATAAGAGCTACCTTCATTCCAAATTTCAAGTTTCTAGAACAACTGGAAACCACGGTGGTGTAACTTAGAACAAAATGTACACTTCGTTGTCTAGCTAATTTCAGTAGTCACTCAAGTTACATTGTATAGTATATACTTAAGTAATATTCTATTTGGTTGAGTTATAGACATGAAGTTGTTGTCACACGTCGATAGGTGGTGCTAATATCAATATAATTTATATTGGAGTTTTAAATTTTGGAATAAATATTTTATTTTCGCTTAATAAATGCTCTCATTTATCTTCCCCTGTTTAAAAATGCGTTTATGCTAATTAATTATTTTGTGAGCGCTGGTAACATCGACCTTTTTTAATTATAGTAATGTCTTATGTAAAATATCATTACACGCATCAGTTTTTCTTACGCTAAAATATTATATAGAATATTCTATGGACACTAGTTGAGTAAACGTATCATATTTGCAAGTAAACCCTAATAAAATGGGGCGAAAACTTAGATTTTTAGTAATTTAGGAGGTTTTGATATTTATTTAGATTTTTTTATTTAATAAAAACAACGTACAGTGAAGGTATAAGTGGAACGGAACGAATGAATAACGGCCGCGATTATCTCTCTAATCTGTGGTTTTTCACATTCACCAGGTGTCTAAGTTGGAGTTGGAATGCCTGATAAAAAGAAAATGTGTAAAAAATAAAGCACTGAATGATTATCAAATTCATCAAAACGGGAAATTGGGCAATTTCTATTACACCATGTTCTAATGTATATAATAGAACATGGTGTAATAGCAATTGCTCAAAGTAAATTATTTTAACATTTAGGAAACTAGACGTCAATGACGTCATCGCATATTTTGCCGTCACACAGCACCAGATGTCGCTGTGTGCGAAACGTTGAAGTGACATCTCTATCTCAGTTATAAAAAGGTACTCTGTGCTGGAAACAACCTTTTAATTATGAACTAAAAAACAATTACTTTGCTCACCCGCGACCACTAATGACAAATAGTTATATCTGTGCGGCAAATGTATGTTTCCATGCAACACCTCCACCTCCACTGCTACACGAATCAACACATGCCACACAGACCCAACTATCACCACCACCACTATACTAAACGCTGACGCGTTTCGGCACTCTCCACGAGGCCATTTACGAAGCACAACAACAACCGCTCAACATGCCACCACTTAGTACATGGTTTACATATGTCAGTAGTGGAAGTGGTGGCATGTTGAGCGGTTGTTATTGTGCTTCGTAAATGGCCTCGTGGAGAGTGCCGAAACGCGTCAGCGTTTAGTATAGTGGTGGTGGTGATAGTTGGGTCTGTGTGGCATGTGTTGATTCGTGTAGCAGTGGAGGTGGAGGTGTTGCATGAAAACATACATTTGCCGCACAGATATAACTATTTGTCATTAGTGGTCGCGGGTGAGCAAAGTAATTGTTTTTTAGTTCATAAATATGGACCTCCGCAAAGTAACGCCTGATTCAATAAATTAACCTTTTAATTGACTGTATCTTCTGACTGCGTTGACTTAGAAGTTTGATTTTTTCACAGCTTCAAGGGACTGCAGGCTTGAATATTTGATAGTAATTTCAGCCTGCTACCTCTACGCGTTCCAGAGAAAAGGGTCTTGACAGACAAACAGACAGACAGACAGACGGACAACAAAGTGATCCCTAAAACAGTACCTGACAGGTGTCCAGGCTTTCTTCGTAGTCTCCATAGCAGACCTGCGTGTCTGCATCGTAACCTTGCAGCATGGTGCGAGATGAGGGGAACTTCTTTCTGCACTCCTGCTCCTTGAACCTGGTGAGGGTCACCTGGAATAGTAGGTACATAAGATTATTCCATAATCTCCCTTCGTTTCAGTGACGACATCTATTAAATATCGGTCTTATTTCATTTTATTTTACACAGTGTTATCACAAATAACGCGTCTTTTCGAAAAATTGAGAAATTCGTTCAGATTTCGCATCGAATAGGTAAGTAAATTACTTATTTAAAAAAAAAATTAAAAAAATAAAGACCTGGTGCCCAGCAGTGGGACGTAAATAGGCCAATTTAATAATTTAATATAGGCTGAGGAGAGATCTTCCAAATAAAAATATGACACAACACATTGAAAAATTCGTTAGGTGCACCAATGTTAAGTATGGCTTAATTGGTGGAGCGTGGTACGGATTACCGAGGTTGCTGGTTCATGTCCAGCTGCTTAACAGATATTTCTTTGCATTGTCATTGTGTGTCGTAAATGGGCTGATGATGATGATGATGATTATAAAAAGGTATTCTAATAATGTTAAACTTAGAAATCCTAGTCTATTAAATTCTCTATACATTGGTCTATGTCACAAGTCAAAGATAATTATGCTTATGATGTAGTAACAGATTATTAATTGCGACTTGACTTACTTGTGATGCAGATATCTTAAGTATTAAATGCTTAAAAAAAGAAGAAAAACAAGTTGAGGTGTTATATGTAGATACTTGTTGTGTTTATATATTTTGTTTTTATCGTTTTCTGAGTAGTTGTGCTAAAAGAGCTACTTTCATACCAAATTTCAAGTTTCTAGGACAACTGGAAGTACCCTTTAGGTTTTCTCAGTACGGCGATTTTTATGGAAACCACCTTTTTAATGACTGTATCTTTTGATTGCGTTCACTTGGAAGGTTGATTTTTTCACAGCTTCAAGGGACCGCAGGCTTGAATAGTTAATGTTAATTTCAGCCTGCTACCTTCACGTGTTCCAGAGAAAAAGGGTCTTGACAGACAGACGGACAACAAAGTGACCCTATAAGGGTTCAATTTTTTCCTTTTGAGGCACGGAACCGTAAAAATCGACCCCCTGGCTCCTTACCTTCTGCAGGATATCAGCGTTGCTGCCCCTCCAAGTGGTGTCGCCCCACCCAGTCGCCACGGCTTTGCTGGCGTCTCCTCCGAAGATGTCCAGACACGCCGGCACTGCTGATGCACCCAGGGGCATCCTGAAGACCAGAAATAATATACAGTAGTTCCTTCGGTACTTCGTTTTTGACTTTGGTTTCATTACACCCTAATTAAATTTTGCTCAGTTACTGAAACGCCTACAACGTTTCAAAACGATTCAGTGTCAAATCACCTGAATCCCAGAAGGCCCAATTTTTTTCTCAAAACACCTAGTTATTAAATTGGCGGAACTTTAATATGTCCATGTATCATAATGACTAAATTTCACATTACCGTTAGTTCAAAACTCCCCATTTTCAAAACAACCAAGTACCAAAATACGTAAAATGCGAAAAGTTTCAACGCTCAGTTTATTTAAGTTTTGATCCCTTCACACGAAAAGAAGAAGTTTTTTTTTTATAAGGCGTTTTGAGACCGTGACGTTTTGCTTTTCCGGTATTCTCGATTTACGCTATTTTAGGATTTAGACGTACATCTCATTCGGTATTTGAATTTTTAGGCGTTTCGGGAAATGGTGGTTTTACGAAAAAGTCATTGTTAAAGATATTACTTTGGAGAATAAAATGCGACTTGCTTTGAATGAAATATAATAAAAAAGACAGATCAAGTAGGTACATTAAATCAAAAAACGTGTGGCAAGTGGCCGGACGGCGCGGGCGGCGGCCCAATCAGCTGATCCGCTCCCGCTGTCGCTTCTAGCGAATGCGCAAACAGTCATCATGATTTTTTGTCATTTTGACAGTGAGACATTTTGTTATTAAGGATTTACAACAGCGTGGCTATTTAAAATTTTGGCGAATTAGAGAATTAGGCATTAAGCAATTTAGTTAGAATGAAACCAAAGCCGTTACGTTTCCAATTCAATGAGACTACAAAGTAGTGGGATGATGATGCTAATGGCGGTGGTAGCGAAGGTTTTGCTGGTGGTTATAGTGATGATGGAGGTTGTAGCGGTGATGGTGATGATGACGATGATGATGATGATGATGATGACGGTGGCAGAGGTAGTGGTGGTGATGATGATGACGATGGCGGTGGTAGCGAAGGTTTTGCTGGTGGTTATAGTGATGACGTTGACGATGGAGGTGGTAGCGGTGGTGGTGGTGATGATGATGAACTTACGGCAGCAGAGTCTCGAGCAGCGCGATGTCGTGGTACTTGGAGGGTGCCTTGTACTGCGGGTGTTTGACGATGCGGTTTATTCGGTGCACCTAGGATCATTGGGGTGATGACAGGTGTCAAAATAATGTCATTAGCAGCGACGACCACGAGGATTGGATTGGATCGCGGGATCGCGGTGAATGCGGACAGAAAAAGACTGGTCTGAGTGAAAAGCCGCGGGGGAGGCCGCCGGCCAGCAGTGGACGTCTAGAGGGTGACATGATGATGATGATCATTTTACACTGCATCCTAGTCAAGCTTTCTAATCTAACTAACTTAGAAAAGTTAAATAACCTCCGACATTGTCATTACACAGTTCAATATTTCAGAAACGGGTCAACCGAATTTAATGAAACCTAGCTAAGAATCATCTCGATTAAAGTAGCTTTCGATTAAAAAAATCGCATCGAAATCGGTCTGTTAGGAAGCTATGATGCCACAGCAGACACAGATACACAGACACACAGGTACAGATACACAGGTCAAACTTATAACACCTCTCTTTGGGTCGGGCGTTAATGAAAACACTTGAATGTAAACGATGTATACTATACGCCAAGTGCGAGTCGTACTCGCGCACCGAGGGTTCCGTACAAATTTGTAAGTATGATACTCTCGAATGTTACAGTGTGAGTAGAGCCCTGAGCAAAATGTACGCAGTATGGGGTCATTTTATATTGGTCTAGACGTTCAGACAGACTTGAAAAATTTGGATTTTGAGACTTACGTAATTTGTTGTGCTATAAGAGCTATCTTCATACCAAATTTCAAGTTTCTTAGAGAACAAGAAGTACCCTATACTTAGGTTTTCATTCCACGGCAATTTGTATGGAAACACCCTTTTTAATGACTGTATCTTTTGAGTGCGTTCACTTAGAAGTTTGATTGTTTCACAGCTTCAAGGGATTGGATTGGTTCGTGTGTATTAGCTTGCTACCTCCACGCGTTCCAGAGAAAAAGGATCTTGACAGACAGACAACAAAGCGGTATAAGGGTTCCGTTTTTCCTTTTAAGGTACGGAACCCTAAAAACGGCAAAGGTAAATAAATACTGAATACCTGGGAGCTATCCAAGTTGTCAGATCGCTTAAGGGACCCCACTATTGCGTAGGTGACCGCGCCTCTGAAAATAAAAAAATGGTAAGTAGGGGGGGGGGGGGGGGGGGTTGGAACCCCGGGGTCGGTGGTCACTTCGGGTCACTGCGCCCTGTTTTAAGTAAGTAAGGGACCCATGAATTACGTGAGGTGATTTTTCGACACACCCGGGATGGGGTTCCGTAGAAGTTACAAAATAGTTCTTCTTTGTATCTATCCTAATCCTAACTTCCTGACTGATATTATAAATGTGAAAGTAATTCTGTCTCTGTCTCTCTGTCTGTCTGTTTGTTACCTCTTCACGGAAAAACCGCAGCACCAATCCGCATAAGTCCGTCTTTGTACTGTATCTCACTGTTGGTAACCTGTATTTATTTCTGTATTTTCTGTACAATAAAGCGTTTACTTACTTACTTACTTACCAATCTAGATGAAATTTGGTAGGAAGATAGTTCGAATATTGGGGAATAACATAGGTTACTTTTTATTCGGGAAAATTATATAGTTCCCGCGGGATAGCGATAACCGAAATCTGCGCGGACGAAGTCGCGGGAAACAGCAATTTTTTAATAAATCGGTAAAATAATGGGATACAGTTGTGGTTATGTGATGTAAGAGCTATTTGTAACTTGTTTTTAGAAAAAATACTGTGTGCCTTTTTTATTTTTAAACTTACAACCCCTTTGCATAAGTGCAATGTCCAGCGGTCAGGATGAATTTCTCACTGACCAGGGTCCCACCGCACTGCCATACCGCTGTCTCGCTCGACTGCCCGAAACCTAACAGCACCTGATTACAAAAACAAACTAAAATAAAAAACCAAAATCCGACTGCAATTCCGGAAACAATACAGTTACCCCATGTCACTCCCACACACGGACCCCTCTGGACACCAAAAATGTCAGGGCGAATGTTTCCGAAACGCATATGCTCATTTGCACCTATAAACCTCTCAAGCCTCGAATCGCGGCTCACTTTCGACCAGATGACAGGCGAGATGACAAGCTATGAACCAATCACGACGCATCCCCTCGGCCCGCTCGCCGCGGCCCTTTTTCGTAATGACTTTCCAAGTAAATTATAGAAGATGCGGTGTCCAGAGGGTGGTTGGTCCGTGCTCCCACAACTGAGACGAATCTAACGACATCTCATGCTGGGTTATTTAAAAAAAAGTCGTACACACACTATTTTTTTTTTATTTAGATTTTTTTATGTTCTAAGCAAGGTCAGAAAAGAATTCTTTTATGGTCCTTGGTTATAAGTATCTACTCAGATTCATGAGCACTATCGATTTTGATAGGTGAAAAAAGTATCCCAAAATTTTCATGTAATATTTTTTGTGCTGATGCTGATGCTGATAATGATGCATCATCATCATCATCATCATGTCAGCCGAAAGACGTCTACTGCTGGACATAGGCCTCCCCTGCGGCTCTTCACTCAGACCGGTCTTGTGCTTTCCGCATCCACCGCGGTCCCGCGATATAATGATGCGAATGATAATAAAGATAATGATGCCGATGATAATGATTGCGAATAATGATAATGATACTGATGATGATAATGATAACGATGCGAATAATGATAATGATAAGGATGCTGATGATAATAATGATAATGGTGCTGATGATAATAATGATAATGGTGCTGATGATAATAATGATAATGATGCTGATGCTGATAATGATGCGAATGATGTTAATGGTAATGATAAAGATGCTGATGATGGTGTCAGTTACCATGTGAGGGAATTCGTTCTGCGTGGCGTCCTTGCCCCCCACTATGAGGCTGTCCGCGTTCTGTCTGCAGTTGTTGACGCGCGTCATACTCGACCCGAGGGCTACGCTTTGCTTGCACGGGTATATCAGCTCCTGCTGGTACTCGATGCATTCTGAAATAAACATTTAACTATTTTTTAGGGAATGATATATTTTTTACTTGTCTACCTCATAGTGTGGGGTATCGTTGGATACGTCAGGGTGACCACATTTAAATTGGTCAATCTACTTTTACAACTTTAAAAAACTACCAAAATCTACCAGAGCCTTTGTCAAAGCTACTTTCCTTTCATGTTGTTTTTTTAACATTAAGTAGATAAAACCACCGTCAAAAACCATAAAATAATTCTCTAAAGCCGTCAGTTTTATGGCCTAGCACAATCATGAAGTCGGTATTGGAATATTTGGAATATTTTTTCGTTTTTCGATGGCGGTTTTACTTTTTTATAAAAAAAAAATATTTGTTTAAAAAATGTAAAACCGATTGTGATCAAATTTATTAGTGACTTGTTTCGTTACATTGCCAAAACGAAAGTATATCTCGTGAAAATTAGAAAAAAAAATTGAAACTTGTAAATCTACCGAAATCTACCCAAAAAACAATTACCACCAAATCAATATCAAAAAAGCCTTAAATCTACCAAAAAAGTAGAAAACTACCACATGTGGTCACCCTACGTGTTTTAAAAATATGGGGGGTGCTCCATTTTTCGGTTTAGTATTCATTTGCGAAATATTGAGCTTTGAAGTGTTCATTTTGTTTGAGTCAAGTGTGTCCCCCGTCTCCCCTCTACCAGAGAAAATGTTGTATTTTAAATGTGAAAAAAATCAGAGCAGTAAGTAGTGTATAATAATGCATTTAAAAGGAAATATATCAGAGATAAGTAGGCTTTACAGGTTTGGGAGTAATAGTTAATTATGTGTGACTTTGTTAGTAACCGATATAAATTGACCCCACACTGCGTACAGTTTGCTTTGGAGTAGGGCTCTGCTAACACTGGTTTCGAATAGGTGTGATGAAAATACCTTTAAATTAGGTATCTATGCCAGGGCTTTTTCGTAATGGCTTAAGAACCCTATCCTGGGCGTGTTCGACACGCTCTTGCTCGGTTTTTTTTGATGAATAAATATGTAAGTATTCGAGTCTCGGAAACCTTCTCACGGCACGGTTCCATTTAGTACGCGGTGGTAGGATCTGCCATTTGAAGGGGAACTTACTGTCCCAAGCCTTTCTTCCAGTCTTCGCGGCGGTGACCCCAGGCGCAGGCTCAGCGCAGCCCTCCACGATAGGCACGTTGGGCTGGTAGTCATATTCACGTGGCACGTACTCCGTTGTCGTAGACCTGAAGTTACACAAGTTTTATGTAAAAAAACCGGCCAAGTGCGAGTCGGACTCGCGCACGAGTCCCCCAGTGTTTTAAGAAGTCCAGTGTTAGCAGAGCCCTGCTCTTAAGCAAAATGTACGCAGTGTGGGGTAAACTTATACTGGTCTGCGAAATCTACAGGCATGCTATAAGAGCTACCTTCATACCAAAGTGCCTTCATACCATTTCAAGTTTCTAGGACAACTGGAAGTACCCTTTAGGTTTTTGGATTTCGGCAATTTGTATGGAAATAGCCTTTTTAATTATTGTATCTTTTGATTGCGTTGACTTAGAAGGTTGATTTTTTTACAGCTTCAAGGAACCGCAGGCTTGAGTATTTGATATTAATTTCAGCATGCTACCTCCACGTGTTCCAGAGAAAAAGGGTCTTGACAGACAGACAGAGGGGTTGCGTACCTCAAAAGGAAATAATTACATACTTACATGAACCCTGAAAACAATACACTCTTTTTCTTCGGGCAGTCGTGTAAAAAACGGAACCCTTATAGGATGACTCTCGTGTCTGTCTGTCTGTCACAGCCAATTTACTTCGAAACTACTGGACCGATTGAGTTGAAATTCGATACACATATGTAAGCCGGTGACCCGGTAAACGGACGTTTAACTGTAATTAAGGAATTTAGAAATGGAAGCCACTTTTGGGGAGTAAATTAGAAAAACAAAGTATTGTGTTACATCTCAAATGAAAGGGCTCATTGTGAGTATCTCAAATATATATTATTTATAATTTTATAGGCGAAAATTGACTTTAATTTACAGGAAATTGACAAAACACATCGTATGTGGCTGTGTGGACTTAGTTTCTTTTGCCTTACCTTATGGGATGAAAAAATGGAGAAACAGGCACACCAGATACAACCTTGCATAGAGGTGATAAACTTACCCCAGTTTGGGAGTGGTGGCGACAGGTCGTGTAGTGGTAGTAGTGGGTTCAGAGAGGCAGCATATTATTGGTTCTGAGCCTTTGAAACCACATCGCTGTAAAAAAAGTATAAGAGGGGGTAAACAAACAGACAGGTGCCTTTAAATAAATTCTTCCAATTGAGGCAACTCGGCTACAGCTGTAACGTCCACAGCCGCATTGTGTCACAACACAAGTCATGCCCCTAAAGCATAATAATGATGCATAGCTTATGCCCCGTGGCTTTGTCCCCGTGAAATATTTCAAAATGGGCTAGTTCTCTATCCCGTGGGAATTTCGGAAAATCTCTTCTTAGTGCACCTCTAGGATTCTCAAGGTATATGTTTGCCAAATTTAAAGTCTCTAGGTGCAGTGGTTTAGGCTGTGCGTTGTCTGTCAGTCAGTCAGTCACTCAGTTAGTCACGGTACTTACTGATTTATAAGTATAGGTAAGATTGAGGCCTCCTTGAACCTTTTGCTGTGGCACAAGGGAGCTTAGTGACTTGCCAAAAACGGCACAAGACACCTGTCTCCATGTAAATCCTATGAGAAGTTCAGCTCGTGGACGGAACAGCACTGATGCCACAATAAAAATCATCGGCCACAGCCTTAGTGCCGTATCATGAGGGTTATAGGATCACCTTGTTTTCCGTCCGTCTGTCTGTCACTCTGTCAAGACCCTTTATTTCTGGAACGCAAAGAGCATGCTGAAATTAATATCAAATACTCAAGCCTGGGGTCCCTTGAAGCTGTGAAAAAATTAAACTTAAAAAGGTCGTTTCCATACAAATCGCCAAGCCGCAAAAAACTAAAGGGTATTTCTAGTTCTCCTAGAAATTTGAAATTTGGTATAAAGGTAGCTAACCACTCAGAAAAATCTGAAAATCTTAATTTTTTATGTCTGTCTGTATATGTCACCGACCAATTATACATTACGCTCAGGAGCAGGGCTCCACACAACAGCAGCAGGCAATAACAGCATAAAACACTGGGGAAAAGCTGGAAAAATGTTTGTACGTAACCCTCGGTGCGCGAGTCCAACTCGCACCTGTTTAAATCTCATTATTTAAGCCTGTTGACGTACTGTCCGTGAACGTGTTGAAATAATACAATACAATAGGATTGTACTTACGTGGAGTTTCCACCACTGACTCTGTGGATTACTCAGCACTGACTGGCACTGACCCAGGAGTGTGCAGACGCCTTGCCTGTCATCTTGGATGCAGCTCTCACCTACACCTGAAAAGTTAATTGCAGACAACAATATTATAGGAGACTAGCTGTCGGTAGGCCTCCAACAAGATGGAGCAACGACCTGGTAAAGATCGCGGGATCGCGGTTGATGCGGACAGCACGAGACCGGTCTGAGTGGAGAGCCTTGGCAGATGTTTGTATGTTGAATACGAATGTTTGTTCTCGGGTATTGGATGTTTCATATGTACATAAGTATGTATTTATCTATATAAGTATGTTTATCCGTTGTCTAGTACCCATAGTACAGGCTTTGCCTAGTTTGAGACTAGGTCAAATTGGTGTCAATTGTCCCATGATAATTATTTATTTATTTTTATTTAAATACTTTTTACTTTATTTAATTGTTCGTAACTTAACTTTATTTCTGTACTTTCTACACAACAGGAGATCCCGCTCTTCTAGAATAAGATGTAATTAACATGACGAGAACAATGACTTTTACTTAATTAATTTAAATTTAGTACACAATTAAAATTTAGTAGGTACATCATTTAGATGATTAAATTATTATTATTATTTTATTTTATTTACTTAAGAACTATAAGAACTACGAGTAAAAACGGGTCTAAATTAAATAACAAAAAATACTCACCCTGAGACACAGTTTCGTGGATCAAACACAGTAAAACTATACTGAATAATTTATAGATCATTTTTCATATCAATTTAGTCTTCCTCATTTAGGTAACAACGACTCGCCTGGAATAAGAAACATTTGTCTAATAAACAAAATATAGACGCGTTAATAATTATTATTTTGGTAATTGACTCAGATAATTCCAAATATTGAATAAAACCAACCTAAAACTAACTAGGTATACTGATATAAAATCAAAAAATTTGGTTTGGTCTAAGGGTTGGGGTCCCAGAGCTTATTTCAGAGTTGCAAAAGCGCTTCGTCGATGCAACTTGTGACCAAAGTGCTGGCAGTTTTCTCTCTGAAAGAATCAGCATCGCTTTTCAGCGAGGCAACGCTGCCAGCCTTTTGGGTACCATGCTACGGGGGCCTTATTTAGATACAATTTAGTTTTAGCTTGGATTTAATGTCATTGTAAGGTGCTTTTATTATGTATGTAAATGTTATTTTATCTAAAAAGTACCACACTAACAAAAATAACTACCTAGTACCTAACTGTATTATTTCTTATCTATATTGTTTAATGATTTTATACGTAACGATTACTTACTTATTCTTAAAAAGCATTTTTTAATCACCTAACCTAACCAACTTAAAAAAGCTGAAAAACCGACGTTGCCATTTCAAAGTTCAATATTTCAAAAACGGGTGAACCGATTTTAATGAAACTTAGCTAAGAACCATCTCGATTAAACTAGCTTTCGAACAAAAAAAACAGCATCGAAATCGGTCCATCCGCTTGCGAGCTACGACGCCACAGACAGATACACAGACACACAGATACACAGATACACACGTCAAACTTATAACACCCCTCTTTTACGTCGCGGGTTAATAAAAAATAGGTACATGACAAGATTGCTTTCTTCTTTTTCTTAAAAAAACGAAGTATGGTAATGATTATAATATAAGTTAATTACCAAAAATGGAATTCCGATACAGCCAACCGTACAAGGAAAAAATTATACATTTTTTTATATGAATAAACCAGGGACGTTGACTGCTAAAAACAAGTTTCTTGCATATGCATGTAAATTTTTCCTGTTCCATTTTTAGGGTTCCTTATCCAAAGTGTGTTTACGTGACTCTGTGACTAAGTCTTTGTTGTCTGTTTGTCCGTCTGTCTTACCTTTAAGGGGCTAGGGTAAACTACTCTAAAAGTACTAAACTCTACTGATACCAAAATATGTTTTGTGCACTCAGTTTGTGCAGTATAAAGGTGTGACTGGAGCAAAATCTTTAATTTATTAAGTCCTCATTATACTTTCGTATATTTTAACAAACTTTTTATTACTTAAACATTTTAAGTTTGTTTGTTTACATAACATTTTGCAGTTAAATTTAACGTCTTATTCCTTCAATAATTTAACTCACTTCCAGTAGTCGTATTGACTTTAAATTCAATAAGTAAGCTGATTGGGTTAAACACATAATTTCATCAAAAACTTTATTATTAATTTATATTATAATTATGTAACGTGTAATAAAAATGTTTAATGTATAACAGTCTCCTGACCGCGGTGATAGATAATCCGGGTAATATAATGTTAAGGCACTGGAATTATGTTCATTTGGAGTCTAGATTTAATATTTATAGCTTATAATAAAATCGATTCTAATTTGTACTAACATAAATTGTAAGCCTTTGTAAATATTAACTGTACTAATAATTATGGACATTGTCTGAAATAAATTAATGAATATTATTATTCCCGTATATTTATTATAATCTTAGGCTAGGTTTTCACAATATTCATATAAAAAGTAATAAAACAACATTAATACAAAATATAAAAACATTATAAAAACCTAACCTAGGGTGCCACCGGCAGCGAGGCGGGGCCTAAGCTACCGGTGGTCAGGGCGACAGAGAGAGGAACCTCCTGACTATCCGAGCCGTGTCCAGGAGTACCGCCTTCTGTATCTGACCCTTGACCCAACCACCTAGCGAGAGCCTTTTAAGGTGATGGTCAAGGCTCTTCGCTATTAGACCGTTCGCCGAAACGACTATCGGGACAGTGATCGTCGAATCAACAGGCCACATGGCGGTAACCTCGTGAGCCAAGTCAAGGTACTTGCTGACTTTGTCCTTCTCGGCCTTCACGAGGTTCACGTCATGGGGGATCGTGATGTCGACGAGCACTGCCTGGCGCTTCGATCGATCTATCAGCACGATATCAGGTTTATTGGCGACAATAGTCCTGTCCGTGATGATAGATCGATCCCAGTAGAGCGTGACACGACCATTTTCAAGAACTGGTGCAGGTGTGTACTTATAGTACGGCACTTCGAAGTCCACAAGACCGAATGAAAGAGCAAGTTGCTGGTGAATAATCCTGGCTACAAGGTTATGTCTGTGCAAGTACTCGCCGTTAGCAAGACTAGAACAGCCAGAGATAATATGCCTGAGTGACTCCCCGGGACGGCGGCATGCCCGACAGATGTCGACCGTACCGTCCTTCAGGATATACCTGCGGTAGTTATTAGTCATGATAACTTCGTCCGCAATTGCACAGGCAAAACCTTCGGTTTCCCCGAAGAGGTCCCCGAAGCGTAGCCAGTTCACCGACGCGAGGAGGTCTACATCGGGCCCCATGAGGGCCTTATAGAACCGCCCGTGTAGCTCCTTACTCTCCCATTCAGTCTTGCGGTCCTCGGTGCTCCATACCTTAGGTCTGCGCCAGTTCTCTTTTGCCAAGGCGAGAGGAGTGAAGGATTTGTCCACCGCCACTACATCGCGATGCATCCCACACTCGTTGTTCAGGAAAAATTCCCTAAGACTGCACACCTCACGGTTGTGGAGGTCCTGGGCATTTAAAAAACCACGACCTCCACATTTCCGTGGAATGTACAGTCTCATAACAGACGAGCGCGGGTGTAGCATGCGATGCGCAGTGAGCAATGAACGAACCCTTCGATCCAGGGCATTCAGCTCAGTCTGATTCCATCTTAGTATGCCAAAGGAGTATATGAGCAGGGGCATCACCCAGGAGTTGAAGGCGCGCACCTTGTTGCCACCCGACAAAAGACTATTGAGTACTTTTGCCAGGCGGCCAAAGAATCGCTCCCTCACCGTCTGTTTGATATCCCTACCTTCAATACCCAAGGACTGTGACATACCAAGATATTTATAGGTTTCAGTTTCGGAGACAGATCTGAGGGACATTGTCTCAGAAAGTTGTAAATTCGGTGAATTTACAACTTTTCCCCGCTGTACATGTATGACTGCACACTTGTCTACACCAAACTCCATTTTGATGGCATTACTGAAGACTTCTGTTGTTTTCAGTAACTCCAACAAGTTCTTGTTGTTTGGTGCAAATAGCTTAAGGTCATCCATATAAAGTAGATGAGAAATGACCTCACCCCCTCTCCGGAGCCGACAACCTAGTCCTGAATCCGTCAGCAGAGTACTGAGCGGATTCAGTTCTAGGCAGAACCATAATGGACTTAGACTGTCACCCTGGAAGATCCCTCGTTCAATCCTTATAAAGTCCTGCGGACCAGAGGGGCCATCGCTACCTCCCGGTTGACGAAGGACTGTGATCCACTGCCCCATGCACGTGCTTAAGAAGGTTCTTAAAGTTGCATCAACTTTATACAGCTCTAAGATCCTCCTTAGCCATGAGTGAGGCACCGAATCATAGGCTTTCTTGTAGTCAATCCAGGCAGCGGAGAGGGTCCCTCTATTCTGCCGGACTCGTTGGCAAATGGTCATGTCTATGAGGAGGAGCTCTTTAGTACCACGGGACCCAACCCTGCATCCATTTTGAGCGGGGGCCAAGATGTTGTTTGCAACGATGTGCGCGTTAATTTTTGCTCTCAAAATGGATGTAAGGAGTTTGTACAGTGTGGGTAAACACGTGATGGGTCTGTAGTTTTTCGCTTCCGTGGTACTACCGGACTTATAGAGCAGGAAGGTGATACCAGTTGTTAAAAGAGGTGGTAGGGAATCGAGCTCGAGGGCTTGCTGGAATTGAGTTGCCAAACGTTCGTGTGAGCATCGAAACCGCTTCAGCCAGAAGTTGTGCAATCCATCCGGACCAGGACTTTTCCAGTTCTGGGTCGTTCGGATAGCACAACTAACGTCCTCGGGGCTGATGGTAACAGCGTCCATAGGTTCGATAGACTCACACTCACGTTCAACAACATTCATCCATTCGCCCTCGGTGTGTTCGACGGGTGCCGACCAGATACTACGCCAGAAGTTAATCATAGCAGTAGCATCCGGCAGTTGTCCGACAGACACACACTGGTCGGTTCCCTCCCACTTCCGATATACCTTCCTTTGGTCACTCTGGAAAAGGCGATTCTGCTGGAATCGGTCCACACGCTCTCTGTAGCGACGAATACGGCTTGCCCACGCATAGACTTTCTGCTTCAGAAAGTCAATGCGCTCCGTGACACAGGTCATATAATCACAGGGCCTGATACCAGTCCCCGCGAAGGCCTGGTTCACAAAGCGCATGACTCGGGGGCGGCTATTGCCCCCCCTGAAACAGATCAGCTTTGCAATGAGAGTCCGAAACGAGCCGATACGCCACTCAATCCGCACTTGCCATGTAGGGACACCATCAGCGGTCCTAGGTGCACGATCAGCGTCCGGAAACTTGATACGAGCAACACGGCACGCTGCGATGGCCCCGCAGTACATGATTGAGTGTGTATCAGTTAAATCTTCGCTAGCCCGTATGTACGGGTCTAGTAAAGCGTCAAGGGCTCCCATTAGCGCTAGATTACGCCTATTCGTGGGCAAGCGCGGTAATCGTGGCCTAGAATCGCGTGTGAAGCGATACTGCGTTATCGCCTCCTCCAGAGCCCTCCTCAGTTGCTCATTGGTCTGGGTACTCACTGAATGATCCGTACAGTCATCCTCGTCGGCACGGGGACCGACCCGCGCCACCCCCGGTGTCAGGTCGAGTGCGGGCACCGGGGCCGGTGATGTGGCGGGAGGGTCCCGCGTCGAGGTGGAAGCCGCACGGGCAGAGAGCACTTCCAGTCGCAGTCTATCAAGTGTCAAGTCATCCAGCATGTTGTTGCGCCGGATGACCCGCACTTGATCCGATAGCCGCTGCGCAGTCACGGTGATGGTCGGTTCAAGCGCCTGAAACAGAGGAAGCATCCGGGCACAGTACCCGGATAGATTGGTTCCTCCCTCTGTAGCCCCATAGTAGGCGCGCATGCAGTTTTCGTTCATCGCATTCGACCATCGCATGCGGCGCACTACACCGCCGACAGCGGGAGCCGGTCTCGAGGCAGGTTGCCCCGCAGACTCCAAGCGTGCCGGCAGCGGTGGGCGGCCTCGCCGCGCAGGTGGTCGCGGCAGCGGGGCCGGCGGCCCGCTTTCATCGCTCGACTCGCTGGTGTCGGCCGCGGTTGCGAATGCATCGTCAGACGGCGATGGCGAGGAGCTCGATGAAGCGGGCGGTGGTGTTGGGCGTGCGCTGGGGACCGCTGTTTTATTTCTTGGCCGTAAATTCATACTTTTGTTGCCTCATTGGTGATTTTAGGCGGCATTTTGTTGTAAGTAAATATTAAAATGCAATATAAAATACGAGACCCGACATTGTCAATGTCAGCGGTTTTTTTTTTTTTTTTTATATATTTTTTTTTTATTATTATTATTATTATTATTATTATTATAAGACGTATTGCAATTATTATCAAATTTAAAAAAGAATTGCGTGTTTGGCTTAGAGAAATGTCTTTTTACTCTGTTAAAGATTATTTGAATTATGACACCAAAGTATTTAATTGACCTTATAGATAATTGTTGTATACGTAATTGAAATATTCTTTTGTAATTAATGATGTATATTGGACATGTTGTAGGCATTATTAGGACATTTAATTAGTATTATACAATAATAATATTTGCATGCTAGAACTAGCTATGAATAACCAAAACGTTATTTTATTGTTATTGTGTTTCGGTTTATGTTTAAGTTCTTTTGTACGTATACCTGTTTATGATTTTATTTTTGATAGCTTATGCCCCGCGGATTTGCCCCCGTGAAATATTTAAAAATGGACTAGTTCCCTATCCCGTTTGAATTTCGAAAAATACCTTCTAAGTGCACCTCTAGGATACTCAAGGTATGTGTTTGCCAAATTTAAAGTCTCTAAGTGCAGTGGTTTAGGCTGTGCGTTGTCTGTCAGTCAGTTAGTCAGTCACGGTACCGTTTTGTAGGTATAGACATGAACATAATGTACGTTCTTTATTATACCTACCACCTACCTACTTTTCAAGTAGGTATCTACCTACATAAATGGAACATTAATTGGGCGTTCGTTCCAAATCACTTTCGTAGTCACCATTTTGTCAAAGCGGATAAAGATTTTGATGACGTTTTTATTACATTTACATTACATGCACTTGAAAAACATAACTCCTCTCCGGTGTTATTTGATGGTTTGCAAATAAATTGCGACCTCTAAAGACACCGTTATCAACAAACGCATTTATAAAGATGATAAGTGCTACAATATTCCAAGAAACAGGAAAAATCATCAAAAACCAGTATTCCACACTTTAAAACTCACAAAATCTGCACAAAACTAACAAAACAAAAGAAAAACAGACGAGTCAAAGCTCTAACTCACCGTTAATATTTGAAAAAAAAAATTGAATTAAGTAAAAATGTTTTTTTTTATTCGAGTATAGATCAGCGTCGGTTCGTTGCGCGCGCGACGCTCGCACTGTCATGGCCGTGAGATCACACGAAAAGCACGAAGTAATTTTGAGAGAAGTTGAATTAAGCATCCTTATCTATCTTTGCAAGTGCATAGCCAATTTATTTACATAACAAAAGCAATTTACAATTACTATAAATCCAAGCTAAAACTAATTATACTAAAACTTAAGACTAAATTAAATCTAAATAAGGCCCCCGTGGCATGGTGCCCAAAAGGCTGGCAGCGTTGCCTCGCTGGATAGCGATGCTGATTCTTTGGGAGAGAAAACTGGCAGCCCTTTGGTCACAAGTTAGATAAGTTGAAAAAGCCCCGAGATTTTAATTTCAAAGTTGAATATTTCCAAAACGAAAATGATGAAACATAAGTAAGTAGCTTTTAAGAAAGAACCAAGTTGATTAAGACCTGCCGCAAATTGGGCCACTAGTCGCGGCCACTAGACGCGACCACAAGCAGCGGACGAGTTTTTTCAGACATTTTGTATAGCATCGGCGCAAACCGAGCGTTCGAGTGGCCGCGTTCGAGCCACAAGCTGCGGGAGTCGCCCGCGCTTGTTACTAGTGGCCGCGACTAGTGGCTCAATGTGCGGCAGGCCTTAGTGGCCGCGACTAGTGGCTATGCGGTAGGCTTTAGTGGCCGCGGCTAGTGGCCGCGACTAGTGGCTATGCGGTAGGCTTTAGTGGCCGCGGCTAGTGACCGCGACTAGTGACCGCGACTAGTGACTTTGACTAGTGTGGCAGGCCTTAGTGGCCGCGGCTAGTGCCCACGACTAGTGCGGCAGGCCTTAGTGGCCGCAGCTAGTGGCTCAATGTGCGACAGGCCGCACTAGCTTTCGATTTTTTTTTTTTTATTAAAATTAGTTTATACCCTTTCAGTGCTTATAGTGTTATTTCCGACACAAGAAAACGCCTTAACGTGTTAACATCTCAATTACTTGCTACGGGAAAATTGGCAGCGCGAAAAAAAAAGTTAGCACGAAAGCTTGTTTCAAAAATAATTTTTTCATCAAAAAAAAAAGCAGAGACGACAACGCGGTGCCGTCTCTCGACATAAGTGCTTCGTCGATTAGAGCAGGATGAATATCAAATAATAATTATTGACCATTAACAATGCAATTCACGTTAAAAGATTTCCCAGAATAATTGGTGTCGTCTTTTAATTAGGTTCAGTTCGTGTCAAACTTATATGTTCCTGGATTGACGCTGACGCTGTCACTTGCAGGGGAAGGGACACGCAAGTAGTGTATTTGTCAGTACATTTAAAAACCGGCCAAGTGCTAGTCGGACTCGCGCACGAGGTTTCCGTAGAAAGATTTTAACGCTTTTCCCCAGTGTTTTAAGAAGTCCATTGTTAGCAGAGCACTGCTCCTAAGCAAAATGTACGCAATGTGGGGTCAACTTATATTGGTCTGCGAAATCTACAGACATAAAAATTTAAAATTTTGAGAATTTTGTTAGTGGTTGTGCTATAAGAGCTACCTTCATACCAAATTTCAAATTTCTAGGACAACTGGAAATACCCTTTAGGTTTTCGGGGTATGGCAATTTATATAGACACAACATTTTTACTGACTTGTTGAGAAGTTGGATTATTTCACAGCTTCAAGGTACTACAGGATATTAATTTCAGCCTGCTACCTCCACGCGTTCCAGAGAATAAGGGTCTTGACAGACATAAGGGTTCCGTTTTTTCCTTTTGAGGTACGCAACCCTAAAAACCGGCCTAGTGCAAGTCGGACTTGCGCACCGAGTGTTTTATGTTATCCAGTGTTAGCATAGCCCTGGTCCTAAGCAAAATGTACGCAGAGTTTTTTTTATACTACAAGGAAGGCAAACGGGCAAGTCACCTGATGGTAAGTGTTCGCCGCATCATTAAGTAGGTATTAATATTATTTTTCAACACTAAAAACTCACTCGCTTCGCTTGCTCGTTCAATAAGGAATTCTGATACAAATTCATATACAAAGAAAAATAAAGCAGTTTTAATTACAGAGGAACTGGTTGCACAGGATAATTATAATAAACATTAGTTTCCTTAAAGGAGCAACTTATTATGTTTTGTTTGATAAGTACTTAGACCTACGAATAATGAATCTACGGAAGCGTAATTATAATTAAGCCCCAAAAAATGGCTCCACCAAATAGGTTCTGCGGAAGGCGGAGAACTATAAATATACGAACAAAGTAGCCCGTCAGTCAGCCGTGACATTTTTGTATACTACGTACTACGACGGTAGTAGTGCAAGCACTGCTGCTTAGCGGCAGGATTAGCGAGTACGATCGTGGTAGTGGTTCGGACGGACTTCGCACAAGGTCCTACCACCCCCAATCCTCTACATTTCGCTCTGCTCAACTATGCTCTTCTGTCCTAAGCTCCGATGAACTCCGTTCCACTCCTCTCCGCCCCACTCCGCCACTCCAGGTGCATTTAATTCTGACACGACCTCTTGCCTCATTTTGGTTCACGTACTTGTGAGTGTCAAAACTTGACAGACGTACAAACAAAGAGATGATTAGATAAAGATGCCGTTTTCCTTTCAAAGGTACAGAACCCAAAGCTGACCACTAATGTATAGGTACTTCGTTTTTTTAGCATTAGAAAGAAGGTAAATCATCGTGACACGCCTTTTTATTGAAAAACGCTTTTTAAAAATAAGTAACAGTTAAATAACTATGAAACTTAAGTATTTAATATTGTTATGTTTTTGTACGTATTATTTGAAGAGTTAGTTTTATTATTAAAAGCCGTTTTTCAAAAAAAGACATGTCAAGATTGCTTACCTTCTTTCTGGTGCTTGCTCAAAAAAATTAAGTACTTACCTATAAATTACTTCATGTAACCTTCTAGGAATAACCTTTATTATCCTTACAATAATTATAATATCCGTATAGTTATAATTATTATAATACATAATACTAGTTTTTGCTTAACAAAAAGCAGTTTGCCGCCATGATGGTCTAGTCTGCGCGCGCATTCCGAGCGGCTGCCGGCGCCATTTTGAAAACAATGTCGCAGCAAATTTATTCGTTTCTTTTGTTTTCGCTGTTTTTAAAAAGTGTTCTAACTCAACGTAAGTTCTGTTGTTTTTCATTTAGAATGTTTAGGATATAACTGTTTATTAATACTTATGTTTAATACTTGATTAAATAACTTTGGCGTTTAGGAATAATAATTTTAATAGTACCTATTTTGTTTTTGATATGTTTGAAAATGGTGGTATCTTGTCAAGTGTGTGTAAAATACAAAATAAACCGTGTTTTAAAATTAAACTACCGTGAGACTAGTGAAATAAACGGATCACTCACGTATGTAAGTCGAGTCGGATTGATTCGTAGTCCTTCCTCAGGGAGCGCACATAAACCCGCTTTATAGGATGCGATAGTCGATGGCAATGCGTACCTAACTATAAAATATTAAGGTTAATTGATTACGAAAAAATTTGGTACTTACCTACTCAAAAAATTTATGTGTTTAGCAATTATAAAATAGTTTTATAATTAGTTACCTAATTAGTTTAAGTTATTTTGATTACCTGACTGATTAATTTTCAAATGAGCATAAATGCGTTTCGGAAACGTTCGCCCTGACATTATTCGGTGTCCAGAGGGTGGTTGGTCAGTGATAATAATCCGAGTTCGGATCTCGATAGAGGTAGACATTTTTATGTTACAAAGTGATTGTAACTTTTAACGTGAAACTATCGTGACAACTATGATTAAAATAGTGGAATAAACGGCTGACATGATTCGATCTAATACGTAGTCCTTCCTTCGGGAGCGCTCGCCTCCGGGCAGGGAATCAAACACGATTCCCTAGTTCCTAATTGTGTTAGATTCGCTACCAAATTTGATGTTAATTGTCTGTATAGGTTTTTTTTGGAAGAGGGAGGCAAACGAGTATGCGGGGTCACAAGATGGTAAGCGATCACCGCCACTCCTGAGAACCAGAGAAGAGAGTCGCTTTAAGGGCACAGTACACTATTTTCTTGAAGGTCCCGAAGTCATAGCTAGTTGGGAACACCGCTGACGGCTTATGCCCTTATACTAGCTTATGCCCCGCGGCTTTGCCCCCGTGAAATATTTCAAAATGGGCTAGTTCCCTATCCCGTGGGAATTTCGAAAAATCCCTTCTTAGTGCACCTCTAGGATCCTCAAGGTATATGTTTGCCAAATTTCAAATCTCTAGGTCTCGTGGTTTAGGCTGTGCTTTGTCTGTCAGTCAGTCAGTCACGGTACTGTTTTATAGGTATAGATTCATAAACGTCACTCAAGCCTCCATTAGCTAATATATGTTTTGTCTTCTTCTTACTAACGGAAATGTTAATGTGACAAAAAAGGACAAACGAACTTTAACGGCATATTAGTTAATAGTATTATAGGTTTATGCAATGATATATAAAATACAGATAAAATAATACTTACAACATCATTGGGTTTATGAATAACACTGTTAATATTTATAATGTTGGTTTTCTTAAAGGGATAAGTCCACCTTGTACTCGAATTTGATTGTTTGTAACTCGTGTTTTCAACCCGCGACGAAAAAGATCTGTGTATCTGTCTGTGGCATCATAGTTCCCGAACGGACCAATTCCGATGCAGCCTTTTTAATCGAAAGCTAGTTTAATCGAGATGGCGTATAGCTAAGTTTCATTAAAATCGGTGCACCCGATTTAGAAATATTGAACTTTGAAATTACAATGTCGGGGGTTGTTCAACAACATAAACGTGTATTATTTTACTTATTAGGAAGTGGTGATTCATGCAATCAAAATGGCGTCTCTGGGCAGTGCTCGCGCCTGCGCGATTGCCCATCGGCGCTAGCTAACCCTGCCACTAGATGGAACTTGAAGGTAAGTACAGAGAAGAATGATATCTATACCTATAAAACAGTACCGTGACTGACTGACTGACTGACTGACGGACTGACAGACAACGCACAGCCTAACCCACTGGACCTAGAAACTTGAAATTTGGCAAACATATACCTTGAGTATCCTAGAGGTGCACTGAGGAGAGATTTTTCGAAATTCCCACGGGATAGGGAACTAGCCCATTTTGAAATATTTCACGGGAGCAGAGCCGCGGGGCATAAGCTAGTTACATATAAAAAATAAGAAGTACATAAGTAGATATGTTACTACTGCGCCCGAGTTGAAGATTCATAAAAGACCACTCTTGCGGAATCTTACTGACAGCTCACTTCAAACAACTCTATTTGCATATAACATGCAACTTTATTTTTAAGTGTGTAGGTATCTGTGTATTTTTTTTTATACGACAAGTAAGTGGGTCACCTGATGGTAAGTGATCACCACTGCCCATAGACACCCACAATCCCGGGGGGTTTGCAGATGTGTTGCCAACCTGGAGAGTTAAGATGAAATGCCTCTTGTGCCCGCGTAATTACACCGGCTGTCCTACTCTCCAAACCGGAACACAACAGTGCAAGCACTGTTGCTTAGCGGTAGAATTAGCGAGTAAGTTGGTGGTAGTGATCCGGACGGACCTCACACAAGGTCCTACCACCCACGTGTATCTGTCTGTGGCATCATAGCTTCCAAACAGATTGACCGATTTCAGTGCGGTTTTTATAATCGAAAGCTAGTTTAATCGAGATGGCTCTTAGCTAAGTTACATTAAAATCGGTTCACCCGCTTTTGAAATATTGAACTTTTAAATGACAATGTCGGGAGTTTTTAAGCTTTTCTAAGTTGGTTAGATTTTTAAACATAAATAATTATGTAGTAGGTATAGACATAGTTGAAAAACCTTTCCCACGGGCCAGGCAAAAATCAATCTTATGACAATGTCATAAGCATTTTGATCGGGGGAAAGCTTTTCGCATTTTAACTATACCTACCATAATATTTACCAACTACACTTAGAGCAAAAAAAACGGGTCACTTTGTATGGTATTGTTCATACAAAGTGACCCGTTTTTATTGCTCTTGAGTATTATTATCAGTAGGTAGGTCTCTACCTACTGACAGTCGAGGAAATTAATTCCTGACCCACCACAGAACATTTTCATAGTGAACGTCAACGATTTTCCTTGTCAAGCTATGCGATGACACTATGACGTTTACTGTGAAAAGGTTCCATGGTGGGTGGGTCAGGAATTAATATCCTCGACCGTAGCTAAAACTTTTTTTTTATACACTATATAGGCTTGCGCATGACCACAATCACGCCTGATGGTGAGCGATGATGTGGTCTACGCTTGCCTAGCAAATGCCCATTTACCCTACTGACTTACTATATAGACATTTTGCAGAGATGCGGCTTCGAGGATCGGGAGCCTATTGTCTGCTGTTTCGACCGCACTGTGACCAGCCCTGTGGCCACACCAACACCTAACAAGTTAGTATTATGTTTGTATAGTCGTTCCACGATAACTCTGCAACGAACTGACAACAGTAGAAACTGTAGAAATCTAAAGTTTGCTTATGGCAACACTGATTTATAGTCAAACAACACGTTTTGAACTTTTTAACCGACTTCAAAAAAAGGAGGATTGTATGTATTTTTTTTTTATGTATGTTCATCGATTACTCCGTCAATTGTAGACCGATTTTCAATTTTTTATTTTTATTTGAAAGGGTATACTCCTGAGGTGGTCCTATTGTCACCAAGTCATGATCTGATGATGGGATCTCAGGGAAATCGAGGGCAACCGTCAAATTTTATAGGCACGTATCATGTTTTTCATATATTTTCTAAGGCTATTCAAGTATTTGCGTCCGGTAGTCATCATCTTATGTTGATGAGCTGATGATGGAAGGTACAACTCCTTAACGGTTAGGAGTTGGAGGATAATTCTGAAAATGTTAAATCAACGTAAAATTGTGAAATAAAAATCTTTTAACAAAAAAGTAAAACGTGAAATAATCCTCTAAAATAATGATAAATAAATAAAATAAAATAAAATGCGTTTATTTCGGACAACAGAAACTAAAGCCTAGAGTTTTATGGCCTAGCATTAAGCAGCAGATATATGAAGTCGGTGTTTCATTCAAAAAATATTCCGCTCGCACCGCACCGACGTCCGAAATAAACGCATTTTATTTTATTTTATTTATTTATAATTATTTTAGAGGATTATTTAACTTTTTTTTTCTAAGGTTTTTTTTTTAAGGCGGTTTTATGATTAAATTAAACATAAACAGGTCATCGTTCATCCACCATTAAAATACTTCTCATATTTCGTTCTCTAGATTTTTTTTTACCGTACAGCGGCAAAACCTCCTAAACACTGGCAAAATTGCTCGAAATGGACAGACCCATATTAAAAAAAAAACAGCAACTTTTGGTTGCTACTATCATTATTATTTTTAATTAAAGAAATGTCTGACTGACATGAAAAAAGTACTACCACAGCGTGATTTTTCTGGGTTGCCAATTAATATCTTATGCAGAGTTATCGTCGGACGATTATATCATCATCACCATGTCAGCCGAAATAAGGCTAAGGTAATGTAAGGTAATCTATGCGGTAATCGCGGTCAATATCATATTCTCATTATGTGAAAATGAAAAAAAATGAAAATATTTATTATTAACAAATACGAGAGAAAAATACATTTAGCAGTGTCCGGCGGACCCCAAACTAGGCTGAGCCTGTATCTTGGGACCCTACGAGTCGGTTTACGTTCTGAGAGATTTCCTAAAATTCTATATTATCAGACAGGTAACTAAAAATAAACAAGAAAAAAAAAAAAAAAAAAAGACGTACAATGGTTATAAGCTTAACATTCTTTAGAAGAAGGCATGCATGTGTGTGTGTGTGTGTGTGTGTGTGTGTGTGTGTGTGTGTGTGTGTTAAGGGAGATTATGCGATGCACTCTTACGAGCATATGTTTAGTAAATTCTCCGTTTCAGCGTATGTTAGCGATTTAAGCCACTCCGTAACGATTTTTTTTACAATAGTGGTCCTACAGTTTATTATATTCACAAATCTGCAAACTTTGTTGTATATAAAAGGATGGACAAATAATGGCAACCTTCTTGCGAAAGCAGATCTGGCCCTAGGCACGGGAAGCCTATAGATTCGTCTATACAAGAGCTGTTCATGTCGCACGGAGTCAGCAAGAGACGCCGTAGTCGCCCTGTGAGTATGTCTTACTTTAACGCATTGTATTTCCCAGATACACGACACCGGAGTATGTACCCCCTCTGAACGAGTACAGCGACGTGAGGACGGGCGGGGAAAGCTGCGCGCCTATCTCACCTAGCAAGACGGCCCAGAAAACTGGGCGGAAAGCATGGGACAGTAAGTAGGGTACTTGTACTATTTGTGCGCGGGACAGCGCAGTCCAGTTAGTCTATAATTATAGGTTAAGATAGGTTAAGATTATATTATAATAGATAGATAAATGTTGTATAGAAAAATAGGCTAAGCACATGTAAATAGGTAGTAATAGAAAACAATAAAATAGTATCGGATCCGGCCCCGGCCCCCACGCTCGCCCGAGTGTGAGAAAGACAAACGAACCCGGCGCCCCGGGCCCCCGCGCTCGCCCGAGCAGTATAAATAGAGCCCGCGCGGCGCCGGGTAGTCAGTCGTCTCGGAGTCTTCTCACAGTCGTCAGCCAGCCATCTCTCAGGAAACAACCTCTTCTACGGATCCGATCAGAAGCCGAAAGCATCGCGTTTTATTTTGAACCCCAAAAAGTGCGGGTCTATATAGTCCGGCCCGTACAATTTGTGTTCTGTTAGGACCTAGTTATATACTAGTGGATTTGTGAGCTGTAGGTAGACCTTTCGACCTCATTTTTGAATATTATTCGTTTTTTAACCGAGTTCAAAAAAGGAGGAGGTTCCACTGCAAGTTTTTTTTTTCATGCGTAAGTATGTACATTGATAATTCCGTCAATTGTGAACCAATTTTTTATTCTAAAGAGTATACTTACTACCGAGGTGGTCCCATTGCATTGTCACCAAGTCAGGATCTGATGATGGCATCCCAGCGGAATCGAGGGCAAACTTCAAATTTTATAGGCACGTATTATGTGTTTCACGTATTTTCTAAAGCTGTTCAAGTATTTCCGTCTGGTAGTTATATGAAAGTCGGTGCTTCATTTGAAGAATATTTCGCTCGCACCGTACCGACTTCGTATTTGTGGCAGGCCATAAAACTTATGGCTTTAGAGGATTAATTTACGTTTGTTTTTTTGAAGGCGGGTTCACTTTTTAGAGTTCCGCACCTCAAAAGGAAAAACAGAACCCTTATAGTGATCACTTTGTTGTCCGTTTGTCTGTCCGTCAAGATCCTTTTTGTCTGGAATGCGTGGCGGTAGCAAGCCGAAATTAATATCAAATATTCAAGCCTGCAGTTCCTTGAAGCTGTGAAAAGATCAAACTTCAACGCAATCAAAAGATAAGTCATAGGGTGTAAAAGGCTGGAGATGCTGATACTGATGATGATTAGTCTTTTGATTATCCTTTTCCAGAATGCATAGAGTACCAGGAACAATTGCTATATCCGTGCGAGCGAGGAGTAGACTTTCTCGGGAAGCTAAGCCGAGCGGACTACTGCAGCCACAAGGTAGACGAATTGATAGTGGGCGGCAAAGAGGCGAAACGGGACGAATTCCCGCATATGGTACGATTTTATAGTAATTTAATGTTTAACACCCCATCTCCATCCCTATTCCTACTCCATCCGTTCCCATCCCTATTCCTATCCCATCCTTTTCCATCCCCATCCCTTCCCCTCCATATTCCCACCATCCATCCCCGTTCCCGTTCCCATTCCACATTCTCACACCATCCCCTTCCCGTTCTAATTCCCATCTCCATCCCCGTTCCCATTCCAAAACCACGTTCTCACACCATCCTTTTTTTATACGATAAGGAAGGAATGCGAGCAAGTGGGCCACCTGATGGTAAGTGATCACCACTGCCCATAGACACCCGCGACCCCAGAGGGATTGCGGATACGTTGCCTACCCAGAGGGCTAAGGTGAAATACCTCTTGTGCCAGTAATTACACCAGCTGTCTTACTCTCCACACCGGAACACAGCAGTGCAAGCACTGCTGCTTAGCGGTAGGATTAGCGAGTAAGATGGTGGTAGTGATCCGGACGGACCTCGCACAAGGTCCTACCACCCACACAATCCATCATCTTCCCGTACCAAACCCCATTCTCATCCCCATTCCCATCCTAATTCTCGTTCCCATTTCTCATTCTCGTCCTACGCATACTCATTGATATACCTACTCAACTCTGTTACAGGCGCTGCTAGGGTTCGATCCTCCATCATCTGATGATCTGATTTGTGGAGGCACTGTCATCAGTGACAGGTTCATTTTGACAGCTGGCCACTGCACGCGGAAGGGGAAATCGTAAGTGATACTGTCGCGATCCTCTAGTGATACTGTAGTACCACAATTGTGATGGGGAAAATCGTACGTGATACTGTCGTGATCCTATCTTGATACTGTAGTGTCAATATTGTGATACGGTTTAATTCAAGAGGACCGCCATTGCCATTGCCTGTACTCGTATGTTCGGGTTAAATCTTGTAAATTAAATTTAACTCACTTCCAGTGGTCAGTTTGCTTTGAAATTTGGTATGCACATGCAACTTGGATGACAATACAAGTACAGTCAACAAAAAGATTTCATTTTTCAGTATACTGGCCACGGCGAAAGTCGGCTTGCTTCGTCGCAACGAAGACGTGCCGACATCACGAATCCACAATATCAAACGCATCATTAAACACCCGGATTACAACCCGCCTTCCAAATACAACGACATCGCGCTGCTCGAGACCGAGACGCCGTGAGTATTTCTTATTTTTGCCGTCAGCGTTATTTTCTCTATCTACGTCTTCATCAACATTATCATCCTTTCTATCATCTTTATCATTAATGCTGTCATCAATACGACCGTTTATGATCAATGCTCTCATCGGTTGGTTGGTTGTTACCATCTTCGTCGACAATGCTCTCATCCCTATGACCATCTTTATTAATACAGTAATCCCTAGGACCATCTTCGTTATCAACGCTGTCATCCCTACAGCCATCTTCATCATCACCGCTGTCATCCCTACGACCGTCTTTATTAAAGACGTCATCCCTACAACCATCTTTATCAATGCTGTCATCCCAACGACCATCTTTATCTTCATCATCAATGATGTCATTCCTCATCTTCTTTATCAATGATGTGTTTCATATGCATTTTTCTGTGTACATACAGTATAAAAAAAAGCCTTGATAGCATGGTTCGACCTATGGCCTCTCAACTCAAGCACCTCTGAGCTTTTCCGAATTTATTAATTAATCATCAGCGTATCGGTGAAGGGAAACATCGTGAGGAAACTTGCACACTGAATGCGAAGTAATTCAATGGTATGTGTGAACTATAGCTGAAGCCCTCTCATTCTGAGAGGAGGCCTGTGCCTAGCAGTGGGACGTAAAATAGGCTGGTGACGACTGATGAAATAAATGATGCCTTTGTCCAGGATCAAGTTGGACAGCACGGTGATCCCGGCGTGCCTGGACACTGGTGAGAGCGTGGACGACTCGCGAGCCTCCATCACTGGGTGGGGGAACACGGCCTACCTCGGGAAGAAATCGGATGTGCTACTTAAAGTAGGATGGTCTTTTTAACATGAATATTAGACATCTCATACCTACAAAACAGTACCGTAACTGACTGACTGACAGACAACGCACAGCCTAAACGACTGGACCTAGAGACTTGAAATCTGGCAAACATGTACCTTGAGTATCTTAGAGGTGCATTAAGAAGGGATTTTTCGAAATTCCCATGGGTAGGGAACTAGCCCATTTTGAAATATTTCACGGGGGCAAAGCCGCGGGACATAAGCTGGTTTGGGTATAAGTCGAGTTTAGATAGTTAGATCCCAACCAAGAGATTTTAGATTAATTCGTAGTCCTTCCTCTCAGAGCGCAAGGTTCAGCGGCAGCGAGATGCACACTGCGAGCCAAGGCCCTGCTCGCGCGGCTGCTCGGCGCAGCTGACAGCGGCGCACAACTACCCTCGTTTTCATCGTCATTTTTATTATTGTCAAATGTAGGTACACTACACCGATCACGTCAAAGGCTCGTTCACACTCACCGTTCCCGCAGTATTTAACACAGACTTATGTACGATTTATGTACGTAAGTGATCCGTTTATTTCACTGTTTGTATTATATTACTCAACTCTGACGTCATCTCCTCTACCTTTCGTATTCCTATTCCGCGTTGTTGGGGCGTTTCGCGCCATAACGAAATACTAACTTAATCTGACCTAGGGTTTCACACAGGGAAGTGGCCATTTGGGGAAGTGGCCCTTCAGAGGTAGTGGCCATTTGGGGAAGTAGCCCTTCAGGGGAAGTAGCTATTTGGCGATGTGGCCCTCAAAGGGACGTGGCCATTTGGGGAAGTGGCCATTTGAGGAAGTTGCTATTTTGGACAAGTGGCAATTCAAGGGAAGTAGCTACTCAGGGAAGTGGCCATTTGGGGAAGTGGAACTTACTGTCAACTGTCAACTCATCCAGTTAATTTAAATCTGTATGTTATAGGTGACATTGATGAAGTTTGCCGGTACGGAGTGCGCGCGCAGGTACCGGCCCAGCATGAAGTACTTGCAGAGAGGGTATGACAACGCCTCGCAGCTCTGCTACGGGGACCACACGGAGGCCAAGGACACCTGTCAAGTATGACATAAGTACTACAGTCCCCTGTTTCACCATCTTTACAATTGTCAGTTTTATATGACAATTCGAACTACATTTCTTTGACAATATGAAGCGCTCTAAAACAGAAGCTCTTCATGTCAGCAGTTGACACCGAATTGTCATTGAAAACTGTCAATTTTAAAGTTGGTGAATTAGGGGCCAGTTGGTGTCAAACTTAAATCGTCGCTGCGCGTGCAAAAACTATGTGTTTTTTGCGATTTTTGAATTTTGATGCCATTTTGATCCTTATTCAATACGCATAAAATAAGCTACAAAAATTTTACGGCGCCAATATTGACGGAGCTGAAAAATGTAGCTATGTGACGTTCATATATCGAATGCGCCTTTTAAACCGCTACTTAAGAGCACAAAATTACATAGCTGTTTTGAGTTATTCGAATTAAAGTTCACAAACTGCGTCCGACATGTGTATTTTGTCTCATAGCGATTTTTTGTCCAAGTGTAATCCGGCATCGTCTGCGTGGATTGTGTTTCTCGTCACAAAGGTAGCGAAAATTTTCTTACAACTTTCGATTGCACAATGCAGTGGTTGAGTGTCCCAAAGCAAGAATGTTAGATGGCAATACAAAATAGGTACTACATTGTTTGTGGGTTTTTGTGGGTTCTTACTTGCTAATCCTACCGCTAAGCAGCAGTGTTTGCTCTGTTGTGTTCCGGTGTGGAGAGTAAGACAGCCGGTATAATTACGGGCATAAGAGGCATTTTATCTTAGCTCTCTAGGTTGGCAAAAACCTGTAGGGTAGACAATAGGCAGACTTATCGCTTAAAATAAGACTATTATAACAAGATTTTTTTTTCAGGGTGACAGCGGTGGCCCCCTCCAGATCCACAGCCACGTGCACTGCATGTACACCATCATCGGCGTCACCTCCTACGGGAAGGGCTGCGGCGCCGTCGGCTACCCCGGCGTCTACTCGCGCGTCGCTGCCTATACCCCCTGGATAGAGAGCGTTGTTTGGCCTTAGAATAGTACTACAAGTTGTAAAGCTTGGTGACTTTTAATCGTTCAGGTTCACTTTGTCCACAATCCCATTTCGTCAACTTCCCGGCTTGTCCACAATCCCTTTCGTCAACTTACCGGCTTGTCCACAATCCCATTTAGTCAACTTCCCAGCTCGTCATCAATCCCATTTCGTCTGCATTCCCATTTCGTCCGCATTCCCAATTCGTTCACATTCCCGATTCGTCCACATTCCCAATTTGTCCACATTCCCAATTCGTCCGCATTCCCAATTCGTCAACATTCCCAATTCGACAGACTGCTTAAACCACTGGACCTAGAGAATTGAAACTTGGCAAATATACCTTGTATTCTTAGAGGTGCACTAGAAAGGGTTTTTTTCGAAATTTCCACGGGATAGGGAACTAGCCCATTTTGAGATATTTCACGGGGGCAAAGCACATTGTAAATTTCACACGTTAATTCCGAAAAACTCAGACCTTACGTTAGATTGCGTTACGTTGTCCTGTATTTACTAAATGATAATAAATAATTTACAAATAGAAATAAGTCAGCGAATAAAAGTAACCAATAAAAAATTAAACATTGTTGTATTTATTTTTCCTAGTTAAAATTATCCCAATTTTATCCTTTTTGAAAATATACTCATCGGCATAATTAATCGCCCGCTTGATTAATGTAAAAACTGATAAGTATTTAAATAAACAATACTTTTACAATAAATTAGAAACGTTTATTATAATAAATGTTAAAAACAATTCAAATTACAAAACTAGTTATGAATAACGTAAAACTAACCTAAATCTAAATATGGCGCCCGTGGCATGGTGCCCAAAAGGCTGGCGGCGTTCCCCCGTTGAACAGCGATGCTGATTCGCGGGAGAAATGGCTGCCAGCCCGTTGGTCGCCAGTAGCGTTGACGAGGCGCTTTTTTAGATCTCTAAATAAATAGTAAAATAAAATAGGGTGGGCGATTAATTTTGCCTCTGAGTATAATTATTACTAGGCACAGTCGAGTGCAAAAATATGGGTGCAAATTTAAAAATATGTCGGCGATTTAAGGTTGTGGTATTGTTGTTGTGGTGGTGGAATTAGTTGTGTAATACATATTTTTGGGCCATTTTACGGAAAGTTGTACACCCCACTTTTTTTTTAATATGTCTAAGTACTTAGAATCACGAGCACTATCGATTTTAATAGGTGAAAAAAGTGTCCCAAAATATTGTGTTCCATTCCGTTACCCTTTTCAAATTAAACTTACATGAGAGTAACGGAATGGATGTGGAAATGGAATGTACGTATAAAAATGTATGAAAATTTTGGGTAATTTTTTTTCACCTATTAAAATCGGTAGTGCTCGTGATTCTAAGTACCGTAAAATATTCAAAATTAAAAAAAAGTAGGGTGTAAGTACTACTTTCCGTAAAATGGCCGTTTTGTACTTGGCCGTACCTATGTAGCTGTTTCTCATAGCTTGGTGCGTGTAATCTAAATTCGACTAAAACGCTAAGATAACAGATGATAGGTATGTCTGATGCAATTGACCGCGAGTCATTTAAAACCGTTACTAAAATATCCAGTCAAAACACATACTCGTTTCATACGCAGTCGGGTAATTGCAAACCTGTTGTCAACACGTTAAAAACTAGTTTAAATTCACCAATTTAACATTTACACGGACCACGGCTCAAACATCCAATAATGACTCTTAAAACTATGGAGATACAAGTGATGCGAAGTTCGCGTGAACCGCAATATGTAAATTTGTTGTTTATAAGGAAAAACACAACAGAAACTCGATCAGTTTTTGTTAAAATTATATGAAAATAAGACGAGTCAAGTGACGTGTGTTATTTTTTAGACAATATTGTGCTGTGTTGTGTTCGAATTGTGTACATAATGTTCAGGTATGCTTTGGTTCTTTGTTCGTTTCAAACCTAACATTACATTTATAATAGTTAAAGCTGCGTAGTAGGTACTTACTTAATTTTATAACGCATCAAAAGATCAAGAAATTTTGAAGGTTATTCAACTCGATGAATTGAGAAAAATATTCTAATATATTTGGTCTCTATTAACGCTACCGCAATATTGCATTACATTTTTATACAAGGTGCGTTTTAATGTACCGTCAGCCAGGAGATTAGTAAATCTAAGCGCGCACCCCTGTGAAGATTTTTTGGAAGAAAGATAGTAAATAATTTTCCCATGCATTGTTGTCAACCAGCAGAGAAAATTAAAGCATAGGAATGATTTCTTAATTTGTTTTTTCTGACACTTCACAGGGTTGTTCAGTAAGACTTATTAACCCCTGGCTGAATTCTTGACATAAATGTATGAACATACATGTGCGTAACGAAGGGGGGGGGGGGGGGGGGGCAGGACCCCTGGACCTTGCAATCAAACTTCAAAAAAATCGATAATAATACTGGACCCCTGGACCTTGCAATCAAACTTCAAAAAAATCGATAATAATAGTATAGTAATAGTAATTAATTAATATTTTTCACCTCACCAGCTCGGAAAGGCTTTATTTTTATCATTCGACTGAATAGCGCAAAAGCACTTTTCAACTGTCGCGGCTTATGTAATTTTTGAATTGTGCTTGCAACACCATTTCAATTTATTAACATTTCGCGCTAATTGTAGCTCGTTTCTTCAATATAATATGCGGCAGGAAACTGGTAGCAGTTGAAACGCTAAGTAGAACTACTCAATTAACCGCGAATCAATTTAATCTGCAACTTGTGAATATTTTTCAGGTTTCTATTGTTTCTGGCGGTGGTACAGTCAGCCCTGGCTGTGACGGAGCCCTCTCTGGAAGAACTCATAAACCAGATATTTGGAGTAGAAACAGGTAAGTATTAATGAAAATAATCGATTTATTGATTATTTTTGTGTTTATTTTTATGAAACATTCATAGAATGAAGTAAGTAAGTAAGTAAGTAAGTAAACACTTTATTGTACAAAAAATAGGATAAAACACAAGTTACAACAATAACATTTGAGTACAAAGGCGGACTTATCCCTTTAAGGGATCTCTGCCAGTCAACCTTTGAGTGGTGGAGAGGAATAGTTCACTGGGGATCGAGACAAAGTGAGTTCATAATTATAAATATCGAGAGACAATACAATACACACACACATACAAAAACCTACCATATTACAATATACTACTAAATGCAAAGTAGAAGTAAATACCAATATATAAATAAATAAATATATATATATATATACATATAATATATACAATAAATAACAAGCACAACATTAAAGGAGAACTCCCAAATATTTAAGAAGAAGGGGTGAGCCACATCTTCTTCAAGCTTTCCCTGAAAGAATACACAGACGAAGATTGCCTGATGGACGTCGGTAACCGGTTCCACAGCCTGGCAGCGTGCACAGAGAAGGATTTGGAATAGGTTCTGGAAGAGGTAGAATGAGATGCTAGCAGGAGATTGGTACTAGACCGTAAACGGTGCCCGCTGCCAGCAGCTAAATAGCTGAAGCACTCGGAGAGGTATGGAGGAGCGGAAGGATTAAAAAGAATGTTGAATAGTAATGACAGAATGTGGACGTTCCTACGATCCCTGATAGGCAACCATTTCAGTTGCGCGCGAAAGTGTGACACGTGATCGTACTTACGAAGCCCAAAAATGTACCGAATACATACATTCTGAAGCCGGTCAAGTTTGTCAAGTAGCCCCTCAGTAAGATCCAAGTACCCAATATCACCGTAGTCAAGGAGCGGGAGCAAAAGGGATTGAGCGTGATTTTGGTTTGAAGCGGCAGAAAATTCTGCAAGCGTCTGAGCGAGTGAAGCGAGGCAAAGAGCTTTCGACTGACCTCAGCAACCTGAGCCGACCAAGAGAAAGTCTGGTCCATGATGATCCCCAGATTTCTGACGGTAGGTGAAAAAGGAATAACTGTACCATCAAAATACAAATGTGGAACTACCATGTCAGAAATCTGAGAAATGAAATGTGGACTGCCAATCACAATCGCCTGCGTCTTTTTAGCATTTACCTTGAGGCCGAAACTCACCGCCCAGTCGCGGATGGTAATGAGGTCGGCGTTCATGCGATCAATCAGTAGAGGAAAATCGTCAAGAGCAGCAGCAGAATAAATTTGTAGATCGTCGGCATACAGGTGGTAGGAAGAATTTAAAGAAGCGGTGATACCGTTGATAAAAATAGAAAAAAGGAGAGGGGATAGTACACCCCCCTGAGGGACACCAGCGGTAAGATCGCACCAGGCTGAAAAACCGTCCTCGATCCTGACTCGCTGTTGTCTCCCACAGAGGTATGAACGGAACCAGGACAATGCAGTTGAAGATACATTAAGAGTGCTGAGTATGCTAAGAAGGATGTCGAAATCGACAGTATTAAATGCACTACTAAAATCAAGTAGAACCAGAACGGTAAGCTTTCTTTTTTCAATATTGAGGCGAATGTCATCAGTGACTTTGACGAGAGCAGTGACAGTGCTATGCCCAGGACGGAAACCAGATTGGAAAGGATTAAGGAGATTGTTTGCATGGAGATGATCAGAGAGACGTCGATTCACGACGTGTTCAACTATTTTGGATAAAGTTGGGAGAATGGAAATGGGACGATATTCAGAAAATGTATTAGGATTCGACGTTTTAGGAAAAGGGATTACGTGAGCGCGTTTCCACAGCATGGGAAAGCTGCCCGAGGAAAAAGAAAAAATTATAATATGGGATAAAGTAGGAGCTATGACCTCCGCCCCAAGCATAAGCATTTCCAAGCCCAAGTCGTCCTCACCAACAGCCTTCGTCCTGATAGATTTAAGTATGCTTAGAATATCTCGCGGAGCTATGCTGCCGAGATCAAAAGGGGGGATGTCGGGGTGTTGAGTATTGGCAAGAAAAGACAGAGTGTGCTGCTTTGTTACAGGATCCAATTGTACCGGCGACGTACTGAAATGTTTATTGAGGCCATTGAGGTCAGTCAAGGTAGAAGAGTTTTGTTGAGACTTGCCCACCCCAAGAGACTTAAGGAATTTCCATAGTTTAGAAGGAGGGCAGTTATCAATAGACTGATATATGTATCGTCGCTTCGCATCCCTACACACCTTATTGCAGCGATTTCGCAAGGCCACATAAGTTTGACGACTCTCCTCCGATGGATCGTTGCGCAGCTTGATGCGAGCCCTGTTCCTCCTCGCCATCATGTGCTTGATTTCCGACGTAAGCCAAGGCGCTGGGTTGTGCTTAACACGCGTTGGCTTTAGAGGAGCGTGCTTGTGAAAGACCGCAAGCAATGCACTATTAAATGCATCCAGCTTAAGGTCAATGTCAGTAAGAGCTTCAATACCTCGCCAGTCAACATCACTCAGATCACTAAGAAGGGCTTCTAGGTCTACATCACGAAGGTTTCTTCGCAGGACAATTTTATGCCTACGTTTAGGTGGACGGATTTTCAAAGAAGCGTATATAAGGTCGTGGTTAGAGAAGGCGGCAGCATTAAATTGGCCATGAGAGGTAACAAGATCGGGTGAGGAAGTAATCATTAGATCTAGAAGTGAGGGGGGGCCGTTATGCGGGAAATGGGTGGGACCGAGTGGTAAAATATTGAGGTTGAATGAACATATGAGAGATTGAAATTTTTGGGAACGGGGGTCATTCTTCAACAAGCATGTGTTAAAGTCACCCATAAGAATAACATGTTCATATTGCGGACAAAGGTCATCCAAAGTCCTCTCGAAGGATTCAAAGTAATTTACACTGGATGATGGACTATAGTACACTCCGAGGAGAACCTTAGTATGATGAAGGGATACGTCAAGAAACAAGTATTCTGGTGACTTCGTGTAAGAAGACAAAGAAGGCGACTGTGCGGCTACTTGACAAGCAATTTCACTCCGCAAATAAATGGCAACACCGCCACCGCGCACAACGCCGGAGCCGCCATCGTGCGATCCAGTTCTGTCATTACGGATCAAACGATATCCAGGTAACGGATACAGGGAAGAGTTCAGAGACGGTTTCAGCCATGTTTCAGAAATGAGAATGGCATGAATGTTTCTGTCAGAAAAGGTGGAAAGTAAATCTGAAAAATGCGAAGGAATACTCTGTGCATTTATATGTATAACGTTAAAGGTTTTGGTGGAAGATGAAAAAGTGCTGTGTAACCGATCACCGAGATCCGGCATATCCGATACATCGCTCAAGGAGTCGTATAAGCTAGAGGAAGACAGTGAAAAGAATTCACTTTCATGACTAGCGTCCAAAACGTCAGACATGCAAGCAGAACGATAAGATTTTAAAAGTACGTAACTTAAATATTTATATAAAATAAACTAGAATATAGATATAAGTATATATATAAAACAACAATCAAAATATAGCCCTAAGTCACACTATCTACAGGCAAAGTACTCCTTCCATCACTCGCCAGCAACCAGTTACTAAGGTGAAATGTACTACATAGTAAACGCTCATATTTTTAAGCAAAAAGCAAAAATAAAACAGTGAACACTTGAACAGGCACACAGATAAAAGTCAAGAAAGGAAAAGATAAGTAAATGAGAAGGTATATCGCAACGACCCACACAAATAAACAAGAAACAAAACGCAAAACGTCAGCCGTCACAGTGACAATGGCTTGACACTGACACTGACAGCCGGCGCCCGCCGGGTCGCAATCACGGTCACGGTCACATTGTATTGTTTAAATAAAAATTAACGAATACTTTTAAAAGCAGTTAATGTAATGTACCGCAATTACTGTTCTAAAGTGCAAGACAATTGCGATTACCCACCCACGGTAACAATAATTCAGAAGTGCTCAGATGAATGAAATTCAACATACAATGAAAATGCAAAGAAAAATCCGTTAAGCAGCTGGACTTGAACCAGCAACTGGTACGGATTACCGAGGTTGCTGGTTCAAGTCCAGCTGCTTAACGGATTTTTCTTTGCATTGTCATTGTATAGGTAAGTATTAGATTGAATCAGTCGTTATTGCGTTCCATATTAATGAAATTAAAACAATTGTTTTTCTCACCCGTGATCACACGAATCAACACATGTCACACAGACCTACCTATCACCACCACCACTGACGCACTCTACGAGCCCATTTTCAAAGCACCAAAACCATTCATCATGCTACCAGTTGTTCTACTATTTAACTAAAAAATAACTTAGCTAGCTAAATGTAGTTAGTCATGGCTAGCGTTTTTAGGGTTCCATATTTGGTATGAAGGTAAGTCTTATAGCACAACCACTCAGAAAATTAATGAAAATAATCGATTTATTGATTATTTTTGTTTTTATTTTTATGAAACATTCATAGAATGAAATTCAACATACAATGACAATGCAAAGAAAAATTCGTTAAGCAGCTGGTCCAGCTGCTTAACGAATTTTTCTTTGCATTGTCATTGTATACTCAGAAAATTCTCAAAGTCTTAAATTTTTATGTCTGACTGTAAATTTCGCAGACCAATATAAGTTGATCCCACACTGCGTACGTTTTGCTTAGGAGCAGGGCTCAGCTGACACTGGACTTCTTAAAACACTGGGGAGAAGCGTTAAAATCTTTCTACGTAACCCTCGTGTGCGAGTCCGACTTGAACTTGACCGGTTTTTTTGTATAATAAGTGTATAACCCAAAAATCGAACATTAAGCCTGTGCAAAATGGCACAGGGTCTGTTGATTGTGTGCCTGTTTTTGGAATTTGTGTGACAGTTTTGTTTTAAGTAGTTAAGTAGTGTGTGTAGGAACGTAACAAATTTTGACATGAGCGTAGATGCTGTACTCGTACTTATGTGTTCCTGGTCCCCCTCAAAAAGTGGCAGAATTTTTTTAGTGCAAAGATAAGCCAAAGGCGCCTCCCGTCTGTCTGCTTAATGGTGGCTACCGATAGGCTAATTTGCCCATTCTCTTTTGTGTTAATAAATGTGTTTCGTCTTCTCTTTTAAAATGCTGGTGCGTACGGCGGCAGGAACGGCCGAAAATAGAAAAAGTTCTAAATGTCAAATTCTCGGTCCCAACTACAATTTTGTTGCTGTTGGGTTTTAAACCTTGGGTCCATGGGGTCCCGGCGTTACAAGTTTATTTCAGAGTCGCAAAAGCGCTTGGTCGATGCAACTTGTGACCAAAGGGCTGGCAGTTTTCTCTCTCAAATAATCAGCATCGCTATTCAGCGAGGCAACGCTGCCAGCCTTTTGGGCGCCATGCCACGGGGGCCTTATTTAGATTTAGTTTAGTTTTAAGTTTTAGTTTATTTAGTTTTAGCTGAAGTATTTATTTAATATAACAGACAATATTAATTATAAAAAAACCAATTAAAATAAAACTAGAACGAAACATAATAAACTAAAACCTTATCCAAAAAATCTAAAAACGGCCCCTGTGGCATGGTTCCAAGAATGCTGGCAGCGTTTCCTCGCTGTATGGCGATGCCAATACGTTGTGCAAGGAAGCTGCCAACCCTCGTGTCCCCAGTGACGTCGACCAGTCGCTTTGCCAGTTGACTGATGAGGTCCTTCGCCCCAAGACCCCATGTTTTAGCTTAGATTTAATGTAATTGTAAATAGCTTTTATTACGTACCTAGGTAAATAAATTTGTCATTTATTTTTAACTGACTTCAAAAAAAGGAGGAGGTTCTCAATTCGTCGGAATATTTTTTTATTTTTTTTATGTATGTTTCCCGATTACTCGAAGACGGCTGGACCGATTTCAAAAATTCTTTTTTTTGTTTCAAAGGGTATACTTTTTAGTTGGTCCCATTGTCACCAAGTCAGGATCTGATGATGGGATCCTAGGGAAATCGAGGGCAACCCTCAAATTTTATAGGGACGTATCATGTGTTTCAATATTTTCGAAAGCTATTCAAGTACTTGCGTCTGGTAGTCATCATCTCGTGTTGATGAGGTGATGATGGAAGGTACAACTCCTTAACGGTCAGGAGTTGGAGGATAATATTTTAAATGTTAACGTAACTAAAAATTGTGAAATAAAAAATCTTTTAACAAAAAACATTCCGACGAATTGAGAACCGCCTCCTTTTTTTGAAGTCGGTTAAAAAGTAAAACAGCCTTCAAAAAAATCTCTTAAAAAAAACATAAAATAAACCCGAAAAAGCCATGAGTTTTATGGCCTAGCAGAAATATGAAGTCGGTGCTTCATTCCAAGAATATTCCGCTCGCACCGCACCGACTTCATATTTCTGCTAAGCCATAAAACTCATGGCTTTTTGGGGATTATTTTATGTTTTTTTTCTTAGATTTTTTTGAAGGTGGGTTTTTTAATAAGTTGTGGTGAACAGACGCCGAAGACTTCGGCAACGAGGTGGCGGAGACTCCAAACTGCCAGACAGTGGAGGGAAGAGGCGTGGGCTGCTACGAGTGCCGCTTCTGCAATGACAGCTTCGTGCAGACGAACAGATACCAGAGCAACAAGGTTGAAGTGCTGTAAGTCACGGAGCTTGCAACCTTAGGACCTTGTGGAGGTCCGTCCGGATCGCTACGACCATCTTACTCGATAATCCTGCCGCAGTTCTTGCACTGTTCTGTTCCGGTGTGGAGAGTAAGACAGCCGGTGTAGTTACGGGCACAAGAGGCATTTCATCTTAGCTCTCTAGGTTGGCAACGCATCTGCAAACTCCCCGAGGTTGTGGGTGTCTATGGGCAGTGACCCACTTGATCGTTTGTCTTCCTCGTCGTATAAAATAAATGAAACCAGGGAGTCGATTTTTAGGGCTCCGTACCCAGAGGGTAAAGAACGGGACCCTATTACTTAGATCCCGCTGTCCGTCTGTCTGTCCGTCTGTCACCAGGCTATCCACAATGGACCCGCGTGGGAACTATACCCCAAGCCCTCTCGTTCTGAGAGGAGGGCTGTGCCCAGCAGTGGGACGTAAAAAAGGCTGGTGATGATGACATATTATCTAATTGTTTTTGTTTCAGTTTAAAAAACACCCAGTGCTCTGCGCAGGTCAAAGTATGCTGTGTGGCGCAGAGGGATTTCTTGAATTTCAGGTAATAATTGTAAATTCAGTACCTACATACCTGTAGTATAAGCCATAAAGTATATACCATACAGTACAAAATACCTGCAATGCACGTGCTCGGAAAAAAGAACTTTATGTGGGTCAACATTATTTATAGAAAGTTAGTCTTTTACTTAATTAATCCCTAAACTTATTAATCCCAGCTTAAATTATATATAGTTATTCTGTTGGGACATTACATACATAATATTAGGTATTAATTCATTTTATTAATGTTTATTATAATTTGCATGCCGATTGCATCGGCTGAATACTGATACAAATGCCAAATTAACATCTTTATAAAAGTACGTGTTCTTCGCAAATAAATATTTCTTTCTTTCTTTACTTATGTCCGATACGATTGTAAAATTATTATGGGAATAAATAAACTAAACCAAACTTTCCGCACATGCGCGGAAAAAGATATTCATACAACTGTTCGGCACACTTGAGTATAGGTACGTGCGGAAAAATATACAAATTTTCTATGAATATCTTGACCCGTGTAAAAGGGCACATTAATCGCAAAACGTATTGTAATGTAAAACGTTATTCGCCGATCGCTCTGTAGCGATAAGGCCGCCCATTGCTACCTTGTATTTTCTTTGTGTCTTATTTCTTGTCTTGACTGTTATGTGGTGTTCAACAAAGAGTTATTGTATTGTATTGTTATTTATGACATTCGCGTGCCGGTTTAAAACACTCGTTTGCCCTCGTGTTAGGATGACGGAGACACATTACGAATTGCCCACTTTCCGCACTTGTATCATAAACGACTATTATATAATAACCCATAACACAAGCTTAATTTGAGTCTAAGGATAATTAATATCAATTCCGTCCATAATTACAAATAATCAAATATTATATTAAACTACACGTACAAACATAAATAAAAACTAAAATTAAGTTAAACTAAAACAGTAAAATAAATGCGTATCTTAAATTAAATCTACACTAATATTTTAAAGAGGAAAGATTTGTACCTATTTTTGTATGTTTGTATGTTTGTAATGAATAGGCTCAAAAAGTACTAGGCCGATTTAAAAAATTCTTTCACCAATAGAATGCTACATTCTTCGAATTTGACATAGGCTACATTTCATTTTGAAAAAAATTAGGGATCCTTGGTAAAATTTGAACAATGTAACCGAAGGTGTAGAAAAATGAGTCTTAAAATGTCTTTCGTCGAATGCGCTGCCGAAACTATTAGCGATAGAACTAAATAATGTGCAACAATATTGAAGAACATCATAATGTCTACAAAAAACTCCGCGATAGCATATGTCCAACTATTGTAGTTATGTCACTACAACAACTTTTTTCATTTTATAATTGACTACCCCGTGCGAAGCCGGGACGGGCTGCTAGTTAAAATAAAACTAATTTACGAAAACTGAAACAAGTCTAAAAAAGAAGTCCCCTTGGGCATGGTACCAAAGACGCTGGCAGGGTTCCCTCTTTGGATGGCCAGGCTTAGCCTTTGTCCGAAAAAGCTGCCAGCTCTTCGGTCCCCTGTGACATCGATTAGTATCAATTATTGTCCCATGATATTTTATCATCATCTATTATTTCAGGTCAAACGACAAATGCGGAAAGCCCAACCCTGAGGGCATACCGCGTCGTAGACGACTGTCGGTGAGGTCCATGCTGCAAGCGGAGTTCCCCTGGAGAGCCTGGGTCTACAGGTAACACTAGCGTAGTAGCCACACTAGCGCCATCTAGTATGGCATACAAGAACTGCTACGGCTAACGGGGAGCTGGCACATGGCGTCAGTTCTATGATGAATACCGCTGGCGAGGTATACGTTAACTCAGAGTATACCGCGTCATAGACGAGTGGGGGTGAAGTCTATGCTGCAAGCAGAGTTCTCCTAGAGAGCCTGGGTCTACAGGTAACACTAGCGTAGTAGCCACACTAGCGCCATCTAGTATGGCATACAAGAACTGCTACGGCTAACGGGGAGCTGGCACATGGCGTCAGTTCTATGATGAATACCGCTGGCGAGGTATACGTTAACTCAGAGTATACCGCGTCATAGACGAGTGGGGGTGAAGTCTATGCTGCAAGCAGAGTTCTCCTAGAGAGCCTGGGTCTACAGGTAACACTAGCGTAGTAGCCACACTAGCGCCATCTAGTATGGCATACAAGAACTGCTACGGCTAACGGGGAGCTGGCACATGGCGTCAGTTCTATGATGAATACCGCTGGCGAGGTATACGTTAACTCAGAGTATACCGCGTCATAGACGAGTGGGGGTGAAGTCTATGCTGCAAGCAGAGTTCTCCTAGAGAGCCTGGGTCTACAGGTAACACTAGCGTAGTAGCCACACTAGCGCCATCTAGTATGGCATACAAGAACTGCTACGGCTAACGGGGAGCTGGCACATGGCGTCAGTTCTATGATGAATACCGCTGGCGAGGTATACGTTAACTCAGAGTATACCGCGTCATAGACGAGTGGGGGTGAAGTCTATGCTGCAAGCAGAGTTCTCCTAGAGAGCCTGGGTCTACAGGTAACACTAGCGTAGTAGCCACACTAGCGCCATCTAGTATGGCATACAAGAACTGCTACGGCTAACGGGGAGCTGGCACATGGCGTCAGTTCTATGATGAATACCGCTGGCGAGGTATACGTTAACTCAGAGTATACCGCGTCATAGACGAGTGGGGGTGAAGTCTATGCTGCAAGCAGAGTTCTCCTAGAGAGCCTGGGTCTACAGGTAACACTAGCGTAGTAGCCACACTAGCGCCATCTAGTATGGCATACAAGAACTGCTACGGCTAACGGGGAGCTGGCACATGGCGTCAGTTCTATGATGAATACCGCTGGCGAGGTATACGTTAACTCAGAGTATACCGCGTCATAGACGAGTGGGGGTGAAGTCTATGCTGCAAGCAGAGTTCTCCTAGAGAGCCTGGGTCTACAGGTAACACTAGCGTAGTAGCCACACTAGCGCCATCTAGTATGGCATACAAGAACTGCTACGGCTAACGGGGAGCTGGCACATGGCGTCAGTTCTATGATGAATACCGCTGGCGAGGTATACGTTAACTCAGAGTATACCGCGTCATAGACGAGTGGGGGTGAAGTCTATGCTGCAAGCAGAGTTCTCCTAGAGAGCCTGGGTCTACAGGTAACACTAGCGTAGTAGCCACACTAGCGCCATCTAGTATGGCATACAAGAACTGCTACGGCTAACGGGGAGCTGGCACATGGCGTCAGTTCTATGATGAATACCGCTGGCGAGGTATACGTTAACTCAGAGTATACCGCGTCATAGACGAGTGGGGGTGAAGTCTATGCTGCAAGCAGAGTTCTCCTAGAGAGCCTGGGTCTACAGGTAACACTAGCGTAGTAGCCACACTAGCGCCATCTAGTATGGCATACAAGAACTGCTACGGCTAACGGGGAGCTGGCACATGGCGTCAGTTCTATGATGAATACCGCTGGCGAGGTATACGTTAACTCAGAGTATACCGCGTCATAGACGAGTGGGGGTGAAGTCTATGCTGCAAGCAGAGTTCTCCTAGAGAGCCTGGGTCTACAGGTAACACTAGCGTAGTAGCCACACTAGCGCCATCTAGTATGGCATACAAGAACTGCTACGGCTAACGGGGAGCTGGCACATGGCGTCAGTTCTATGATGAATACCGCTGGCGAGGTATACGTTAACTCAGAGTATACCGCGTCATAGACGAGTGGGGGTGAAGTCTATGCTGCAAGCAGAGTTCTCCTAGAGAGCCTGGGTCTACAGGTAACACTAGCGTAGTAGCCACACTAGCGCCATCTAGTATGGCATACAAGAACTGCTACGGCTAACGGGGAGCTGGCACATGGCGTCAGTTCTATGATGAATACCGCTGGCGAGGTATACGTTAACTCAGAGTATACCGCGTCATAGACGAGTGGGGGTGAAGTCTATGCTGCAAGCAGAGTTCTCCTAGAGAGCCTGGGTCTACAGGTAACACTAGCGTAGTAGCCACACTAGCGCCATCTAGTATGGCATACAAGAACTGCTACGGCTAACGGGGAGCTGGCACATGGCGTCAGTTCTATGATGAATACCGCTGGCGAGGTATACGTTAACTCAGAGTATACCGCGTCATAGACGAGTGGGGGTGAAGTCTATGCTGCAAGCAGAGTTCTCCTAGAGAGCCTGGGTCTACAGGTAACACTAGCGTAGTAGCCACACTAGCGCCATCTAGTATGGCATACAAGAACTGCTACGGCTAACGGGGAGCTGGCACATGGCGTCAGTTCTATGATGAATACCGCTGGCGAGGTATACGTTAACTCAGAGTATACCGCGTCATAGACGAGTGGGGGTGAAGTCTATGCTGCAAGCAGAGTTCTCCTAGAGAGCCTGGGTCTACAGGTAACACTAGCGTAGTAGCCACACTAGCGCCATCTAGTATGGCATACAAGAACTGCTACGGCTAACGGGGAGCTGGCACATGGCGTCAGTTCTATGATGAATACCGCTGGCGAGGTATACGTTAACTCAGAGTATACCGCGTCATAGACGAGTGGGGGTGAAGTCTATGCTGCAAGCAGAGTTCTCCTAGAGAGCCTGGGTCTACAGGTAACACTAGCGTAGTAGCCACACTAGCGCCATCTAGTATGGCATACAAGAACTGCTACGGCTAACGGGGAGCTGGCACATGGCGTCAGTTCTATGATGAATACCGCTGGCGAGGTATACGTTAACTCAGAGTATACCGCGTCATAGACGAGTGGGGGTGAAGTCTATGCTGCAAGCAGAGTTCTCCTAGAGAGCCTGGGTCTACAGGTAACACTAGCGTAGTAGCCACACTAGCGCCATCTAGTATGGCATACAAGAACTGCTACGGCTAACGGGGAGCTGGCACATGGCGTCAGTTCTATGATGAATACCGCTGGCGAGGTATACGTTAACTCAGAGTATACCGCGTCATAGACGAGTGGGGGTGAAGTCTATGCTGCAAGCAGAGTTCTCCTAGAGAGCCTGGGTCTACAGGTAACACTAGCGTAGTAGCCACACTAGCGCCATCTAGTATGGCATACAAGAACTGCTACGGCTAACGGGGAGCTGGCACATGGCGTCAGTTCTATGATGAATACCGCTGGCGAGGTATACGTTAACTCAGAGTATACCGCGTCATAGACGAGTGGGGGTGAAGTCTATGCTGCAAGCAGAGTTCTCCTAGAGAGCCTGGGTCTACAGGTAACACTAGCGTAGTAGCCACACTAGCGCCATCTAGTATGGCATACAAGAACTGCTACGGCTAACGGGGAGCTGGCACATGGCGTCAGTTCTATGATGAATACCGCTGGCGAGGTATACGTTAACTCAGAGTATACCGCGTCATAGACGAGTGGGGGTGAAGTCTATGCTGCAAGCAGAGTTCTCCTAGAGAGCCTGGGTCTACAGGTAACACTAGCGTAGTAGCCACACTAGCGCCATCTAGTATGGCATACAAGAACTGCTACGGCTAACGGGGAGCTGGCACATGGCGTCAGTTCTATGATGAATACCGCTGGCGAGGTATACGTTAACTCAGAGTATACCGCGTCATAGACGAGTGGGGGTGAAGTCTATGCTGCAAGCAGAGTTCTCCTAGAGAGCCTGGGTCTACAGGTAACACTAGCGTAGTAGCCACACTAGCGCCATCTAGTATGGCATACAAGAACTGCTACGGCTAACGGGGAGCTGGCACATGGCGTCAGTTCTATGATGAATACCGCTGGCGAGGTATACGTTAACTCAGAGTATACCGCGTCATAGACGAGTGGGGGTGAAGTCTATGCTGCAAGCAGAGTTCTCCTAGAGAGCCTGGGTCTACAGGTAACACTAGCGTAGTAGCCACACTAGCGCCATCTAGTATGGCATACAAGAACTGCTACGGCTAACGGGGAGCTGGCACATGGCGTCAGTTCTATGATGAATACCGCTGGCGAGGTATACGTTAACTCAGAGTATACCGCGTCATAGACGAGTGGGGGTGAAGTCTATGCTGCAAGCAGAGTTCTCCTAGAGAGCCTGGGTCTACAGGTAACACTAGCGTAGTAGCCACACTAGCGCCATCTAGTATGGCATACAAGAACTGCTACGGCTAACGGGGAGCTGGCACATGGCGTCAGTTCTATGATGAATACCGCTGGCGAGGTATACGTTAACTCAGAGTATACCGCGTCATAGACGAGTGGGGGTGAAGTCTATGCTGCAAGCAGAGTTCTCCTAGAGAGCCTGGGTCTACAGGTAACACTAGCGTAGTAGCCACACTAGCGCCATCTAGTATGGCATACAAGAACTGCTACGGCTAACGGGGAGCTGGCACATGGCGTCAGTTCTATGATGAATACCGCTGGCGAGGTATACGTTAACTCAGAGTATACCGCGTCATAGACGAGTGGGGGTGAAGTCTATGCTGCAAGCAGAGTTCTCCTAGAGAGCCTGGGTCTACAGGTAACACTAGCGTAGTAGCCACACTAGCGCCATCTAGTATGGCATACAAGAACTGCTACGGCTAACGGGGAGCTGGCACATGGCGTCAGTTCTATGATGAATACCGCTGGCGAGGTATACGTTAACTCAGAGTATACCGCGTCATAGACGAGTGGGGGTGAAGTCTATGCTGCAAGCAGAGTTCTCCTAGAGAGCCTGGGTCTACAGGTAACACTAGCGTAGTAGCCACACTAGCGCCATCTAGTATGGCATACAAGAACTGCTACGGCTAACGGGGAGCTGGCACATGGCGTCAGTTCTATGATGAATACCGCTGGCGAGGTATACGTTAACTCAGAGTATACCGCGTCATAGACGAGTGGGGGTGAAGTCTATGCTGCAAGCAGAGTTCTCCTAGAGAGCCTGGGTCTACAGGTAACACTAGCGTAGTAGCCACACTAGCGCCATCTAGTATGGCATACAAGAACTGCTACGGCTAACGGGGAGCTGGCACATGGCGTCAGTTCTATGATGAATACCGCTGGCGAGGTATACGTTAACTCAGAGTATACCGCGTCATAGACGAGTGGGGGTGAAGTCTATGCTGCAAGCAGAGTTCTCCTAGAGAGCCTGGGTCTACAGGTAACACTAGCGTAGTAGCCACACTAGCGCCATCTAGTATGGCATACAAGAACTGCTACGGCTAACGGGGAGCTGGCACATGGCGTCAGTTCTATGATGAATACCGCTGGCGAGGTATACGTTAACTCAGAGTATACCGCGTCATAGACGAGTGGGGGTGAAGTCTATGCTGCAAGCAGAGTTCTCCTAGAGAGCCTGGGTCTACAGGTAACACTAGCGTAGTAGCCACACTAGCGCCATCTAGTATGGCATACAAGAACTGCTACGGCTAACGGGGAGCTGGCACATGGCGTCAGTTCTATGATGAATACCGCTGGCGAGGTATACGTTAACTCAGAGTATACCGCGTCATAGACGAGTGGGGGTGAAGTCTATGCTGCAAGCAGAGTTCTCCTAGAGAGCCTGGGTCTACAGGTAACACTAGCGTAGTAGCCACACTAGCGCCATCTAGTATGGCATACAAGAACTGCTACGGCTAACGGGGAGCTGGCACATGGCGTCAGTTCTATGATGAATACCGCTGGCGAGGTATACGTTAACTCAGAGTATACCGCGTCATAGACGAGTGGGGGTGAAGTCTATGCTGCAAGCAGAGTTCTCCTAGAGAGCCTGGGTCTACAGGTAACACTAGCGTAGTAGCCACACTAGCGCCATCTAGTATGGCATACAAGAACTGCTACGGCTAACGGGGAGCTGGCACATGGCGTCAGTTCTATGATGAATACCGCTGGCGAGGTATACGTTAACTCAGAGTATACCGCGTCATAGACGAGTGGGGGTGAAGTCTATGCTGCAAGCAGAGTTCTCCTAGAGAGCCTGGGTCTACAGGTAACACTAGCGTAGTAGCCACACTAGCGCCATCTAGTATGGCATACAAGAACTGCTACGGCTAACGGGGAGCTGGCACATGGCGTCAGTTCTATGATGAATACCGCTGGCGAGGTATACGTTAACTCAGAGTATACCGCGTCATAGACGAGTGGGGGTGAAGTCTATGCTGCAAGCAGAGTTCTCCTAGAGAGCCTGGGTCTACAGGTAACACTAGCGTAGTAGCCACACTAGCGCCATCTAGTATGGCATACAAGAACTGCTACGGCTAACGGGGAGCTGGCACATGGCGTCAGTTCTATGATGAATACCGCTGGCGAGGTATACGTTAACTCAGAGTATACCGCGTCATAGACGAGTGGGGGTGAAGTCTATGCTGCAAGCAGAGTTCTCCTAGAGAGCCTGGGTCTACAGGTAACACTAGCGTAGTAGCCACACTAGCGCCATCTAGTATGGCATACAAGAACTGCTACGGCTAACGGGGAGCTGGCACATGGCGTCAGTTCTATGATGAATACCGCTGGCGAGGTATACGTTAACTCAGAGTATACCGCGTCATAGACGAGTGGGGGTGAAGTCTATGCTGCAAGCAGAGTTCTCCTAGAGAGCCTGGGTCTACAGGTAACACTAGCGTAGTAGCCACACTAGCGCCATCTAGTATGGCATACAAGAACTGCTACGGCTAACGGGGAGCTGGCACATGGCGTCAGTTCTATGATGAATACCGCTGGCGAGGTATACGTTAACTCAGAGTATACCGCGTCATAGACGAGTGGGGGTGAAGTCTATGCTGCAAGCAGAGTTCTCCTAGAGAGCCTGGGTCTACAGGTAACACTAGCGTAGTAGCCACACTAGCGCCATCTAGTATGGCATACAAGAACTGCTACGGCTAACGGGGAGCTGGCACATGGCGTCAGTTCTATGATGAATACCGCTGGCGAGGTATACGTTAACTCAGAGTATACCGCGTCATAGACGAGTGGGGGTGAAGTCTATGCTGCAAGCAGAGTTCTCCTAGAGAGCCTGGGTCTACAGGTAACACTAGCGTAGTAGCCACACTAGCGCCATCTAGTATGGCATACAAGAACTGCTACGGCTAACGGGGAGCTGGCACATGGCGTCAGTTCTATGATGAATACCGCTGGCGAGGTATACGTTAACTCAGAGTATACCGCGTCATAGACGAGTGGGGGTGAAGTCTATGCTGCAAGCAGAGTTCTCCTAGAGAGCCTGGGTCTACAGGTAACACTAGCGTAGTAGCCACACTAGCGCCATCTAGTATGGCATACAAGAACTGCTACGGCTAACGGGGAGCTGGCACATGGCGTCAGTTCTATGATGAATACCGCTGGCGAGGTATACGTTAACTCAGAGTATACCGCGTCATAGACGAGTGGGGGTGAAGTCTATGCTGCAAGCAGAGTTCTCCTAGAGAGCCTGGGTCTACAGGTAACACTAGCGTAGTAGCCACACTAGCGCCATCTAGTATGGCATACAAGAACTGCTACGGCTAACGGGGAGCTGGCACATGGCGTCAGTTCTATGATGAATACCGCTGGCGAGGTATACGTTAACTCAGAGTATACCGCGTCATAGACGAGTGGGGGTGAAGTCTATGCTGCAAGCAGAGTTCTCCTAGAGAGCCTGGGTCTACAGGTAACACTAGCGTAGTAGCCACACTAGCGCCATCTAGTATGGCATACAAGAACTGCTACGGCTAACGGGGAGCTGGCACATGGCGTCAGTTCTATGATGAATACCGCTGGCGAGGTATACGTTAACTCAGAGTATACCGCGTCATAGACGAGTGGGGGTGAAGTCTATGCTGCAAGCAGAGTTCTCCTAGAGAGCCTGGGTCTACAGGTAACACTAGCGTAGTAGCCACACTAGCGCCATCTAGTATGGCATACAAGAACTGCTACGGCTAACGGGGAGCTGGCACATGGCGTCAGTTCTATGATGAATACCGCTGGCGAGGTATACGTTAACTCAGAGTATACCGCGTCATAGACGAGTGGGGGTGAAGTCTATGCTGCAAGCAGAGTTCTCCTAGAGAGCCTGGGTCTACAGGTAACACTAGCGTAGTAGCCACACTAGCGCCATCTAGTATGGCATACAAGAACTGCTACGGCTAACGGGGAGCTGGCACATGGCGTCAGTTCTATGATGAATACCGCTGGCGAGGTATACGTTAACTCAGAGTATACCGCGTCATAGACGAGTGGGGGTGAAGTCTATGCTGCAAGCAGAGTTCTCCTAGAGAGCCTGGGTCTACAGGTAACACTAGCGTAGTAGCCACACTAGCGCCATCTAGTATGGCATACAAGAACTGCTACGGCTAACGGGGAGCTGGCACATGGCGTCAGTTCTATGATGAATACCGCTGGCGAGGTATACGTTAACTCAGAGTATACCGCGTCATAGACGAGTGGGGGTGAAGTCTATGCTGCAAGCAGAGTTCTCCTAGAGAGCCTGGGTCTACAGGTAACACTAGCGTAGTAGCCACACTAGCGCCATCTAGTATGGCATACAAGAACTGCTACGGCTAACGGGGAGCTGGCACATGGCGTCAGTTCTATGATGAATACCGCTGGCGAGGTATACGTTAACTCAGAGTATACCGCGTCATAGACGAGTGGGGGTGAAGTCTATGCTGCAAGCAGAGTTCTCCTAGAGAGCCTGGGTCTACAGGTAACACTAGCGTAGTAGCCACACTAGCGCCATCTAGTATGGCATACAAGAACTGCTACGGCTAACGGGGAGCTGGCACATGGCGTCAGTTCTATGATGAATACCGCTGGCGAGGTATACGTTAACTCAGAGTATACCGCGTCATAGACGAGTGGGGGTGAAGTCTATGCTGCAAGCAGAGTTCTCCTAGAGAGCCTGGGTCTACAGGTAACACTAGCGTAGTAGCCACACTAGCGCCATCTAGTATGGCATACAAGAACTGCTACGACTAACGGGGAGCTACCTAGCGCTTGGCGTCAGTTCTGTGATGAATACCGCTAGCGAGTACTTAAACCTGAAGCATACGGCGTTGTCGAGTTAGTGTCGGACAGGTCTATACTGCAAGCAGAGTTCCCTGGAGAGCATGTAGGTTTAGCACAACTCACAGTGCGACTTCTATCTTTCGCGAGAACAACTGCCCGTCCTATTCTGTTACTCAGAATGCAACGGGACGGGTAATATAATCTAGCGCGACAAACAAAATCGTGGCCAGTCGTGTTAGCCCTACTGGGTCTAGAGGTAACACTAGCGTAGTAGCCACACTAGCGCCATCTAGTATCGCATACAAGAACTGCTACGACTAACGGGGAGCTGACGCATGGCCTCATATCTGTGGTGAATACCGCTGCCGATGTAACCCTTAACTCGTTGACGAGTTGGGTGAGATCTATGTTGCAAGCAGAGCTCACCTACAGACATTGGATTGGGTCTATAATAACAAATAGTGTTCTTAACAAAAAACTACCGTGAGACTCAATCGTAGTGAAATAAACGGATCACTCGCGTATAAATAAACCCTTATCACAAAAATTTACACAAGTAAAAATTTTACATAAGTCTAGCTTAGTCAGATATGTTTCGGACTAATGCGTACTTAGTCCTTCCTCTGAAACGCATACAACGTGCCATGACCCAGCTTGCGCGACTCAACAATATTGTTGTAGCGATTCCAGCGCCATCTAGTATCGAATACAAGAATGCCAAACTTGCATTTATTTACTTTTATGATATTTTCAGCAAAGACAGCAATACTCCACTCTGCGCTGCAACATTCATTAACGAGGATAAGAAGGCCCTCCTGACTCTCGCGTCTTGCGTCCATGAGCATGCGCCCGCGAGTCTGGGGGTGGCGTTTATCAGGGGCGGCGCGCGCGCAGCTGTCAGCGGGGTTATAGAGCATGATGGTTACAGAACAGGTAATACAGGGTGATTGGTTATTGAATACATTACTTTTAAGTGGATATTATTATTACAGCTAATTTGTAGCAAAAAAGGTAATGTGATGGGGTCTAAAAATTATTAGTACCTACAGGTATATATATTTCAAGCCCTCTCATACTGAGAGGAGGCCTGTGCCCAGCAGTGGGACGTAAAAAAGGCTCGTGATGATGATTTCAATATCTAAAGAATGAATTAAAAATTCAATAGGGTTGACAAGTGGCGTACCTAAGCCGGTGTAATTACGTGCACAGAGGCATTTCATCTTAGCTCTCTAGGTTGGCAACGCGTCTTCAAACCTCTGGGGTTGCTGGTGTCTATGGGCAGTGGTGATCACTTACCACAGGTGACTCACTTGCTCGTTTGCCTTCCTTGTCGTAGAAAAAAAACTTCCTGATTCCAGGATCGGACTCTAGCAACGTAGCCATCCTGCAGCTGAGCTCGCTGGAAACCACCCCGCCGTGGGCGTCGCCCGCGTGCCTGCCATGCGCCGAGCCGCCACTTGTCACGCCGTGCGTCACCACCACTGCCGCCGATCTGCGGGTGAGCCACTGATAGACACACTGATGACCGAGTCACTGACTGACTGACGACCGAGTCACTAACTGACTGCTGACCGAGTCACTAGCGAAATGACTAACGACCGGCTGATAACTGAGTCACTAACTGACTGATGACCGAGTCACTAAATGACTGATGACCGAGTCACTAAGTGACTTGACGGCTGGCTGATTGACTGAGTGACTGCCTGACGGATGCCTGATCAAGTGATTTCTGGATACGTAACTGATTGACTGATGACTGATGGACCAACTAGCGTTCAGCAACATAGCGATCCTACAGCCTATCCTTAAAAAATGATGTATAGCTAGGAAAATTATATATATGGACTAGCTTATGCCCCGCGGCTTTGCCCCCGTGAAATATTTCAAAATGGGCTAGTTCCCTATCCCGTGGGAATTTCGAAAAATCCCTTCTTAATGCACCTCTAGGATACTCAAGGTATACGTTTACCAAATTTCAAGTCTCTAGGTGCAGTGGTTTAGGCTGTGCGTTGTATGTCAGTCAGTCAGTCAGTCAGTCACGGTATTGTTTTATAGGTATAGATAATTACATCGTTCCGAACTTTCAAATCGCGATAACATAAAACTTTTAACATAAAACTACCGTGAGACTCAATCATAGTGAAATAAACGGATCACTCACGGTCAGTCGAGTATAGTGAGTCGGCGTGGCGTGTGCTCCCAGAGGAAGGACTACGGATTAGTCCGAAACATGTCGAGCTGTACTCGACTGACATACGTGAGTGATCCGTTTATTTCACTATGACATAAAAAGTCGTTAAGGTGACTAGACATATTATTTCCATGTACCCCTCAAATACCCGAATTAGTTGATCGACTAGTCGTCATACTAAACACATTATAACCAAAGTACTTAACAAACTTAGAAAAGTTGAAAAACCCCAAATGTAATTTCAAAGTCCAATATTTCAAAAAACGGGTGAACCGATTTTAATGAGACTTAGCTAAGAACCATCTCGATTACACTAGCTTTCGATTAAAAAGAACCGCATCGGAATCATTCCATCCATTTGGTAGCTATGATGCCACAGACAGCTTAGATACACATGTCAAACTTATAACACCCCTCTTTGTAGTAGGGGGTTAAAATAGTAATTTGGAGGGGCGGGCCATACTATCGTAAGTAGCTTAATCTCTACTACTTGTGTCCTTTTCAGATCGACTCTGTTATTCCTCACCGCGCCGAGTGTACCCTGGACAACAGCTCCCTGCCAGACGGTCTGACCTGTGCCCTGGCGCCTCCCGGGGACTACGAACCGGAAGCGGCAGCCGGATTATACTGCCTCGAACAGGTAAATATTATAGTCATCATCTCGTCCCACTGCTGGGTAACAGCCTCCTCTCCTAATGAGATTCGGTGCAACTGTACTCAGTTTTTTTATACAACGAGGAAGGCAAACGAGCCAGTGGGTCACCTGATGATAAGTGATCACCACTGCCCATAGACACCCGTAACCCCGGAGGGTTTGCAGATGCGTTGCCAACCCAGAGAGCTAAGATGAAATGCCTCTTGTGCCTGTAATTACACCGGCTGTCTTACTCTCCACACCGGAACACAACTGTGCAAGCACTGCTGCTTAGCGGCAGGATTAGCGATTAAGATTGTGGTAGGTAGCGATCCGGACGGACCACGCACAAGGTCCTACCACCCGCTAAAGTTCAGTAACAGTATCATACTTATATTCCGTATGATACTCATACTCAGTATCATACTCGTACCCGATATCATACTCGTCCAAATTATCATACTCAGTATCATAAGAGAAATAATAAACCGGTAGACAGAAGAACTAAAATACTAAGGGCCTAATTCATAAACGTCACTCAAGCCTCCATTAGCTAATATATGTTTTGTCTTCTTCTTACTTACGTAAATGTCAATGTGACAAAGAAGGACAAACGAAATTTTAACGGCATTTTAGTTAAAATAGGTTTGTGAATAACAAGGTAAACTTCCGAATGAGTCGGACCTATTGCACGTTTAGTAATACAGCGAATACGACTTAGCATTAGGTTAGGTTAGGTTATTATTTTTCGGAGGTTTTATTAATACCCGTAACAACATCATACTCAGTATCATACTCATACCCAATATCATACTCCATACTAAGCATCATACTCAGTCTCATACTCATTACTAGTCATCATCATTATCATCACCGGGCTATTAAAATTCCACTGCTGGGCACACGCCTCTCAGAATTGATTGATAGTGTAGTTATGGTGGTGCAGCCAGGGTCGTCTCCGCAAAAGGGAACTCTTCAACGGTTAATGGCATCGACTTGAAACTTGGTATGGATGTGTAAGTTGGATGACAATACAAGAACAGTCGGCAAACAAGCTTTTATCGACACACATATCATAAGTCCTCTATGATGCATGCGTTCAGAAACGGTAGGAAATGACCTGCATTACAACAACCAGTTTTACTGTGAAAAATTTTAGTAACCTAATGTCATTACGGCATCGAATTTGATAACGTTATAAGTTTCAAATTTAGAACTTCTTGAAAAACCAGTGGGTACGATTTAAATAGGCCTACAAATACTAAACGTCAGCTCATTAATTAAACAAACTAAGTAAGGATAAAGGTACTTTGACTTTGACAAAAAAACAGTCAAATTCGTGACAGGTTTATCATGCCTCCGGCTTCTGAACCGATCTTAGAGTACTTATAATGTGTGTAGATAGAGTAATGTATGCAACTCCACATAATTAGCCCTTAAAAACTCATGTGAGATCGCCTCGTTTTATAAAACCACACTTGTTGAGTAACAGTTGCATAAACTAATATTTTTTAACAGGAAACCTATTTCGTTTCAGCACACCAACCCGCCCGCGTACATCATCCACGGAATATTTACGTCGGAGAACCAGAACATAGCTTCATATGTTGACGTCTGGCGTTATATGCCGTGGCTGAAAACAACACTTAACATAAAAGACTAAATATTTACTATAACTAGCGTAAAACGGGGTAACTGACAATATTGGGGGTAGGTACTTTAAAAAAATATGCCGTGGCTGAAAACAACACTTAACATAAAAGACTAAATATTTACTATAACTAGCGTAAAACGGGGTAACTGACAATATTGGGGGTAGGTACTTTAAAAAACCTAACCAACTTAGAAAAGTTGGAAAACCCCCGACATTGTTATTTCCAAGTTCAATATTTCGAAAACCGGTGAACCAATTTTAATGAAACTTAACTAAGAACCATCTCGATTACACTAGCTTTCGATTAAAAAAAACCGCATCGAATTCGGTCCATCCAGACAGATACACATGTCAAACTTATAACACCCCTCTTTTTCGTCGGGGGTTAAAGAGAAGAACTAGCTCATTATAACTAGTTTATGCATACGTAGCTTGAATATTATAAGGAGTGCAGGCGGGGGCGTGTTACAGCTGTTTCGTCGTGTTTGTTTACCCTCGCCTGCACTCCTTATAATATTCAAGCTACGTATGCATAAACTAGGGTCGAGTCGGGAACAATGACTCGGATTTTTTCGGACATCCATATTGTGAAGAAAAAATTGAGGTAGCGAGCTAAAATTCACACTCTACTTGGTTTGGTTATTAAATTTGTTCCCTTCGTTATCAGTTTTTCAATAAAGACGATAGTAAAGTAGTCAGACGATGTTTTAAAAAAAATGGGAAATAAGTCACTGTGTACCGGTACTGGGGTACTCTGACCCTGTAGTACAGAGACTCTAACAGTACACAGTGACTCAATTATATAATATTTAATTAAAACTACAATTTATATTCAGTCTGGCTTATTTGTTTATCAAAAGAAATATACTCTTAAGCCTAACATCTATCAATATCCGTCACATAAAAGTTACAAAATCAAATTACTTGAGATTAATTTTTTAGCTTTGTTTATTTATTGCTTGAGATCTGAAATAAAGAAATTGTTCCATTTTTTAAACAAATAATACTTCAGACATCAACATTAATTAAAGGGAAAACAAATACAGAAAAATAACGACAAAAAATAATTACTAGTACTAGACTCTTCGAGCCACTGTTTACTTCCTACATTTGAGCCACTGAACACGCCGCCACCATTTTTAATTCAAAAGCGCACAAATCTCACCCGATTCGCCCAAAGATATGTGAATCTATGTCATTGCCTACTATATTAGCTTGACTATCCATCAAAACAACAAAGATTGTCTAAATGTTTTAACGTGTGTTAAAAAACCACGTGTAAATTACATTTGAAAGTAGTTTTTCGACCTCCAAAATGGAAATCACTTGTAGTACATCTACCCAGCTCCGGAGCTAGCGGATAAGTGGTTTGTACGTGTTTGGGTGTCGAGCGCTCCCGGAAAATTAAGGATACAGATAGATATTGCTGTTCTATATGGAAAATATGATCGCAAGCCAGTGTACCCGACTGAGTCACTGATCCCGACCCGACCCCACTTATAATGAGCTAGTTTTTCTCTTTTTAAACCCCGACGAAAAAGAGGGGTGTTATAAGTTTGACCTGTGTATCTGTGTATCTGTCTATGGCATCGTAGCTCGTAAATGGATGGACGGATTTGGACGCGCCTTTTTTAAATCGAAAGCTAGTTTAATCGAGATGGTTCTTGCTAAGTTTCATAAAAATCGGTTGGGCCGTTTTTGAGATATTAAACTTTTAAATGTCTCAAGTTCAGATCCCGTTGATGTCTTCAGTATGGCTAAGTTCGGAAATTCGTAATCCGGGAGCCCGTTGATGTCTTCAGTATGCCAAGGTCGGAAATTCATAACCCGGGAGCCCGTTGATGTTTTCAGTATGGCTAAGTTCGGAAATTCATAATCCGGGAGCTCGTTGATGTCTTGGATTTTTTGTCGATTTAAATAATAAAATATATAGTGCGAAGTGAATGTAAAAAACATAAATATAAAATTTAAAAATCCCCCGACAAAAAAAGCAGACAACCCTGTGGTTCTATAAAACAACATTCTTTAGTCTGTGGTTGACTTTAGCGATCCCCCGACACCGACGACGCTTAAATAAAATATTTGCTAGGTATATTGTACTGAAAGGGCCAATCCATACTTCCATCCATACTAACAAAATATAATATTAGGCATTATTTTTTACTTTTTCAGTTTTTTTGTCTACGTTTTTTACTTTATATTAGGATTTTTTTGTCGGCGTTTTTTGTTAGTTGATTGTTTTTGCAGTCAAGTTCCGTATATTTCACTATAATCGAGTCTCATTGTAATTTCATATTTTGAAATTTTCAATAATTTATTTACATAATTGAAACAAAGAAGAATTGATAAAATATATTCATTACTCATAACATTATCGTTTTATTAATAACAATAAATGTAAGGAACATACAAAATTAGCCAACAATATTTTTTGCTTAAAAGTTAATATTAATAACATTTCGAATTCCTACTGCTATAAAAAATATACATAATCTAAACATGACTTCCCAACACCATGGACTTCGGGTTAGCGCTTGAAGACGTCCGAACCAAAAGACCACTAACCGAGCGTCAGCCAGTCTCAGTTTGGTCGAACGACAGCGCTGTGGCGTATGGCTGTCATCGACAAATGCCGTGTTGTACTGGGACACATTTTCCGTGAATTTTGTACTAGACCCAAAGTCCATGGTGTTAGTAAGTTAATGTATTTATAGTAGTTTATGCAACTGCTACATAATGAGTGTTTTAAGGCCTAATTATGTGGAGTTGCATACATTACTTTATCTACACACATATTATAAGTACTCTAAGATGGGTTCAGAAGCCGAAGGCATATATCATACCCACACCTGTCACGAATTTGACTGTTTTTTTTTAAATCACAGACAAACATACTGAGCTGACGTTTCGTGAACTGTTTTATTTTGTAAAAAAAATATATATATCACATTATTAATTATACAAGTCGGACTGAACTCTACTTATATACGTGAGTCATCCGTTTTATTTCACTATGATTGTAAATTACGTTGGTTGTCAAATTCGATACATCGAATTCGATATCGTAATGACTATTACTTTACCGCTGGACCTGCTGGTCGTGGTGGCTGGCGGCGGAGGCGTCGTCGTGCTGCAATGCTGGTCATTTTCTACGGTTTCTGAACGCATTATAGAGGACTAATGATATGTGTGTAGATAAAACAATTAAACATACTAGAGAGGTAGAGATTAATTCACAAAGATTAAACACAAACACAAAAAAAATACATTTGAAAAAAAAAACAGCATAAATGGAATACAATAAAATAACGGCCAAGTGCGAGAAAGACTCACGCACCGACGGTTCCGTACAAAGATTTTTCCCGCTTTTCAAGTGTTTTAAGTTGTCCAGTATTAGCAGAGCCCTGCTCCTAAGCAAAATGTACGCAGTGTGGGGTCATCTTATATAGGTCTGTGACATAATGACAGAGACATAAATTTTGCATGCTACCTCCACGCGTTTCAGAGAAAACGGGTCTTGACAGACAGACAGACAGACGGACAACAAAGTGATCCTATAAGGGTTCCGTTTTTCCTTTTGAGTTGCGGAACCCTAAAAATTACAGCATAAATGATTACAATAAAAAAATATATAATGAAGAGAAGACTTCAAGAAGATTCTGTAACAGGATTAAATCCAGGGCTCCCAGCCTGCCCTGGTGACGCTCAGCAGCTCTGGAGACGTGCAGTGAAGCAACAGACATGATATCTGTCAAACAATTTCTCGAATTACAAACTGAAACGTACATATACAATACTAGCTTATGCCCCGCGGCTTTGCCCCCGTGAAACATTTCAAAATGAGCTAGTTCCCTATCTCGTGGGAATTTCGAAAAATCCCTTCTTAGTGCACCTCTAGGATACTCAAGGTATATGTTTGCCAAATTTCAAGCCTCCGCGTCCAGTGGTTTAGGCTGTGCGTTGTCTGTCAGTCAGCCAGTCACGGTACTGTTTTATAGGTATAAAAAAAACAGGAAAATACATTCTCGAACTGGGATTAGAACCCGAACAATACCGTGGCGGCGCGCAACCAACTGCGCGTATTTCACTATAGTAGTTTCTCGAAAACTTTTATTATTTATTTATTTTAGAATAGAATAGAATAGAATAATACTTTATTGACACTCTCGGAATACAAACGTACATTAACAAAAAAAACCGCATAATTGCAGATTTTTTTGTCATCATTACTTTTACTATGGGCGTATTTCACTACAATAGTATCTAAAAAAATATATTATATATTACCTGATCCTCAACGCTGTAGACATCATTCCTCACCACGTCCTTGAAAACATAGTCCAGCAGCTCTATATGTTTCTCCTTGTGTCTCAAACTATCTCTCTGGCTCGTAACTTCCCGATATATGTCGTACGAGAGACTCGTTCCACGTAGAGTTTGTTGTATGTATTTGAACTGAAAAAAAAAAGAGCTGCTTTCAGTTGATGCTATAAACGAAACGAATAATAGTAGTTTATGAGTCAATAGATTTTTAAGTGTTGCTCGTTGGCATAGCAACGTCTCCTCGGTCACTCATTAAAATAACGTTTTTCTAGGGTACAAATGTACCAATAGTTACGTAGGAGTCAGGGAGTTGTAACATGTTTTTTATAAGCCCAACGGCATTTCTGTATGTAAGAACGTCACGAGAAGGGATTAATCAGTATTGTCATTCGTACAACACGTCACGATACGCTGCGTGCTCAGAGATGACTGCGCCAAACTACTCTATTTAAGAGTAGCTTTAGTTGCCTCACTTTTAGGGGCGCTCGCGGGTTCTGTTTTGTTCTGTGTTCAGAGGTTCAAAGTACAGAGACAGAGGTACCTTGTCTTGAAATCTGTCTCCCATCCAGTTAAAAGTAACCTTGATGACGGCTTCAAACAGCTGATTGGAGTCTCGTAGCGCCGCTAGAAAAGTCTGCAGACGACTCTCCAACACTACAGACAGACATTAACATCAGTCAGACGTTTTTGTGAATTTCTTATAGGTATTTTTGACATTTAAAATGTATATAAATAAATAATAAATAAATATCATGGGACAAGTGATGATGGCTTCAAGCTTTCATATTCATGGAAACTGGTAATCAGTATGTGTAAGCGTCATCAAATTATAGTCTCATAAATCGCCGGATGTTGTGAGTGTTGTGTGTCGGACTAGTGGCAACCCTAGTGGAAAAACTAATAATAAAGACCAAGTGCGGGTAGTCCGAGGAGCCCGTGCAGCTAGGAGATGCCGATACCCGCCTCTTCAGCCCCTTCGAGACCATGGACGCAACGCCGCGTCCGAAACGTCGAGGTATTAAAATTGTAATTTAAATTTTTACGCGATTTAGTCCCGTATCATGATAATTTAAAATAAGAAATAAAAGAATCTAATACAATCTAGGGAATTTGTGTTCCAGGGTGGGCAAAGAAGAGGTTAACAGAGTGGTGTTAAATTGCATTAGACATAATGAAAACGGGATATTGAGTTTGCCAGTGATCATGATGCATGCAACTGCATTGAAATATCGGGAGCTCATCAAACCTATAAGGTAATCGCGGTCAATATCCCGTTATCATTATGTCTAACAGAGTGGTGATTGTGTGTATTATGGGGTGTGTAAGTGTGTGAAGCTGTATGTGGTTCAATCAATTTTTACTTGCCACTCGTTGCCATGGAGACGTCCCCTGGGTAACTCGTCTAAAATAAGATTTTCTAAGGCACCGCTCCATCAGACGTTAGGATTTTCAACAGTTAACTATACGCCAATTTCTTCATGCTTCATGCTTCTAAGCATGCACTGGCTTTCGGGGGAGTCGCGCCTTAGAAAATCAAAATTTAGACGAGTTACCCAGGGGACGTCTCCATGGCAACGAGTGGCAAGTAAAAGTTGATTGACCCATGTATGCATAATTCTTTATTGCACATATAATGCATACAAATACATTAGTTACCTACAGGACAACAGCTACATGTACAAAGGCGAACTTATCCCTCAAAAGTATCTCACCCAGGTAACGTTAAATGTGTCTCATTGTGTCTTATGTGCATGTGCGTGTTTTTTTTTAATAGAAGTAGGAAAATACTTTTACGTATAGTCAAAATATTATGTTCTTTTTACGGAATTATTTTCTGTGTGCCTGTATCTGTGTTTTTGTGTTTGTGCGTGCGTGTGCATATGTGTGCAAACTGCTCAAAGATGTCCGGGCACTCCCACACGCGTTTCATCCCCAGTCATCATTGAGCAGTGTCTGCCTGTGCGTGTGTACGTCACCCTGTGCGTCGGCGACGGCGAGCATGTTCCTAGTGAGCCGCGCTGGCAGCTCGGCGGCGCCGTGCCGCCACGCGTCGCCGCGGTCCACGCAGCACACGGCGCCGTCGCGCGCGAGCATGATGTTTTGCAAATGGCGGTCGCCTAGGCCTGACAATTTGATGACAGTATTTTTAAACCCCCGACGAAAAAGTAGGGTGTTACAAGTTTGACCTGAGTATCTCTCTGTGGCATTTTAGCTCTCAAACGTTTTTTTTAATCGAAAGCTAGTTTAATCGAGATGGTCTTATGTAACTTTCATTAAAATCGGTTGACCCTTTTTTGAAATATTGAACTTTGGAGTGACAATGTCGGGGGTTTCTCAACTTGTCTAATATGGTTAGGTTAGATTTTTAATACAGTTGCTCAAAGTGGTATAGTCAGCGTCAAAAGTTGCTAATCACTTTTGTACCTTTTCGCTGTAAGCCCAGATACAGCGCGTCATACGAGATTGACAAGTGTGTTACTGCGATAAGGTACAAGAGTGACTAGCAACGTTTGACGCTGACTGCACCTTTTCTAGCTACGTACCACGCGGAAAATTGAAAATTAATTAATTTGGCAGAACTAAGAAGAGGAATCTCGAATTCCAGTCTCTTCTGATTTTACATATCTATTAAAAATGTGTAATAAAATAAAAATAAAAAAACACCGCTACAGATATTGATACAATACAATACAATACAATAACTCTTTATTGAACACCACATAACAGTCGAAACAAGAAATAAGGCACAAAGAAAATACAAGGTAGCAATGGGCGGCCTTATCGCTACAGAGCGATCTCTACCAGGCAAGCATAATGGAATAAAGGTAAGAACATATTAAAGCAGGTGGTGCTAATTAAAAAGTTTATTAGTTTAGTTAATTGATGATGGTTCAAAACAAAAATGTTTTAAACAACACTTCTATTGCTAATGATAGTTGACATTTAGCTGCTTTGGTTTATGATATAATTTTGAACAGCAGAAAAATTCATAGACGACGTTCGTGATATGTACTGCCTATGTTCATAATTCATTTATTACATGCTTTCCACAGGTTACAAAGCTCTTATATACTTGAAAAAGTTCAGCCATGAGACCCTGTAGGGCACCGCAGTATATTTACTTACAATTAACAAAAGTCTTAAAATTGGTAACGGTAGGTGTTTCTTTTTTGGGATCTAATGTTTTAATTTGAAAAAAAAAAAAAAAAACTCTTGCAACGCATAATAGCTTTTGTGTTCATCGTGATGTACATTGTCAAATATAAGACTCAATATTGTTACACTTCGTTTTTAAATAATCACTGAAACATGAATACGAAGAAAAATACAAGAAAAACATAGCTTAACCCGGGAATCGAACCCGGATCCTTGAAATTCCGTGTGACGTGCCGAAAAAAAAAACAAGCCTGATGATGATAATGATATTAAAACAACTTACCCAAAATCCAAATCATTATAGTCATGAAGCTCAGGGACTCTGTGAATGTCTGCTTCTTTGATATAAAGTCTTGGACGGAAGCGCTGCTTTGCTCTATGGCGGACCTAGAAGTAAAAAAAAGGCGAAGACCGAGTCGGACTCGCGCACCGAGGATTCCAAGCCACATGTCTTTTATATTTTGATGATTTCAGAAAAAAAAACTGTACTATTAAGAGATTAGAGAGATTATTTTTTCCTGTAATCTTAAATTAAATGTTTAACTTTTTTCTCTACAAACTTCTGACATAAGGGGGGGGGGGGGGGGGGGCGTAGGTAAATCAACTCTTTAATTGCCACTCGTTACCATGTCCCCTGGGTCACTCGTCTAAAATAATATTTTCTAAGGCACCACTCCATCAACGTTAGGAGTTTCGACAGTTATATAATATGTGGTTATATGCCTTCATTTAACCACATACATAACTTCATCTCCTAAGCATGCAAAACCTGACTTTCGGGGGAGTGGTGATTCAGAAAAATATATTTTGGACGAGTCACCCAGGGGACATCTCCTTGGCAACGACTGGCAATAAAAAGTTGATTGACCCGGGTACGACATAATTTTTAAATAAATAAATAATAAATACCACGGGACAATTTGACACCAATTGACCTAGTCCCAAACTAGGCAAAGCCTGTACTATGGGTACTAGACAACGGATAAACATACTTATATACATATTAAACATCCAAGACCCGAGAACAAACATTCGTATTCATCATACAAACATCTGCCCCGACCGGGATTTGAACCCGGCACCTCAAGCTTCATAGTCAGGGTCTCTAACCACTAGGCTATTCGGTCGTCTAAATAATCAGTCATTCACGACAAAAATACCCATTAAATTGATCAATCATTATTATCTTTGGTATATTACTTCAAACCAAACATTTGTACGTTAAACTGGTTATTACGAACAAAAAGTGAGCAGACGAAAAAACCAAAGTCAGTTTAACGTAAAAATATATGGTTTGAAGTAATGTACCGAAAAAGATAATATTGATAATTTCACTAGATAACATTTGTCTAACTAATATTATAACTAATATTATAAATAACTAACTAATATATAAATAACTAATATTATAAATGCGAAAGTAACTCTGTCTTTCTGTCCCTCTGTCTGTCTGTTTGTTACCTCTTCACGGGAAAACCGCTGCCAACCAATCCCAAACCAATCTAGATGAAATCCGTTAAGAAAATAGTTTGAATATTGAGGAAATAACATAGGCTACTTCTTATTCGGGAAAATTGTATAGTTCCCGCGGGATAGCGATAACCGAAATCTGCGCAAACGAAGTCGCGGGCAACAGCTAGTATAAAATAAATATCATGGGACAATTGACACCAATTTACCTCAAGGCGTAAGCCGGCACCTTGCTGCATAGGACCTTGTGCCTCTGAAGGGACGCCGCTACGGGCGACTCGACCAGATCGTGATCAGCTGGTCGCATCACTGTGTTCAGTACTGCAGACAGACAGACAGATATAGTGAAATAAACGGATCACTCACGTATGTCAGTCGAGTACAGCTCGACATGTTTCGGACTAATCCGTAGTCCTTCCTTTGGAGCAGAGCCGCGGCGCGCAGTTTACGTCTCGCCACCGGCGTGGCGTGTGCTCCCAGAGGAAGGACAACGGATTAGTCCGAAACATGTCGGGCTATACTCGACTGACATACGTGAGTGATCCGTTTATTTCACTATGACTGAATCTCACGGTAGTTTCATGTTAAAAGAGACAGACACACTTTTCACTCAAACGGGACAACGCTATACAGTAACGCGTGTGTCAATAGAAAGCGGGTGGTAGGACCTTGTGCGAGGTCCATCCGGATCGCTACCACCATCTGCCGCTAAGCAGCAGGCTTGCACTGTTGTGCACCGGTGTGGAGAGTAAGACAGCCGGTGTAATTACGGGCACAAGAGGCATTTCATCTTAGCCCTCTAGGTTGGCAACGCATCTGCAAACCCTTCGGATTTGCCGGTGTCTATGGGCAGTGGTGATCACTTACCATCAGGTGACCCACTTGTTCGTTTGCCTTCCACGTCGTATAAAAAAAAAGAGGGCTGGTCAAAATGCGCTGCCATCGGTAAGAAACTAAAGTGTTGATTTAATTTTCTGTCAAACCAAAAAGAAGAACAATTTCTTTTCGTCCAAACACAATTACAATAACATTTATTTCAAATACTGAACGAGATATTTAGAATTTGAAACGAGCATGGATAACTCAGGTAGCGCCTCAAGTGTGCGACCCAAATAGAACCTTATCAAAGCAAATGTCACCAGGGACTTCCTTACCATTTATGTTGTACGCTGATTCAATCAATGTCCTCAGTCTTTCGTGATCATCTAAGAATTCAATAAGTGCACTGTCTTCACCTAGCAAGGTCACCTAAAAAAAAAAAAGTTATGTCAAAACACTCAATTCATACTTATGACTCCCCCACTGGCACCCCACTGGTTGCTACTTGTGACCCAGTGGGTTGCTACCCGTGACCCCCCCGTGGGTTGCTACCCGTGACCCCTCCCCGTGGGTTGCTCCCGTGACCCCCCCCGTGGGTTGCTACCCGTGACTCCCCCGCGGATTGCTACCCGTGACCCCCCCCCCATGGGTTGCTACCTGTGACCCCCCGTGGGTTGCTACCTGTGACCTCACAAGATGGGATTGATGGGATGGGATGGTAGTTACCCACTGGGGGTAACTACTTGTAACCCCTGAGTGGTCCCATCCTCAGTGAGTCAAGTGTTGCTTGCCGCACAGTGCGTTCTTCACTGACTCAACCATAACCATGGTAGGTGGTTCTCAATAGTGGCTAAAAACATCACTAATGTAACTTATAATATATTAATAATATTATAATATAATAATAACTTAAAACCACTAAGAAAGAGACGAACAGGCAAGAACCATCCTCCCTTAGGATCACGACTTATGAACCCCAGCTGCTCATAGTTAAAAGATTATCCACTTAAGTTCGCACATGCACAGCCCACGCCAGCCCGTGACACTCACGTTGTACCCCCTGTCCGTGGCCCCGCACACTCGCGCCGCGGTCTGCTCGACCCTGCGGGAGGCCGCGTCGCCCGCCAGACTCTCGCCCGACTTGTGGATGGTCCGCCATATTCTACCGTTGGAGAGTAGCATGGATATGACCACCGGACGGCGGATTGAGTCCGTGAACACTTGCACCTGAAAAAAGAAGTTTCTGTTAAAATAAACACATTACCTAACCAACTTAGAGAAGCTGAAAAACCCCCGAACATTGTCATTTGAAAGTTCAACATTTCGAAAACGGGCGAACCGTTTTTAATGAAACTTATAGTCGTCCCACGATAACTCTGCAACGAACTGACAACAGTAGAAATCTAAAGTTTGTTTATGGCAACACTGATTTATAGTCAAACAACACGTTTTGAACTTTTGATTAGATTAAACATTAAACAGGTCATCGTTCATTCACCATCCACCATTAAAATACCTCTCACATTTCGTTTTGTAGATTTTTTTTTTACCGTAATACAACAGCAAAACCTACTAAACACTGGCAAAATCATCCTCCAATGAACAGAGCCATATAAAAAAAAAAACAGCAACTTTTGATTGCTACTATCATTATTATTTTTAATTAAAGAAATGTCTGAGTGACATGAAAAAAGCATTACCACAGTGTGATTTTTCAGGGTTGCCAATTAATATCTTACGCAGAGTTATCGTGGGACGTATGTATATCTAAGAACCATCTCGATTAAACTAGCTTTCGATTTCAAAAAAACCGCATCGAAATCGGTCCATCCGTTTGGGAGCTGTGACACACAGACACACCCCTCTTCTCCAGGCCTCTATTTCACCAACTTTGACAATATGAAAATAGCTTCCCAAGCAACACAGATTGGTTGTATAATCTTTGTATAAATGTATTTCTAAAAACTTTAAGCTGATAAACTAGCTGCTTATCGGCTGTATAGGCGTTTACACAGTCGTTATTCAAGCAATTTGGGCACAAAACAAAATGCTTTAATTTGTATAATAGCAACATAACAGCTACATAGTAGCTGAATAAATGTGGAAGAAGCTTAATATAGTCTGTATAAATGCAGACCGACCTTGAGGATCAGCTATTAAAACTATTTTAACCAATATTCAGCATTTAGTTCATTCTCGTACTTTTTTTGGAGAGAACATGCAAATGATATTTAAAAAACCGGCCAAGTGCGAGTCGGACTCGCGCACGGGGGTTCCGTAGAAAGATTTTAACGCTTTTCCCTAGTGTTTTAAAAAGTCCAGTGTTGGCAGAGCCCTGCTCCTAAGCAAAATGTACGCAGTGTGGGGTCAACCTATATTGGTCTGTGAAATCTACAGACAGACATAAAAATTTAAGATTTTGAGACTTTTTGGGGTGGTTGTGCTATAAGAGCTACCTTCATACCAAATTTCAAGTTTCTAGGACAACTGGAAGTACCCTTTAGGTTTTCGGATTTCGTCAATTTGTATGGAAATAGCCTTTTTAATGACTGTATCTTTTGATTGCGTTGACTTAAATGGTTGATTTTTTCACAGCTTCAAGGGACGGCAGGCTTAAGTATACAGCCAGCGGCTTGAGTATTTGATATTAATTTCAGCATGCTACCTCCACGCGTTCCAGAGAAAAAGGGTCTTGACAGACACACAGACAGACAGACAGACGGACAACAAAGTGATCCTATAAGGGTACCGTTTTTTCCTTTTGAGGTACGGAACCCTAAAAATATGTGAAATCCTAATAACGTATTATTGTACGTTGTACGTACCTGGTCCATAAACTTAACAACCCTCACGCCTTGCAAGCCAAGCAGTTGGCTCGTCGCGCTGCTTTCATTAAAGTGCAGTAGATGCGGGCAGAGATCTCTGAGGCGCAGCCAGGGCCGCGGGTCTTTGGTCAGGGAAGACCGCATTGTGAGGAGTACGTCTTTGGTGTTGCTGAGGAATTTCGGCGTTGTTTCTGAAATACGATATAGTAGACAATCACCATCTTACTCGCTAATCCTGCCGCTGAGCAGCAGTGCTTGCACTGTTGTGTTCCGGTGTGGAGAGTAAGACAGCCGGTGTAATTACGGGCACAAGAGGCATTTCATCTTAGCTCTCTAGGTTGGCAACGCATCTGCTAACCCCCGGGGTTGCGGGTGTCTATGGGCAGTGGTGATCACTTACCATCAGGTGACCCACTTGCTCGTTTTCCTTCCTCGTCGCATAAAAAAAAAGTGCTAGTGCCTATATAGAGTTTGATTTGTAAGTAATTTGTTGTAAAATCCATAAGAACAGAGTAGAACGGAATCTCTTTTGACCGAGTCCTAAACGCCGTCGTTTATATACCTACTTCCCCCTTCGCGTCGTTACACCCCTCTGTCGTCCGGGCGTTGCTAGGGTTGCTTGCTGTTAAATATTAATTACGTCTAAAGATAATAATATTTCTTTACTTCGAAATCATTAATTTATTCTAGTTTTACAAAATATGAGATTTATAAATCATTACGTACCTACATATTATAGACACTTCTAAATAAGAAGTTATTATACGTGCCATACCAAATGAAGCCATTTAAGGTGATTTAAGTAAGTATTACGTACCCCACAAATATAAAATAAAATACATACAGGCTCACGTAAAACTATTACAACCAAAAGCGCGTGCGGCGACGCCGGCCGTGACAGCCTGACTGAGTAGCTCGTTTAACGAGTACTCTAATATAGTGACCTTGAGCCCGTCCGGAGCGGGAGTTTCCGTTCTACTATGTTACTATTTATTCTTACGATAGTACACAAGTGTTTCCACTGGCGTTCGTTTCGTCACAGTGTGTGTATGTGTTTGTTTCCTTTTGGGTCCTTGGGTCCTGCTGAAAAACAGCGTTGCGGCTCGCCGCAGCATTATGCTGAGTAGGGCCCATTTCACACTATTCGACATTTCTTTAGATTTTAAATAGTTATTAAGTATGTATGCCGATGTATGCTCATGTGCACCTATACGAGGGCTGTTTGATAAGTACCCGTTTTCTAAATATATTAATATCACTGGCCGCAAATAAGTATACCACCTTTTTAAGCCATTTTTCAGAGGCGGGAAAATTAAAAAAAAAATGGCATTCTTTTGTTTTTTTTTCTCATTTGACAACGATTCAGTGAAGGCGTGAACTTAAACTTGTTAAAATGGAGAAAGAACAGTATCGGTCTGTAATTAGATTCTTATTTTTGGAAGGAAAAACATGTGATAAAATAAAAGTAAGAATGCAAGCGGTTTACCATGAATGTGCTCCTTCTATGACAACCGTCAGATATTGGTATAATGAGTTCAAGCGGGGGAGAACAACCGTCTTTGATGAGGATCGCCCAGGCCGGCCAGTTGAGGTGACTACAGACGATATGGTTAAGAAAATTAAAAATATCGTTTTAGCCGACCGCCGAATTAAACTTCGAGAAATCGTTGATGCTGTAAACGTTTCAATCGAGAGGGTACAACACATATTAGAAGAAAAATTATATGGTATGAAGAAAGTATCGGCGAGGTGGGTGCCGCGTTTACTCACGGAGGAGCAAAAACGGAACCGACTGACTACTTCGGAGCAGTGTTTGGCCGTGTTCGAACGTAACCCGAAGGAGTTTCTGCGTCGTTTCGTGACCGTGGACGAAACGTGGGTCCACCATTACACCCCGGAAATGAAAGAGCAGTCGAAGCAGTGGATTTTACCGGGTGAACCTGCTCCAAAGAAAGCAAAAACCGTCCCATCGGCTGGAAAGGTCATGGCGACCGTTTTTTGGGATTCGCAGGGTATTATACATATTTACTATTTAGAAAAGGGAAAAACAATAACAGGGCAGTACTATGCCAATTTATTGGATGAATTTGACGCCGTGTTGATGGACAAACGACCCCATTTAAAAAAGAAAAAAGTACTGTTTCATCACGACCACGCCCCGGCTCATTCGTCCAGAGTTGTGACGGCTAAATTAGCACAGTTACGCTACGAACTATTGTCTCACCCCCCGTATTCTCCAGATTTGGCCCCATGCGATTTCTTTTTGTTTCCCAACCTAAAAAAAATGGCTCGGTGGCAAGCGATTTGGATCAAATGACGAAGTCATTGCCGCCACAGAGGCCTATTTTAATGACTTTCCAAAATCATACTTTTTGGATGGGTTATTGAAGCTTGAGTATAGGTGGAACAAATGTATAGAGTTAAAAGGTGACTACGTAGAAAAATAAATGCATATATAAAAAAAAAAAATTTTTTTTTCCATAAACGGGTACTTATCAAACAGCCCTCGTAAATCTCTCTAGCCTCGAATCACGGCTCGCTTTCGACCGGACAACAAGCGAGATGACAAGCTGTGAACCAATCACGACGCATCCCCCGGCCCGCTCGCCGCGGCTTTTTTCGTAATGACTTTCCAAGTAAATTATAGAAGATGCGGCGTCCAGAGGGTGGTCGGTCTGTGGGTTTGACATACGGCCTCTCAAGCAGAGGGTCGTGGGATCGAATCCCGACTCACACCTCTGTATCACGAGGTTCAATGCTGTGTGGAGTTCCCAATCCGCACTGGGCCGTGAAAACTCCAAGCCCTCTCATTCTGAGAGGAGGCCTGAGCCCAGCATCGGGACATATCAAAATTCTGATGATGATAGATACGTACCAAAGTCACACATATCATTGAAATCATCTATATATTTGTCAAACAGTCTATAACTCGGGCCGATGTATTGATTTTCAAATATCTTCCCTTTCATTCTATCGCGGACGACTTTCCATTGGTTGGCATCTAGAAAAAAGACAATTCAAATCATCATAAACTTTATAAGAGTTAACCGTCCGTCCGTACCAAGGACCATAAAACCAAGAGGACTGCCAGTGTCTATACGATATCGCGTTCCTTTGAAATAATAAGCCTGCTGTAGCTAGTTTTACTACGGAGGGGTTTCTGTACCATTCATTTGGTATGACATTTAGACCTCTGGCTAACACAATAGCGCCACCTAAATTAGTTTTTTCTTTCAGTTCATAGATGGCGCTATTGTGTTAGCCAGAGGTCTAAGTGTCATACAAAATTAATGGTACAGAGACCTCTCTATAGTGAAACTAGCTACAGCGGGCTCATTATTTTACAGGAACCCGACATTGTATAGCCATTGGCAGCCCTCTTGGTTTTATCGTCCTTGGTCCGGACAAATCATATAACAAAAATGTAAAAAAAGTCTTAAGAATGGAATCAAAATCTTTATGGTACTTCCGGTTGTTCTAGGAACTTGAAATTTGGTATGAAGGTAGCTCTTATAGCACAACCACTCAGAAAAGTCTCAAAATCTTAAATTTATATGTCTGTCTGTAGATTTCGCAGATCAATATAAGTTGACCTCACACTGCGTACTTGGCTTAGGAGCAGGGCTCTGCTAACACTGGACAACTTAAAATACTGGGGTGATGCGGGAAAAATGTTTGTACGGAACCCTCGGTACTTGTCCCTGTTTTTGTCTATGTCAATAACCGATATAAATTGACCCCACACTGCGTACAGTTTGCTTTGGAGTTGGGCTCTGCTAACACTGGTTTTTAATAGGTGTGATGAAAATACCTTTAGAATTATGTATCTATGCCAGGGCTTTTTCGTAATGGCTTAGGCACCCTATCCTGGGCGTGTCCAACACGCTCTTGCCCGGTTTTTTTTTTTTTATATATAAGAGGGGGCAAACGAGCAGGCGGGTCACCTGATGTAAAGCAATCACCGCCGCCCATGGACACCCGCAACACGAGGGGAATCACGGGTGCGCTGCCAGCCCTTTAAGGATTAGGTAGGCTCGTTTTTTAAAAATTCCTAAGCAATTTCTTTTTTTTGCAGCAATCTCACCTTTATTTTCCAAAGCCTTCAGCAACTGCTCACAGTAACCAAGCAAGAAATGCTCCGGATCGCAAACAACTTGTAGACATTGCTTCAATATTTCCGTATCACTATCCGTATCGCCATCACTTACTGTAGTCACAGGGTACGTCTTGAGAAGGTGTGAGGGGAATTTTGTGGTATTTTTCTTAAGCAAGTCCTGTGTGAAAGGGTCCATGGAAGGCGTTAGGGGGGACAACTAAAAAAAAAAAAAAAGTTGTTACAAAAAAACTAGTTCAAATAAGTTTTAAAATGAAAATAATCGATTTATTGATTATTTTTGTGTTTATTTTTATGAAACATTCATAGATTGAAATTCAATATACAATGACAATGCAAAGAAAAATCCGTTAAGCAGCTGGCTTGGTACGGATTACCGAGGTTGCTGGTTCAAGTCCAGCTGCTTAACGGATTTTTCTTTGCATTGTCATTGTATATCAAATAAGTTTTATTACAAAAATATCAGTAAAGCCGAAAGGGGTTTAAATGCTCCCTTACAAAGAGTGAATTTGGGTCAATCAACTTTTTGTTGCCGCTCGTTGCCATGGCCATGTCCCCTGGGTGACTCGTCTAAAATAAGATCTTCTAAGGCACCACTCCGTCAAACGTTAGGAGTTTCAACAGTTATATGCCAATTCTTTCATGCTTCATCTCCTAAGCATGCAGATCCTGACTTTCGGGGTAGTGGTGGATTAGAAAATCTTATTTTAGACGAGTTACCCAGGGGACATCTCCATGGCAACGAGTGGCAATAAAGAGTTGATTGACCCATTTACAATATTTGAATAACTATGAAATAAAAAAAAAACATACAATATGCAAACCCTAACCCTATATATTTACGAGTTATTCTCTAACACGTTGTATAAGTAGAGTTTAACTCGACACGTATCAGACTATTTCGTAGTCCTTCCTCTGGGAGCGCGCGACCCAGCGGCAGCGAGGCGTACGTACGACGTAAAGTCGAGTTTAGAGTTTAGCTGTGTTCCTTTCGTTGCCGCCGAGGAGCGCTCAAAGAGGAAGGGCCGCGAAATAGTCCAAAACATGTCGAGCTTACTGGTGTTCATATTAATCTAAAGAGTTCCTATTTTTTTTAAGTACCTTTTCCAACAGCTTTTCACAGCACCCCGCATCCATTTTGCCAGTGTATTCATTTATTCTGTTCAGTATGACAGCCAACAACATGTCAACTTTATCCGTATTCAGGTCCACTGCTTGACAGAAAACGTCTGTCATGTCTGACAGGACACTGTCACGGGACACTGCTTCTGAAAATGTAAAATTTACGATACCAACTTTTTAGAGCCACACTGTACATTTTTAAACGATAAAAACAAAATAAATAAATAAATATCATGGGACAATTGACACCAATTGACCTAGTCCCAAACTAGGCAGACTGTACTATGGGTACTAGACAACGGATAAACATAATTATATAGATAAATACATACTTATTTATATATTAAACATCCAAGACCCGAGAACAAACATTCGTATTCGTCATACAAACATCTGCCCCGACCGGGGATCGAACCCGGAACCGCAAGCTTCATAGTCAGGGTCTCCAACCACTAGGCCATCCGGTCGTAAAAATACATTAATTATCTATAACATCTCAACTTGTTTTTACACGTTCCATATAGGCAATTTTTTTTTTTCGTATTTAATACTTATGAATCTTATGATATCTGCATCACAAGTAAGTCGTAAATATTCAAGTCGCAATTAATATTCTGTCACTACATCATAAGCATAATTTACTTTGACTTGTGAGATACACCAATGTATAGAGAATTTAATAGGCTAGGAGTTCCACGTTTAACATTACTAATAAACCTTTTTTATAATTCATTCATTCGATTCATTCTTCATTCGTTCGATCATCGTAATGATCAGACGTGCCCATTTAATTTTATAATATTAAAATTAATCACTGCAAAATCGTGACCTAGCTCTACATTACGCCAATGCGATTTATCTGGGTTAGTTCGTGCTAAGTGAACTTCCGTAATGTTTTGTTAAGTGTACCTACTTTATTAATATAAATATGTCTGAAATTCCTTTCAACCGAAGTAATTTGACGCAACGTAGCCCACCGCCTACCCCCGAGCCGGCTCCCCACGCATCGGACAAACGGTAAGACGATCGACCTGAAGTGGCACCAACAGCTGAGATAAGAGACTTTTTGACCCAAATAGAGAAGACCCTATATGTAACATCTCCAGTGAAGGGAAACTAAACTCCGAACAGAAGCTTAGGATTCAAACACTGTGCCGAAAAGTGTACCACGGAACATCCCAAGTGGCGTTAGAGTACCAGTCCCTTTCTCACAAGACCATCCAGCTCCATTCTGCCCTTCAAGCACAAAAAGATTTGCAAGACCTGTCGCAGCAACTTCAAGACCTTAAGAAATGTGTACATGAGTCCACAAAACCAGTTCCAGCATCTGCTGTCTCCTTCGCCGAAGTATGTATGTATGTATATCTCTTTATTGCACATAAAACAAAAAAATACAGATAACAGAACAAAAGCAAATGTACAAAGGCGCACTTATCCCTTAAAGGGATCTCTACCAGTTAACCTATGGGCGAAGTCATAAAAAAGGGGACCAAACAATTACATGCAGGCAAGTAATGAGAACTCAGTAGCCATACATCCTTCCGATAAAACGAAGTCGAGCGAAGACACCAAAGCCCTTGTACAGAAAATCATCCGACCTGAAGAAATGAAGGTGCAAGTGAGAGGCTTACGGAAGACCAAAAATGGCGGTGTCATCATCAGCACGGACTCCAAAGACGACATCGAAAAGCTGAAACAGTCGAAACAGCTCACGACCTCCGGGCTCACTGTGGACGACCCGCAAAAAAGGAAACCCAGAATAGTAGTCATCGGAGTGCCCACGTCCATGCAGGAGACAGAGGTATTTAACTGCATCTACCATCAAAACGTTGCCGACAAGCTGCAAGGTATGTCCATTGAGATGTTTCTGTCCTACATTAAATTAAGCCATAAGTCAGGTAAGAGGGAAGCACAGACCTGCAATTACGTAATCGAGGTTAACGGGAATATTCGAAAGGCCTTGATAGTAAATGACAGAATATTTATAAACTGGTCGTCATGCCCTGTAAGGGATTTTACGACAGTTACGAGGTGTTACAAGTGTGAACAATATGGTCATGCAGCGAAATCATGCCGGGAAGAGGTCACCACCTGCGGGCACTGCGGAGGAATAGGCCACAGCATTAAAGAGTGCACGAAAAAAGGCGAGCCAACGCAGTGTGCTACGTGTCAGAAGTTCAAGAAACCGCACAATCACAATACCGGCGATCCTGATTGTCCCGCCAAGAAAATAGATGAAAAACGCTACTTAAGTTCCATTGATTATGAAGGCGCCTAAGATGGCGATTATCTCATACATTTTCGGAACTCTTAAGCCAAATATTGCGCATTGTAATTGACTATTCATTGTTTTGTTATAATTTAATTCCAGTTATTATTCCATTTAAAACCTAATTTCATATTATTAATATATAAATTCTTATGTTTTTTAAACTCATCGTGTTGTAATATTAAGAGAGGTTTATGGGTGGTGGAATGATATCTCGATTTTAGTTCAAGTTGAATTGCATTTATTATTTACTTACATCTATTTTCATAATCATGGGTTGTCGCTGACACAAGCAATGTGCGTTTATGTAGCAGTAAACTATTGTGTTACTGCTAAACACTAAAAGTGACCAATTGCCATACTACACCTCCCCCGAAAGTCCCTTCAGTGTCACTCAATGTCCTACTAACCTTAATTAACTATGAATAAGTAGGTATCTACACTTGAATCACTCGCACGATTTGTAAATTAAGCAATAGGTAAACGTAAAGATCTCTTAGTAAGTAATTTTAACAATCGACTGTTGACCCAGTTAAAACCCACAGTCTTTACATGCATATTATTATTTTGATCTATCAGACAATTTATTAAAATGCTTAAAGTAGATACGTATAATTTAGTAATTTATTATTTTGATTTCATGAAATTCGTAAAACTAACTTCTTCCATATACCTACCGTACACTGTTTATTTACCCTAGATGATTTATTTAGTTTGTCAATGATAGCTCGTTTACCCTGAGATACAGGGTTCATCGCAACCTTAGTTCAGGCACACGTGTAAAGTAGATTTCAGCAAAACTCTGTATTTATTTTTACTATCTTGTACCGCAATTTATCTGAATAAAAAATATTATATTATTATTATCATTAGTATAATATTTTAGATAAGTAATTGACGTATTCGATGCGAATTGCGAACTAACTTTTTTTGCGATAAGATGCGTTATTTGTCATAAGACTGTGAAAGATAAAGTCGGACCGATATTTAATAGATGTCGCCACTAAAACGACGTTGTTTAGTAGAAGTGAGGTGGGGTGAGGAAGGCGCGAAACGTTCAAGATCGTCCTCTCATGGAAGCCTCTAATATCATTAGCAAGAGAAGTGTTACCTACTTAAAACGTTTTTGTTTTGAACCATAATCAATATCTATAGCAGTCATTTTAACCCCCGACGAAAAAGAGGGGTGTTATAAGTTTGACCTGTGTATCTGTGTATCTGTCTGTGGCATCATAGCTCACAAACGGGTGGACCGATTTCAATGCGGTTTTTTTCAATCGAAAGCTAGTGTAATCGAGATGGTTCTCAGCTGAGTTTCATTAAAATCGGTTCACCCGTTTTTGAAATATTGAACTTTGAAATGACAATGTCGGGGTCTTTTGTATTTTTATTTTATTACACGCTTCTAATTAATATATATAAAATCGGATGAGACTGGAATTGAGGATTTCTCTTTTTAGTTCCGCTAAAGCAGTGTTTTTCAAACTTTTTTGTGGCACGGCCCTTCAATGACCATCAAAATTCATTCGCGACCCCTAAAACCCCGTTTGTGCTAATAGATTTAGAACCCAACTATTGTTTATTTTTCAATAAAAAAAAAACTTCTCACTAAACTTACAACTTATTTCTTATTTTTTCAATAATTTTAATTTTTTAATGGTTGGTTGGTTGGTTGTTTTTATTTTTTTAATTTATTTTTGTCAATAAATGTTGTGAGTTTGAGTATTTAAAAATTCATATATTTAGAACGCACCCTTCTGTCATTCAATCAATCATGCGTTTTGGAACGAAACCTATAGTATTTATCAGATGGTAGTTACTGGTTGGCATAATCTACCCTTTGTTTTAAATATTGAAAGGAAATAAATAATGCCGTTTTATTAAAATGACCTTGAAAAAAATCTTCATTCTATATAGTCCCGAGCATGAGACTTTCGAAGCTGATCCTCGCGACCCCCTGTATAAGTGACGCGACCCCCCCTGGGGTCGCGACCCACACTTTTAAAAACACTGTGCTAAATAAAGGGGTCATTTAATGTTATGTCCGACATAATATGTACAGGTTATAATATTACCAGTGTCCCAGGAACCATCGTAATGTGTCATGGCGACCTCGAAGATCGAGCTTACAGCCGTCTTAGGGGATGTATTCCAGTCAACATCTTTGCTCGTGGCTCCTACTTTCAGTAATATCGATTGCAGATTATCATATGAGAGAGCTGTAAAAAAATTAAAGATTTTTAACATTCATTTTGTAATGTGTTGGTGTAAATTAGAGATATCACGAATGCGAATATTAGTTAGGTAATAGAATTTAAAAAAAAAACTTCATCATCATCATCACCAGCTTTGCTTTACATCCCAGTGCTGGGCGCAGGCCTCCTCTCACAATGAGAGAGTTTGGGCTATATTTCCCACGCGGGCACAGTCATAGAGTCAGAATCATATGTATCACTACCACCATCTTACTCGCTAATCCTGCTGCTAAGCAGCAGCGCTTGCACTGTTGTGTTCCGGTGTGGAGAGTAAAACAGCTGGTGTAATTACGGGCCCAAGAGGCATTTCATCTTAGCTCTCTAGGTTGGCAGCGCATCTGCAAAACTCTGGTGTTGCCGGTGTCTATGGGCAGTGGTGATCACTTGCCATCAGGTGACCCACTTGCTCGTTTGCCCTCCTTGTTGTATATATTTTTTAAATATTTACAGGGGTGTTCACGTAGACTTACTGAACCCCTGGCTGAATTCTCGTCGGTTAATTAAAAAGCACCCTGTATAACATGTATGTCATACTTACATTTTGTATCTTCATGTAGCAGAAGCGTCAAATGATACATTTCTATAGATACTTCAGGACTTTTGGCGAACTCCAAGGTGTTATATTCATCTGAAAAAAAAAACAGCCCAAATATAACTTGCGATTCGTACGATGTACAGTCAAGGAATTTAATTTCCAACCCACCTAAGGTTTATCGTATAGCAAACTGTCACCATAAGAGATAGATAGAACACGACGTTGCTAAGACATGTCGCGTTTGCGTTGACATTTTCGACCTTAATGCACAGCGAATGTCTAACAACATTTCAACGAAATGGGTAGGGAATTAAATTCCTTGACTGTACTTTCTAGTGGTTAAAAATATCTATACACCAGGGTCGTGTTTTAGAAAGCTACAAGTTGTAATTTACAAACGGAAGTCTCTTTCTAACAAAAGGTGATAGAATGAGACTTCCGCTCGTAAATTGCAACTTGTAGCTTTATAAAACACGACTCTGTATGACATTAATTACGTAGGTATAGGTAATATTATAAATCGAGAATGACAACTTCACAGGAGAGGCGACTGGAATCCTAACTAATATTATAAATGCGAAAGTAACTCTGTCTCTCTGTCTGTCTGTTTGTTACCTCTTCACGGGAAAACCGCTGCACCAATCTAGATGAGATTTGGTAAGATGATAGTTTGAATATTGAGGAATAACATAGGTTACTTTTTATTCGAGAAAATTGCTTGTTCGAGGTCCGTACGGATCGCTACGACCATCTTACTCGCTAATCCTACCGCTACGCAGCAGTGTTGGCACTGTTGTGTTCCGGTGTGGAGAGTAAGACAGCCGGTGTTATAACGGGCACAAGAGGCATTTCATCTTAGCTCTCTAGGTTGGCAACGCATCTGCAAACCCTCCGGGGTTGCGGGTGTCTATGAGGATTGGTGATCACTTACCATCAGGTGACCCACTTGCTCGTTTGCCTTCGTATATAAAAAAAGTTTTTTTTTTTTTAATTACGGCTAGTTAATAATAGATTCAAAATAACAATGTTACCAGCTTTCTTCAACAGGCCTTCTAGTATTCCAGTGTTGTGTTGCTGCAAGCCGATGCTTCTCATAGCGAGGAGTTTCTGTCTCAACCACGGCAGCGTCTCGCTCTCGCATAGGTCTCTGATAAATAGAAAGTTTTTTCTCCATTTTTAGGGTTCCGTACCTCAAAAGGAAAAGCGGAACCCTTATAGCAGTTGCATCGAAAAGTACTATTTCATCATCATCATCATCACATCACCACCAGCCTTTTGTACGTCCCACTGCTGGGCACAGGCCTCCTCTCAGAATGAGAGGGCTTGGGCTATAGTTCCCACGCGGGCCCAGCGCGGATTGGGAACTTCACACACGTCATTGAATCGCTTCGCAGGAGTGTGCAGATTTCCTCACCATGTTTACCTTCATGATCTCAGTAGGAGTATCTTTTTGTATTTTTTCTCCCAATTTTTTATTTTTACGGTTTTCCCGTGAATATCAATTATATTTTTTATAAACTCACTGAAACATGAATACACAGAAAAAAACCAGAAAAATGCCAACCCCGGGAATCGAACCCGGATCCTCGACACTCCGGGTCGTGTGCTCTTCCCCTACACCACGATTGGACATAGAGGAAAGGCCGAATTTTTTCCATGTATTCAAATCTTAGCTTGTTTTTATCACTTTTTGCAGTGACTAGCGCCATCTATGCGATTACTTCGTAAACCAAGTAAAAAGTGATAAAAACAAGCTAAGATTTGAATACATGGAAAAAATTCGGCCTTTCCTCTATGTCCAATCGTGGTGTAGGGGAAGAGCACACGACCCGGAGTGTCGAGGATCCGGGTTCGATTCCCGGGGTTGGCATTTTTCTGGTTTTTTTCTGTGTATTCATGTTTCAGTGAGTTTATAAAAAATATAATGTTTACCTTCACCGAAAAGCTCATGATAATTACAAATGTACCTAATTCTGCACATAAATTCCGAAAACTCAGGGTGCGAGCCGGGGTTTGAACCCACGACCCTCTGCTTGAGAGGCCATAGGTCAAACCACTAGGCTATCATGATTTTTATACTCATTCATACATTCATACTCACTCGAAATTCCTTTTCACGCAGGTGAGTACCCCGCGAGGTAAGCCCATCTCGTTCGCTCTCATGCACCATTGCAACTCGTGCGAGCGAGACAGCTTGTTTACCCTGTCTTCTTCGCTTTGACTGTGCTGTAGAGAGTTGTAATATGACGATCTGAAATAGAATTCGATTCTAAATTCAAATAATTCGTTTAGGTACATTCTGTAGTGGGAGAGCAATACTGCAGATATTTGCTGCCGTACGAATGGGCCGGCTCGTCCGGGGAAGTACCACCCTCTCGCAGAATCGATTTCCCAAGTCGCCCACATTCCCAGGTCGCCCATAATTCCAATCCGACCACACTTCAAACTTTAAAACGAGATACAATATCGATTATTAGTCGATCGCTGAGAAAGTGAACTAGTTGGGAATGTGGACGAGTTGACATAGTTGGATGAGTTGACAAAGTGGACGAGTTGACAAGGCGGACGAGTTGACAACGTGGACGAGTTGACAAAGTTGGACGAGTCTCGATTTCATCGTGTACTTGCCTGACCATAAGCCGCGCCGCCCACTTGGAAAGGCATTCGTTCTTCGAGAAGACATTGCTGCTTATGTCAGTCAGTTCTGAAGAATCATGGCGCCAGGATGCTGCTTCAGTTATCTAAATAATAAATATAAATAAATAAACTTGAAAATCGAACCTGTTTTTTTTTTATACAACGAGGAAGGCAAGCGAGCAAGTGGGTCACCTCATGGTAAGTGATCACCACTGCCCATAGACACCCGCAACTCCAGAGGGTTTGCAGATGCGTTGCCAACCTAGAGGGCTAAGATGAAATGCCTCTTGTGCCCGTAATTACACCGGCTGTCTTACTCTCCACACCGGAACACAACAGTGCAAGCACTGCTGCTTAGCGGCAGGATTAACGAGTAAGATGGTGGTAGCGATCCGGACGTACCTCGCACAAGGTCCTACCACCCGCAAATCCGATGGTCCGATCGTGGGTTCGAGTGAGTTTTTCTCGTTAAGTATAGCTTAATTGGTGGAGCGTGGTACGGATTACCGAGGTTGCTGGTTCAAGTCCAGCTGCTTAACGGATTTTTCTTAGCATTGTCATTGTATGTTGAATTTCATGCTATGAATGTTTCGTAAAAATAAAAACAAAAATAATCAATAAATCGATTATTTTCATTGATTCAGAAAATATTTCCATCTCTTGCCACTAATGCGTAACTGTAGAAGTTCCGTAGTGGGTGAGCCGCTTGATTAAGCTACTCATAGATGGCGCTGAGGAGAGATCTTCCAAATAAAATATGACACAAGGCATTGAAAAATTCGTTAGGTACACCAACGTTAAGTATAGCTTAATTGGTGGAGCGTGGTACGGATTACCGA
>OY829530.1:7722213-7838599 GCA_963691665.1 Clepsis dumicolana
ATACTTGACTACAGGTCGCCACAAGTGAGTTTATATACGCCCGACCTGTTCCCTTTATCCACCTTTTCTTTGTTATTACAAAGTCTAGAACGTAAAGAATTAGTAGTCTTAAAGGCAACATTGATGTTATTTGATTTTAAAATATTATAAATCTTGTCAGACAACCGGCCAACATAAGTAATGCTAGATCTAAATTTGTTAGTAGGCTGAGATGGCAACGCAGAGTAAAGCATGCTATTCACTATCCGTCCCTGCTTCTTTTGAACCAGACTATTAACCATTGCTGTACTATAACCATTTGTTGTTGCTATCTGATATATATATAGGTCGGGCGTATATAAACTCACTTGTGGCGACTGTAGTCAAGTATACATTGGACAAACCGGTCGAAGCTTTGATACTAGATTTAAAGAGCATGTCTCGTCATATAGGCATGGCATGATCATCCAGAGAAATCAAACTTTGCCAAGCATTTATTAGAAACGAATCATTCGTTGTTAGACTCAGATACGTACGAAATTTTACATTATTGTGATAAGGGTTTGCGGCTATCGGTTTTAGAACAATTGGAAATAATTAGGTACAACAACATGGGGTCTATTATTAATGAACAAGTTAATTTGGTTTCTTCGCCTTTGTTACGACTTGGTTCTAATTTTAATAATGTGTCATAGTAATAATGAGAACATGACTTCTCTTTTTACCGTACTCGGTTAAAAATAACGGGGTACCTGGCGTAAATTAAAAATAAAAATAAAAAGGGTAGTTTGGAATTAATTTCTTAAAAAAAGGGTAGTTTAGGACTTACATAAAAGGGTAGTTTGGAATTTATAAAATATTAGTGGGTACGTTGGTTTTGTCATTAACTAAGTTGAGTACATGGTTTACATATGTCAGTAGTGGAAGTGGTGGCATGTTGAGCGGTTGTTGTTGTGCTTCGTAAATGGCCTCGTGGATAGTGCCGAAACGCGTCAGCGTTTAGTATAGTGGTGGTGGTGATAGTTGGGTCTGTGTGGCATGTGTTGATTCGTGTAGCAGTGGAGGCGGAGGTGTTGCATGGAAACATACATTTGCCGCACAGATATAACTATTTGTCATTAATGGTCGCGGGTGAGCAAAGTAATTGTTTTTTAATTCATAAATATGGACCTCCGCAAAGTAACGCCTGATTCAATAAATTATTTGTGTGTCTTCTTGTGAAAGTGAATAAATGTCTTCTTTCTTTCTTTCTTCTTCTTCTTTCTCTAGGTTGGCAACGCACCTGCTAACCCCCCAGGGTTGCGGGTGTCTATGGGCAGTGGTGATCGCTCACCATCAGGTAACCTTGTTAGTTTGCCTTCCTTATCGTATAAAAAAAAACATTAAATTCGATTATTCTCTTAGTGAAATAAAAACAGATCACTCACGTACGTAAGTCGAGTTCAGCCCGACATGTTTCGGACTAATTCGTAGTCCTTCCTCTGGGAGCGCACTACCCAGCGGCAGCGAGACGCACACTGCGCGCCGCGGCTCTGCTCGCGCGACGCAACTGTCTGTTGCTTTGTCAATGCGTCGCGTGTGCGTCCCGCTGCCGCTAGGTCGTGGGCTCCCAGAGGAAGGACTACGAATTAGTCCGAAACATGTCGGGCTAAACTCGACTTATATACGTGAGTGATCCGTTTTTATTTCACTTCGATTATTTCAGTCATTAAATGGGTCAACCAATCAATCGTTGCCATGGAGATGTCCCCTGGGTCACTCGTCTAAAATAATATTTTCTAAGGCATCACTCCATCAAACGTTAGGAGTTTCGACAGTTATATGCCAATTCCTTCATGCTTCATCTCCTAAGCATGCAAATCCTGACTTTCAGGGGAGTGGGACCTTAGAAAATATTTTTTTGTTGTGTTACCCAGGGGACTTCTCCATGGGCAACTAGTGGCAAGGAAATGTTCATTGACCCAAATAGACTACAGACAAGGACCTAGGCCTTATGGGCCGCTACTCACGGCCGATATCTCGAAGTGTCTCCTGGGCCACTGGTCCATGGCCCGCAGCCAGCCCACCGAGTGGTGGGCCATCTCTTGCTTATACGAGGAGACCATCTTATCGAACCACGATTGTATGTCTGTTGGAACTGCAAGACGAAATAGTGACTGAAAAAAACCGGCCAAGTGCGAGTCGGGCTCGCGCACCGAGGGTTCCGTAATCAGCGGTTTTTGGATTTTTCCCGTGATCTGTGCTGTGAGACCTTTATATCAGCCAAATATCGAGATTCTATGACAATGGGAAGGTTTCGATTTTGAGGTAGTTGAAAGATAACCAACTTAGAAAAGTTGAGAAACCACTGACATTTTCATTTCAAAGTTCAATATTTCAAAAACGGGTGAACCGATTTTAATGAAACTTAGCCAAGGACCATTTCGGTTAAACCAGCTTTCGATTAAGAACAACCGCATCGAAATCGGTCCATCCGTTTGAGAGTTATGATGCTCCCTGTCAAACTTATAACATCCCTGTTTTTCATCAGGGGTTAGAAAGTAGATTATACACCTCGAATTAAATAGTTTATACTACTCAAAAGAAAAAAATAGGGACCACTATTGATCGTTACGTCAAAATTATACTAAACAATATTTTTTTTAATTAACAGTAATACAAGGCTTTTGTTTTTATTTAGGCTATTTAAATCATTAAATCAAGTAGTCAATTGTTACACTTATTTTAATGTACTTACTGTTTCATGATCTCAGTTGGAGTATCTTTTTGTATTTTTTTCTAAAAATGCTTATTTTTACGGTTTTCCCGTGAATATCATTTATATTTTTTATAAACTCACTGAAACATGAATACACAGAAAAAAAAAACAAAAAAATGCCAACCCCGGGAATCGAACCCGGATCCTCGACACTCCGAGTCGTATGCTTTACCCCTACACCACGATTGATGTTTTTTCTGTTTTTTTTCTGTGTATTCGTGTTTCAGTGAGTTTATAAAAAACATAATTACTTACTGTTTAATATAGTTTTCACGTAAGTATCAAAATACCTAGTGGAGCCTTTTTTTTAACCGACTTCAAAAAAAGGAGGAGGTTCTCAATTCGTCGGAACATACATATTCTTTTTAATAAATGTTCCCCGATTACCCGAAGACGGCTGGACCGATTTCAAAAATTCTTTTTTTATTTGAAAGGGTATACTTTTTAGTTGGTCCCACTGTAACCAAGTCAGGATCTGACGATGGGGTCCCAGGGAAATCGAGGGCAACCCTCACATTTTATAGGAACGTATCATGTGTTTCATATATTTTCGAAAGCTATTCAAGTACTTGCGTCTGGTAGTAATCATCGCGTGTTGATGACGTGATGATGGAAGGTACAACTCCTTAACGGTTAGGAGTTGGAGGATAATATTTTAAATACTAACGTAACTAAAAAATCTTTTAACAAAAAGTAAAACCGCCTTCAAAAAAACCTCAGGAAAAAAAACTTAATATAATCCCCAAAAAGCCATGAGTTTTATGGCCTAGCATATTTCTGATTCATTCATTCATACCATTGAACTGGTGCTTTTTAGAGCCCTCGCTAGCGCTCGAGCTCCGAATAAGCGCTCGATGGCGCTATAAATTACTTTCTATTTGGTGCAAAAAACTATTACGTTAATAAAATCGTGGACTGATTGGGTCATCTACCAATGCACAATGACAGATAAAAGTAAATATATATATAGGACAAATTAAAGTAAAGATGGTACTTCAACACAAATTATTTCTACCCGTACGAAGTCGCAGGCAAAAGCTAGTCTACTGACGACCGAATAGCGTAGTGGTTGGAGACCCTGACTATAAAGCTTGACGTTCCGGGTTCGAATCCCGGTCGGGGCAGACGTTTGTATGATGAATACGAACGTTGGTTCTCGGGTCTTGGGTGTTTAATATGTATATAAGTATGTGTTTATCTACATAAGTATGTTTATCCGTTGTCTAGTGCCCATAGTACAGGCCTTGCCTAGTTTGGGACTAGGTCAATTGGTGTCAATTGTCCCATGATATTTATTTATTTTAAAGTGTTTCTACTCTCTGAAGGTATACTTGAATATGATGTAGATAAATTCTAATTAACATATTATAATTATACATGTATCATGTAGCTAAGCATGATATTTGCATGAAGCATTAAGTTTAAATGTATGAATCTAAAATATCCAATTTTGACGAAATTGGAATAACAACTCTACACCGCGCACCTAAGGTGGTTATTCCAATTTCGTCAAAGTCTATATACGTGGTTGAGTCAGAGTACCGTCGGTATGTACGAGGGCTGTTTGATAAGTACCCGTTTTCTAAATATATTAATATCACTGGCCGCAAATAAGTATACCACCTTTTTAAGCCATTTTTCAGAGGCGGGAAAATTAAAAAAAAAATGGCATTCTTTTGTTTTTTTTTTTCTCATTTGACAACGATTCAGTAAAGGCGTGAACTTAAAATTGTTAAAATGGAGAAAGAACAGTATCGGTCTGTAATCAGATTCTTATTTTTGGAAGGAAAAACATGTGATGAAATAAAAGTAAGAATGCAAGCGGTTTACCATGAATGTGCTCCTTCTATGACAACCGTCAGATATTGGTATAACGAGTTTAAGCGGGGGAGAACAACCGTCTTTGATGAGGATCGCCCAGGCCGGCCAGTTGAGGTGACTACAGACGATATGGTTAAGAAAATTGAAAATATCGTTTTAGCCGACCGCCGAATTAAACTTCGAGAAATCGTTGATGCTGTAAACGTTTCAATCGAGAGGGTACAACACATATTAGAAGAAAAATTATATGGTATGAAGAAAGTATCGGCGAGGTGGGTGCCGCGTTTACTCACGAAGGAGCAAAAACGGAACCGACTGACTACTTCGGAGCAGTGTTTGGCCGTGTTCAAACGTAACCCGAAGGAGTTTCTGCGTCGTTTCGTGACCGTGGTCGAAACGTGGGTCCACCACTACACCCCGGAAATGAAAAAGAAGTCGAAGCAGTGGATTTTACCGGGTGAACCTGCTCCAAAGAAAGCAAAAACCGTCCCATCGGCTGGAAAGGTCATGGCGACCGTTTTATGAGATTCGCAGGGTATTATACATATTTACTATTTAGAAAAGGGAAAAACAATAACAGGGCAGTACTATGCCAATTTATTGGATGAATTTGACGCCGTGTTGAAGGACAAACGACCCCATTTAAAAAAGAAAAAAGTACTGTTTCATCACGACAACGCCCCGGCTCATTCGTCCAGAGTTGTGACGGCTAAATTAGCACAGTTACGCTACGAACTATTGTCTCACCCCCCGTATTCTCCAGATTTGGCCCCATGCGATTTCTTTTTGTTTCCCAACCAAAAAAAAATGGCTCGGCGGCAAGCGATTTGGATCAAATGACGAAGTCATTGCCGCCACAGAGGCCTATTTTAATGACTTTCCAAAATCATACTTTTTGGATGGTTTATTGAAGCTTGAGTATAGGTGGAACAAATGTATAGAGTTAAAAGGTGACTACGTAGAAAAATAAATGCATATATATAAAAAAAAATTTTTTTTTTCCATAAACGGGTACTTATCAAACAGCCCTCGTACACATCTTATTTTGTACTACATTTAATGCGAATAAAACATATTTCCATTTCTATTTCTAAAGCTAGACCACTAATATTTACCTTCATAAGAATCCAAGCAAGCAACAATGTCTCTTCTGCCAGTCCACAGAGGGGGCAGAGGGGAGTTGGTAATAGATTTTTTCTGCTGTAGGGTAAGGTTACCCCAATTTGACAGTTTGCCAAATGTCGATTTAAGATCTGAAAAAAAAAATTGTCATACAAGATTTTTGAATGTCACCGGTGACTAAAATGGCAGGGCATCTGCAAACCCCCTGGGGTTGCGGGTGTCTATGGGCAGTGGTGATCACTTACAACCAGGTGACCCACTTGCTGGTTCGCCTTCCTTGTCGTGTAAAAAAAATCGGATACCTTCTTACCTTCTAAAGAAAATGGCGACGTTTCGTCCGTCACGGTATCGTGGGCATCGCGTCGAGTGCTAAAAATTAAGTAACATTTACTTTAATCACCAAAATAAAACAGGAAATATTAAAGGAATTGAATTATTATTTTGAGACCGCTACAACTATGCGACAAATCTATGTTTTCGTGTGACACCGCCACCAGCACCGCTACACGAATCAACGGTTTACCCTTGAAATATCGACACACGTTTCATAGCTGTTACATTTCATCGCATTTTCATTTCATCCAAAGCCATTTTCCGACATATTTTCTTAACCTTTAGATTTAAGAACTAACCTAACCTAACCTAACCTGCACATGTAGCACGCGCGCCATTTTGTCGTTTGTCGCGCAGTGCGTCCCTTTCATAGCGATGGAGCCAGTGAAGGACGCACTGAGCGACAAGCGACAAAATGGCGCGCGTGCTAGCCCCCCTGTACAACAAACATTAAAATTATCCTGAAATGATCATCATTTTGGCAGAAAATAGTTTTCGACGAAATGAAAATGCGATGAAATGTAACAGCTATGAAACATGCGTCGATATTTCACGTGGCACTCCGAATCAACACAATATCATATCGCGCAGACCCAACTATCACCATCACACTATACGCTAACGTGTTTAGTTAAAAACTCACCCTAATTTGTAAATCTCGTCGCCATAGCAACGCATCATGACCTCCTCGTACAGGAGGGTTGTCAGGGAGCCACCCTCGGTGCCCGCCGTCAGGTGTTTGAGTTTATTTGCGGCTGCTATCAAACTAAACAAAACAAAATCATTTACAATGACATTAAATCTAAGCTAAAACTAAATAAACTAAAACTTAAAACTAAATTAAACCTAAATAAGGCCCCCGTGGCATAGTGCCCAAAAGGCTGGCAGCGTTGCCTCGCTGAATAGCGATGCTGATTCTTTGAGAGAGAAAACTGCCAGCCCTTTGGTCACAAGTTGCATCGGCCAAGCGCTTTTGCAACTCTGACACCAATTGACCTAGCCCCAAACTAGGCAAAGCCTGTACTATGGGTTCCAGACAACGGATAAACATACTTATATAGATAAATACATGCTTAAACACATATTAAACATCCAAGACCCGAAAGCAAACACTCGTATTCATCATACAAACATCTGCCCCGACCGGCGATCGAACCCGGGACCTCAAACTTCATAGTCAGAGTCTCTAACCACTAGGCTATCCGGTCGTCTTAGAGAGAGATTAGAGATAAAGTATAATTTTAACCTTACAATTGGCAGAGCTGAAAATAGAAAACCTGAATTCTAGTCTCATTTGATCTTATATCTACTAAAAATAAAACAAAAATGCCAAAAGACTGCTATAGATATTGATAATGGTTCAAAGCAAAAATGTTTTAAGTAAACATTTACTGCTAATAATTTTTGACATTCAGTAACTTTGATTTATGACACAATTTTGAATGGCAGAAAAATTCAAAGACGTCGTTTGTGCCATGAACTGCCTATGTATCTTATTAGATACGTTGTCAATTACAGGGGATTAAATTTTCGATTATTAATTACCTAGATAACCGGTGACGAACAAAAACGAAGCAAAAACGTCCGTCCGTCCGTCCGTCCGTCTCTCCGTCTGTCACCAGGCTGTATCTCATGAAACGTGATAGTTCTTTAGACAGTTGAAATTTTCACATAAATGATGCATTTCTGTTGCCGCTACAACAACAAAATACTAAAAACAGAATAAAATAAATATTTCAATGGGGCTGTCATACAAGAGACATGATTTTTTTGCCGTTTTTATAGACACCTAACTAGCTTATGCCCCGCGGCTGTGCCCACGTGAAATATCACAAAATGGGCTAGTTCCCTATCCCGTGGGAATTTCGAAAAATCCCTTCTCAGTGCACCTCTAGGATACTCAAGGTACATGTCTGCCAAATTTCAAGTCTCTAGGTCCAGTGGTTTGGGCTGTGCGTTGTCTGTCAGTCAGTCGGTCACGGTACTGTTTTATAGGTATAGAAAAATGGAATAGCTTACAATGAAAATAATCGATTTATTGATTATTTTTGTTTTCATTTTTATGAAACATTCATAGAATGAAATTCAACATACAATGACAATGCAAAGAAAAATTCGTTAAGCAGCTGGACTTGAGCTGCTTGATTAAGCTACTCATAGATGGCGCTGAGGAGAGATCTTCCAAATAAAATATGACACAAGGCAAGGCATTGAAAAATTCGTTACGTACACCAACGTTAAGTATAGCTTAATTGGTGGAGCAAGGAATAGCTTACCTTTCCACTTCCCCGCCGTAACCAAGTAGCACTCTACAGACATCCACACACAGTGGGGTCGCTTCCGTGGGGTCTCGCGCCAGCAGGGCCCGCAGCAGCGGACGCAACCGTGGCGCCAGGTCAAAGTTGGTAGCGGCCAGCACGGAGTGGAGTACTTCTGTTACCAGCAGGCGGGCGGCGTCGGGCGTGCTCTGAGAAAACAATAAATAAATCATGATAATGATGTTCCTGTAATCCCTCAGCAGGGACTTAGGGCTCGCAGTAGGGACTTTCATGCATCACGGTTCTGTGCTGTGGCTTGAAGGTCTTGCCAGTGGTACGCGACTTGGGAGATCTCTTTCTCAACCGACCGACCGACCGTCGTTCGAGTGCATAAATAAATAAATAATAACAAATATCATGGGACAATTGACACCAATTGATCTAGTCCCAAACTAGGCAAAGCCTGTACTATGGGTACTTCACCACGGATAACATACTTATATTCATAATAAACATCCAAAACTCGAGGACAAACGTTCGTATTCATCATACTGACATCTGACCCGACCGGGGATCGAACCAGGGACCTTAAGCTTCATAGTCAGGGTCTCTAACCACTAGGCTATCCGGTCGGTAATAATATGTATGTTTATCAATTTAAATACCACTCTTCCGTGACGACCGGATAGCCTAGTGGTTAGCGACCCTGACTATAAAGCTTGAGGTCCCGGGTTCGATCCCCGGTCGGGGCAGATGTTTGTATGATGACACGAATGTTTGTTCTCGGGCCTTGGATGTTTAATATGTATTTAAGTATGTTTATCCGTTGTCTAGTACCCATAGTACAGTCTCCCTAGTTTGGGACTAGGTCAATTGGTGTCAATTAAAGTTGGTACTTATTAAATATTTTTTAACAGACAACTTATTTCTCATTATAGTGATCACTGATTAGTTATTTACCTTGGCAAATTCGAGAAGCGTCTCCAATATCTCGTCTATAGGTATTTGAACATCAATACTCGGTTTATTAGAATCTGGAATTGAATATAACAAATGTAAGTTTGGGGAGGACTCCAATAGAGAGGTCTCTCCAGGCAGATGTTATGCCTGGGGACCGAAGTCCGAAGGAAGAGAGTTGGAAGTTGTATTCATGCAACCGACTTGAGAAACTTCGTTAGCACGATGTAGAACAGTGACGTCACAAGCGTGTGGCGCCAGGGGTCACTGCATAACAATAACCAACTTAGAAAAATAATTTATTGAATCAGGCGTTACTTTGCATTTATAAATACAGTTCATAAATATGGACCTCCATATTTATGAACTGAATTTATAATGTGTCATAGTAATAATGAGAACATGACTTCTCTTTTTACCGTACTCGGTTAAAAATAACGGGGTACCTGGCGTAAATTAAAAATAAAAATAAAAAGGGTAGTTTGGAATTCATTTTTTTTTAAAAAGGGTAGTTTAGGACTTACATAAAAGGGTAGTTTGGAATTTATAAAATATTAACAACAACCGCTCAACAGTTTATGACAATACCAACGTACCCACGTTGGTATTGTCATAAACTGTTGAGCGGTTGTTGTTGTGCTTCGTAAATGGCCTCGTGGAGAGTGCCGAAACGCGTCAGCGTTTAGTATAGTGGTGGTGGTGATAGTTGGGTCTGTGTGGCATGTGTTGATTCGTGTAGCAGTGGAGGCGGAGGTGTTGCATGGAAACATACATTTGCCGCACAGATATAACTATTTGTCATTAGTGGTCGCGAGTGAGCAAAGTAATTGTTTTTTAGTTCAACTTAGAAAAGTTGAAAAACCGCCAACATTGTCGATTCAAATGTCAATATTTCAAAAACGGGTGAACCGTTTTTATAAAAACTTAGCTAAGAACTATCTCGATTGAACCAGCTTTCGATTAAAAAAAACCGCATCTAAATTGGCCCTTCTGTTTGGGAGCTATAATGCCATAGACAGATACATACGATACACAGGTCGAACTTATAACACCCCTCTTTTTGGGTCGGGGATTAAAATGACCGAGCGAGCGAAGCGTCTCCAATTCAGCTTGAAATTAAATGAAATGAAATTTATTTCATTGCTTTAGACATGCTACAAAAGTGATGTTATGAATAGTTGTTGTGCAGTGACATGTCTAACCGGATATATTGGCATGGACAAAAATGCTTTCGTATGTCTGTCTGTCCGGCTGTTCTCGACAGGTTGCACTACTCAACCGATTTTCGTGGAATTTTGCATGTTCGCTAATTATACAAATTTTTACCCAACTGTCCATTATGTTTTGCAAGCGTATGTATGTATGTATGTATAACTTAAAATTAAAAACAGAAAACCCGACTGCAATTCTGGGAAACAATATACCCTATATACAGGCTTTGCCAAGTTTGGGACTAGGTCAATTGGTGTCAATTGTCCCATGTCATTTATTTATGTCACTTCCACAACTGAGACGAAGCCAATGACACCTCACACGTCGATATCCGTCAAACGGTTTAGGCTGTAGAGCGTGCCAGAGAATTAGACATACATTCATACATAGGTACATATGCTCGAAAAGCATAACCCTCCTTGGGCAGTCGGGTAAAAACGGCATTTCTTCTCGTTCTTTGCCCGTTTACTTGCCTTCTTGTCTGTTAGTCTGTCGAGCTTTCGAGGTGCTGTAACTGCTAAACGTGCCTTGGAAAGCTTTGCTCAGGGTCATAAGCTTCGCTGGTACGGGAGCGAGACTGAAAAAAAAGTTCACGTTGTTCACCTTTTAAGGTGGTAGGACCTTGTGCGAGGTCAGTCCAGATCGCTACCACCATCTTACTTGCTAATCCTGCCGCTAAACAGCAGTGCTTGCGCCGTTGTGTTCCGGCGTGGAGAGTAAGACAGCCGGTGTAATTACGGGCACAAGAGGCATTTCATCTCAGCTCTCCAGGTTGGCAACGCATCTGCAAACCTCCGGGGTTGCGGTTGTCTATGGGCAGTGGTAATCACTTACCATCCGGTGACCGACTTGCTCGTTTGCCTTCCTTCTCGTAAAGAAAACTACAGTAATAATAATGATAATTTACCTCAACGGAAGAGGGTCCTCTCTTAGTTTCATATTTTTGAAGTTGTCAGCACGTCTCATATTGCTTAACAGCATGTCAAGCAAGACAGACACACAGACGGACAAGTCTAACACTTTGTTACTCAGCGCAGGCAGATACACAGCTATTAGGAAACACTCTGCGAATCTGTAAAAAAAAAAATTGTAGGTAAACTCGGTTGTACGGTACGTTTCAAACGTAAATGTGCCTCTGAACTGCCTTGACAGACAGACGGACGAAGTGAACCTCTAAGGGCGTTTTCTTCTTTTTGAGGTACGGAACCCCAAAAATATACACATGAAGGTGGTGTGTCAGTCATTGTCAGAAGAAAACCCAGAAATAATTGTGTTTTAGGTTTTTATTTAATTCGTCACAAATTATTCCCAAGCCCTTCACGAACGTAATTTATAACTAATTACACTTCACTTAATCAACTACCCGCGCACTAAGAAAGTAGCTGCGTTTTAATTATTTTAGCACAGCATGTGTCTCGGGCCAAAGCCAAGAAATCAAAATCAAAATCTAAATTTTATTCAGCAAATAGGCAGTTGAATGCTCTTTTACACGTCATTTTTTTGAGTCTACCAGCGCTTTCGGAAAGACCATGATTGCCTAGAAGAATGCGCCGCAAGAAACTTGGCACAAAGACATTTTTTCTAAAAACAAGTTACATTAGCTAGCAAGTCAGGAATGATCCCCCAGAAACGAACGGCGAGTCGTCTCACACGGGAGTGTGGGGGGGACTTTTCAGGGCTCCATGCCCTTTGAGTCGGCTTCAGGCGCGCCCCATAACAATGGGACGGTCTCTTTGTGCCATCTTGTGGCTCGGCCTCTCTGCGGCTTTTACCCGATTAGCCTATCTTTGGCGTTTCGGTTGGGATGCCTGTCTGCGGCTTTTATCCCGTTTTGCCTATCTGCGGCGTGACGGGATCGTTGGCCTTTCAGCGGCTTTGAGGTTGCCTGTCGTCACCACGAACAGGAGACTCATCGGGATCCCCCAGATCGGTACTCGCCCGCCTTTATAGGCGGACGCAAACAACTCAGGTAGTGCTCCTGGGAGGGAGGAGATGACGTCAGTGACCGTTCTTTGGCCCGATACAAGTGCTATTTTTTAATGCTAGACGTCGCGCCGTCACATATACTATGTGCCAAGCAAAAATACGTAATGCAAGAATATGTCCCGATAACCTAACCAACTTAGAAAACTTTTAACATATAACTATCGTGCGACTCAATCATAGTGAAATAAACGGATCAGTCACGTATGTCAGTCGAGTATAGCTCTACATGTTTACGTCTCGCCACCGGCGTGGCGTGCGCTCCCAGAGGAAGGACTACGGATTAGTCCGAAACATATCGAGCTATACTCGACTGACATACGTGAGTGATCCGTTTATTTCACTACAACTTAGAAAAGTTGAAAAAACCCCGACATTGTCGTTTCAAAGTTCAATATTTCAAAAACGGGCGAACCGATTTTAATGAAACTTAGCTAAGAACCATCTCGAATAAACTTGCATTTGATTAAAAAAACCTGAATCGAAATAGGTCTATCCGGAGCTATGATGCCACAGACAGATACACAGGTCAAACGTATCGCCTCTTTTTCTTCGGGGTTTAAAAATATACATGTATGCCTGTTAGAACTTACCTAACACCCAATTCCTTGTTCAACTTGGCACCCAATCCTTCTCTTACTAAATGTGCTATATCTTTGACATCCGCCGCACCCACACCGAGACAGGTCAACACAGTGTTGCCATACGTATCGTCCTCGTGTATGTTCAAAATGGGGGTAGATTCGGTTTTCTGGCGTTTCGCTGGCGGTTGGAAAGTGGGGATGGTGAATAGGTCTGTAAAAAAAAAACCGGCCAATTGTGATTCGGACTCGCGCACCGAGGGTACAGTACAAAGATTTTTCCCACTTTTCCCCAGTGCTTTAAGAAGTCCAGTGTTAGCAGAGCCCTGTTCCTAAGGAAAATGTACGCAGCGTGGGGTCATGAGGGTTATAAAGTTATTTGAGAATAAATAAATAAATACATTTTATATTGGTCTGTGACATATACAGACAAACCGAATAGCCTAGTGGTTAGAGACCCTGACTATGAAGCTTGAGGTCCCGGGTTCAAATCCCGGTTGGGGCAGATGTTTGTATGATGAATACGAATGTTTGTTCTCGGGTCTTGGATGTTTAATATGTATTAAGTATGTATTTATCTACATAAGTATATTTATCCGTTGTCTAGTACCCATAGTACAGGCTTTGCCTAGTTTGGGACTACGTCAATTAGTGTCAAAATTGTCTCATAATATTTATTTATTTTTATTTTATTTATTTTGAACATAAAAAGTTAAGGTTTTATATATTCTTCTGAGTGGTTGTGATAGATGAGCTACCTTAATACCAAATTTCAAGTTTCTTGGACAATGAAACAGTATAAGTACCTTCAAAAGCGGTCAACATGACTTCCACGGCCGCCTTTCTGATTTTGACAGAGGAGTTTTGACAGCTGTCAGCGATCTGTAACACCGCTCGCCTCTTGAGCTCGTCTGACATAAGATGCATGCCATTCTTGACTACCAGCATTGCTGAAAATGTTATTTTGTAAAATTCTAGTTGGACTATAATTTTTTATTTTTTATTTATGTAGTTACCGTAATAGCAGTTTTATGAAATAGGGTAAGTTGACTGATGTCAAAATAAAATAACTTTACATTTTCAACTTATCAAGCCTCCGAAAATACTCATAAAAAACCGATGCCTCACTTATTACTGCAATTAAAACGATTTTTAATTTAACAAAATCTAATAGACGATTTCAATATGAATTCTCGTAACTTGACATTGTACAATTAATAATGAAATTTTTATTGGATGAATAAATAATCTAATCTAATCTACGAAAGGTCTTTTGATCACTGAAAATTATGACGTCATAGTTCTGTAATTCAATACAAACCTCATAATAACGGATCCGATCAAATCGTTTTGACATTTAAAAAAAGTTGCTGATTTGACCAAGGGGCAACATCTATATTCTCTGCTCGTTTATCACTTTTTGCAGTGACTAGCGCCATCTATGCGGTTGCCTCGCAAACCGACCACTCCTTCGAAACTATCCGTTTTCCCAGACTAAGAGATGGCGCCACTAAAGTATTAAAACTGTTATTTTCTTTACCTGTAGGGTCCAGAGCGAGCATTTCTGACAAATTAATACTGTCAAACATGTCAGTTATGTATGAGCTTGGTCGATTATTGGCCACATACACAGATATAACGTGGAGACACTTGCTCCTGTCAGACCAAGTCACTTTTGACACGTAACTTGACACTTTTCTAGAAAAAAAGAAGTACATGAAAAATAAATTTCATAAAAAAACCTGCCAAGTGCGAGTCGGACTCGCGCACGAAGAGTTCCGTACCATTATCTATAAAAACGACAAAATGTCTGTAGTATGGTATACTGGAATATTTATTTTATTGTTTTTAGTATTTTGTTGTTATAGCGGCAACAGAAATACATCATCTGTGAAAATTCCAACCGTCTAAAGCACTATAACGTTTCATGAGATACAGCCTGGTGACAGACAGAGAGACGGACGGACGGACGGACGGACGGACGGACGGACGTTTTTGCTTCGTTTTTGTTCGTCACCGGTTATCTAGGTAATTAATAATCGAAAATTTAATCCCCTGTAATTGACAGCGTATCTAATAAGATACATAGGCAGTTCATGGCACAAACGACGTCTTTGAATTTTTCTGCCATTCAAAATTGTGTCATAAATCAAAGTCACTGAATGTCAAAAATTATTAGCAGTAAATGTTTACTTAAAACATTTTTGTTTTGAACCATTATCAATATCTATAGCAGTCTTTTTGTATATTTATTTTATTAGTTCATGAGATACAGCCTGGAAAATATATGAAACACATGATACGTGCCTATAAAATTTGAGGGTTGCCCTCGATTTCCCTGGGATCCCATCGTCAGATCCTGACTTGGTGAATATGGGAACAACGAGAAAGTATACCCTTTCAAACAAAAAAATAATTTTTGAAATCGGTCCAGTCGTCTTCTAGTAATCGAGGAATATACATAAAAAAAAAAAATATTCCGACATGTGCAAATATTTCACGATCAATAAAATTATTGTTAATTTCGTTTAATACGGCATTGAATTGTCGAATTGAGGGTTACATAATAGAATCACTAAAATTGATTTACCTAATGCCGATGTAGCTAAGGACGAAATATCTAATTTTTAAAACACCTAACGAACATTTCACCTAAGTTCATAATACCTAATGGATGAAAACACCTAATCGACCATTTACCTAAAGCTTATTAACCCGAAGTTGATATTACCATTTTATTCTGTAAACGAATTTTTAAATATGACATTTTAATTTTAATTAGTATTTATTGACATTATTTTTCACCTTGACATGCATGATATTGTTAAATTATAGATTGGTAATGTTAATGTATATTGATTATATTTATTTTGACGATCCCTAGTGGAGAACATTCTTTGTAATTCTATTTTATTTTGTATAATTTTGTTTGACATTTAATTCTTTGTTTATTTAATATTATTTCTTAATAATTTTTTGACGATTTCAATATTTAAATTCTTTGACTTGACATGTGCAATTTAATGTAATTTTATATTGAAATAAATAATCTAATCTAATCTATTCCTATAGACGAAATACCTAGTTTAAAACACCTATCGGTCGTTTTGCCTAAACTTGAAATACCTCAACAACTTTATTATGCGTATGAAGGTGAAGGAGCAGTACAGGGTAAAACTTGTATTAGTTGGTATGTACTGTTTTGTAATGTTGTTGTAATATTTTTTTGTTAACAAATAAAACTTTTACTTACCTAACGTACTAATAAAGACCAACTGTATTTTTTATCGCTTTTTTCATATTTCATGTCACAAGGTCGACGGACCTCCGCCTAAGGTCCTTTTTCGCCTGGCTGAGGCGCTTCGCGCCTTAACGCAATGCGAACCTAACCTAACCCATGTGTTTTTGAGCTTCCGATACATTATTTAGGTATTGCATTCTATTCATAGGAAAACTGTTTTTAGGTATATCAGCTTTAGGTGTATCGTCCATTAGGAACTTCATCCATTAGATATTTCGTTTATTAGGGCTTTCAAGCTTAGGCATTATAAACTTCGGACATTCAACACTTAGGTGAAACGATCGTTAGGTATTTCGGCATTAGGTAAATCAAGTTTAGTGATTCTAATATGTAACCGAATTGAGAACCTCCTTTTTCTTGAAATCGGTTAAAAATAACATATGTACAAATATACCTGAACTCGTGCTCCCCGCAACACTCCGGGCTACTCATACAAGCATAGTATATCACTTTCACAAAATTAGTCACATTCATTTTGTGTAACGCCTTTTTAAACTTTGACAGCGCCTCTCCCCGCTCGCTGTCACTTTGACAGGCCGCCATAGCCACGCCGAAGCATTCGGCGACCTTTGACGGGTTGGTGTCCAATTTTGACAGTATCTTTTCTAGCGACTGCGGTATGTAGAGTTTGGCATTGCTTATTGTTTTTACTACGAGGAATAGTTTCTGGTATGTGTCAGGGGGCTGATCTGCAACATAAATGAAAATATAGGTTTTTATTTATACTACTCAAGGGATAAGTCCGCCTTTGTACTCAAATGTTATTGTTGTAACTTGTGTTTTATCCTATTTTTTTTACAATAAAGTGTTCACTTACTTACTTACTCAAAAGAAAACAGGGGAACCAAGTATTTTGATTTAAACTTTCGCGATTTTCACACATTATCATGATACTCCCCCCGTCATTATCATGATGGTCCCTTCGAGACCATGGACGCAACGTCGCGTCCGAAGCCTCGAGGTATTTAAATTCAAATTTAAATATAAAAGTTTTTTACGCGATCAAGTCCCGAGTATCGTGATAACAAGTATTTTGATCGTTACGTGAAAATTATACTAACCCTTTCAACGGCAAAGACGCATACAAAAGTTGTCATCCACACGCCAAGTTGGTATAACTTCAACGCGGACTTAAACCTTAAGCATACGTCCGTAGGTCGCATTTGCACTGCAGCCGGACGCCTATAAGCGTTGGTGGCGTCGTAGCTACGTCGGCTCGTGACGCTTTTAAGCGTCCTTGGCGTTGATAAGGTTATTAAAAGATTATTTGCCCAAATAAAAACAAAAACCTTGTTTTATTATTATTAAAAAATATATAATATTAGTGATACATACAATTTTCACGTAACGATAGAACTGTAATTTCAAAGTTTAATATCTCAAAAACGACTGAACAGTTTTCTATGAAATTTAGCCAAGAATCGCCGCAAGAAAACCTGATTTCAAATTAAAAAAAACCGCATTCAAATCGGTTCACCCGTATAAGAGCTACAGTGCCACCGACAGACACACACACATAGCGGTAAAATTTATAACAGCCCTCTTTTTTATACAAAAACGAAGGCAAACGAGCAAATGGCCCATCTAATGTTACGTGATCACCACTGCCCATAGACACCCGCAACCCCGGAGGGATTGCAGATGCGTTGCCAACCTAGAGAGCTAAGAACATTGATATAAAAAAGTAGACAGATACGCCACGCGCGGACAAGCAATTATACGTGACTAGCTTATGCCCCGCGGCTTTGCCCCCGTGAAATATTTCAAATTGGGCTAGTTCCCTATCCGTATTGTCTTGTCAGTCAGTCAGTCAGTCACGGTACCTACTGTTTTATAGGTTTTTTTTTTTTTTATTGAAAGGGAGGCAAACGAGCAAGCGGGTCACCTGATGGCAAGCGATCACCGCCACCCATGAGTACCAGCAACCCCAAGAGTCACTAGTCAGTTGCCGGCCTTTAAGGATATAACCCCACTTTTGCTGTAGATACTGTACTTTTGTGACTTAGAAAGAAACTCACCTTCATAAAATGGCGCGAAGCTCTCCCATTCAATTTGTATGGAGCTTCCGTACATATCCAGGAGTCCATACAACGTTTTGAGCAGGCCGTCGAAAGTGTTCCGCCGCCGGTGTTCCATACACGTCGTTATTAGATGGTGTATGATCTTGTTGAAATACCCTGAGGTGGTATCTTCATGCCAATATATTATAGTGTCAAGCTGTAATGTAGTAGTTTATACAACTGTTACAGAATGAGCGTCATTAAAACAAGAGTGTGATCTTATTATTAAACTCAGCTTCGACTCGTTTCATAAAACCACACTCGTGATTTAAGGCCTAATTATGTAGAGTTGTATACATTACTTTATCTAAATAAAATAAATAAATAAATATCATGGGACAATTGACACCAATTGACCTAGTCCCAAACTAGACGAAGTCTTGTACTATGGGTACTAGACAACGGACAGCCATACTTATATAGATAAATACATACTTATATACATATTAAACATCCAAGACCCGAGAACAAACATTCGTATTCATCATACAAACATCTGCTCCGACCGGGGATCGAACCCGGGACCTCTTGCTTCATAGTCAGGGTTTAACCACTAGGCTATTCGGCCGTAAAATTCAAAATCCAAAAAAAAAACGTTTTTTTTTTTTATTTTAGTGTAAAACTTACCACATCGAGATGCAACCCGTTGAGACACTTGTTGCCATTCTCGTCAATGGTGGTGGCGACGGCTGCGAGCAAACCCGGCAGCAGCGTGCTAGCGTGCGGCTTCAGTTCCTCTTTGCAGTTGCAGATTATCTGTAAAAAAAAAATTGCCAATCTTAGGTCGGGGCGCGGCGTTCGCTTGGCGTTCAACTGTAGATTTTTTTTAGTCATAATGTAATGTTAAAAAAAAAAAAAAAATGAAAATAATCGATTTATTGATTATTTTTGTTTTTATTTTTATGAAACATTCATAGAATGAAATTCAACATACAATGACAATGCAAAGAAAAATCCGTTAAGCAGCTGGACTTGAACCAGCAACCTCGGTAATCCGTACCACGCTCCACCAATTAAGCTATACTTAACGTTGGTGTACCTAACGAATTTTTCAATGCCTTGTGTCATATTTTTATTTGGAAGATCTTCCAAATAAAAATATGACACAAGGCATTGAAAAATTCCACCAAAATCCACCAATTAAGCTATACTTAACGTTGGTGTACCTAACGAATTTTTCAATGCCTTGTGTCATATTTTTATTTGGAAGATCTTCCAAATAAAAATATGACACAAGGCATTGAAAAATTCCACCAAAATCCACCAATTAAGCTATACTTAACGTTGGTGTACCTAACGAATTTTTCAATGCCTTGTGTCATATTTTTATTTGGAAGATCTTCCAAATAAAAATATGACACAAGGCATTGAAAAATTCGTTAGGTACACCAACGTTAAGTATAGCTTAATTGGTGGAGCGTGGTACGGATTACCGAGGTTGCTGGTTCAAGTCCAGCTGCTTAACGGATTTTTCTTTGCATTGTCATTGTATGTATAATGTAATGTTGTTCGAATGATAGTTTGTCATAATTTTTCTGTAACTGAACTCGAAAATATTGCGGAAAACATTTTTTTTTTACAGTTTCTACAAATATAATATACATGGAAGCGTAACATGGCTCCACCACATAGGTGCCGCTGTGAGCGGGAAAAAATAAATGAACAACGCCGTGACGTGAGTCAACCGTCACATTCGTGTCACGGGACTTTCGATTGTGAATATCATTATGTTTTGTGTTATTTAATATTTTGCAATTATATGTCATCATGTGAAGTGAACAACATGAAAACACTAGAATTATAATCTTTCTCAAGTAAGTAAATATACATTTTAAAAACGCATACCGTCCTTGCTGAGCGGGATAGTTGGATGGTTCAACCGAACTTAGTCGAGAAAGGCTCACATAAATGATATCTGTACCTATTAATAATAATTGATTAATTATGTTTTACACTTGTTTCTAAAATACCATTTCTTTTTCTTGATTTCATAATGATACAGATAGAGTGACGTTTCTTTTTGTAATTCATCTGTGGTTACGTATTGTAAGAAAGAGGGGTGTTATAAGTTTGTATCTGTCTGTGGCATCATAGCTCCCAAACGAATGGACCGATTTCGATGCGGTTTTTTCTAATAGAAAGCTAGTTTAATCGAGATGGTTCTAAGATAAGTTTCATTAAAATCGGTTCTCCCGTTCTCGAAATACTGAACTTTGAAATGACAATGTCGGGGGTTTTTCAACTTTTTTATGTTGGTTAGGTTATTAGAAAAAATGACTTTGTGCCAAGTTTCTTTTTTTTTTACTATAAACTGACCAGTGACTGACCCCTACCTCAATTGATGGAAGGTGCAGATGAGGCCTAAGGTGTAACTCACTGGTTCAGTAACAGCCTTCACTCTAGCCTTGAAGAGCCCTAGATTGTACCTGTCCGGAAATGCAGATTCTTGGCAATCATGGTATTTCCGAAAGCGCTGGTAGACTCAAAAAAAAATGTACTTTGAATACTCACCTGAGCTAGAAGCAACTTCAGATTGCCATGGCCGTCTGTCAGAGAGCTGGCCACTTCGGGCCACAACGCGTAGGGCAAAGGGGCGGCGTGGCGGAACAGCGCGGTCAATGTGACGGCACATTGGTGGGAGTTGAGGTCTGTCTCCGGCAGGAGTATTTCTTGGATGTCTGTCTGTATATGAGAATGAACTAAACAATCTATACCAATAAAACAGTACCGTGACTGACTGACTGACAGACAGACAACGCACAGCCTAAACCACTGAACCTAGAGACTTGAAATTTGGCAAACATACACACCTTGAGTAACCTAGAATTGCACTACTTAAAATTTGGCAAATACCTTGAGTATCCTAGAGGTGCACTAAGAAGGGATTTTTCGAAATTCCCACGGGATAGGGAACTAGCCCATTTTGAAATATTTCGCGGGGGCAAAGCCGCGGGGCATAAGCTAGTACAGTATAAATAGCTTTTTTTTTTCATTGACTTACCAACACCATGGACTTCGGGTTAGCGCTTGAAGACGTCCGAACCAAAAGACCACTAACCGAGCGTCAGCCAGTCTCAGTTTGGTCGAACGACAGCGCTGTGGCGTATGGCTGTCATCGACAAACGACGAGTTGCACTGTGACACATTTTCCGTGAATTTTGTACTAGACAAAAAAGTCCATGGTGTTGGTAAGTTAATGTTTTTTTTTTTCAAAAATTATGTCGTAATGTCTGCAGCTCACAGAGCCGTTAGTTTTACACTTACCACATCTTCCTGTTGTATGTGAAGATCGAACAGCATCGGGTGCTCGGAGAGAGTGCGAAGGAAGATGTGCGAGTGAGACGTGAGAAGGGAGGACGACTCCAGCGGCACGGACACCGGAAGCGATCGATTGCGCTTTATCTTGAAAAAAAAAAAAAATCTTTTCTTTTTAAACGACAAAGAAGGCAAACGAGCAAATGGGTCACCTGATGGTAAGTGATCACCACTGCCCATAGACACCCGCAACAGATGCGTTGCCAACCTAGAGGGCTAAAATGAAATGCCTCTTGTGCCCGTAATTACACCGGCTGTCTTACTCTCCACACAGCACTATCGTTTAGCGGCAGGATCAGCGAGTAAGATGACCGATTTTAAAAACTATTTTTTCGTTTGAAAGGGTATACTTTCTAGTTGGTCCCATTGTCACCAAGTCAGGATCTGATGATGGGATCCCAGGGAAATCGAGGGCAACCCTCAAATTTTATAGGGACGTATCATGTGTTTCATATATTTTCGAAAGCTATTCAAGTACTTGCGTCTGGTAGCCATCATCTCGTGTTGATGAGGTGATGATGGAAGGTACAACTCCTTAACGGTTAGGAATTGGAGGATAATATTTTAAATATTAACGTAACTAAAAATTGTGAAATAAAAAATCTTTTAACAAAAAGTTAAACCGCCTTCAAAAAATATTTTATGGCCTAGCAGAAATATGAAGTCGGTGCTTCATTCCAAGAATATTCCGCTCGCACCGCACCGACTTCAGATTTCTGCTAGGCCATAAAACTCATGGCTTTTGGGGGATTGTTTTATCATGATCTCAGTAGGAGTATCTTTTTGTATTTTTTTGAAAAAAATACAAAAAGATACTCCTACTGAGATCATGAATTGATTGCTTTAGTGCGCCATCTCGTTGTTGAGCCTGGGTAGACTGATAAGTTTCGAAAGGGTGCGTTGTTTTCGGTTTACGAAGTAATCGCATAGATGGCGCTAGTCACTGCAAAAAGTGATAAAAACAAGCTGAGATTTGAATACATGGAAAAAATTCGGCCTTTCCTCTATGTCCAATCGTGGTGTAGGGGAAAAGCACACGACCCGGAGTGTCGAGGATCCGGGTTCGATTCCCGGGGTTGGCATTTTTCTGGTTTTTTTCTGTGTATTCATGTTTCAGTGAGTTTATAAAAAATATAATTGGATTGTTTTATGTTTTTTTTTCTGAGGTTTTTTTTGAAGGCGGTTTTACTTTTTGTTAAAAGATTTTTTTAATACGTTTAAAAGGGTAATCTGGCTTACCCAACTGGGTGTTATAGGCAAGCTATACAGCTTCTCCGCATCGCCTATCTTATTCCACGCCGCCGCGCCAAACACTTGTCTGTAAACTTTCTCGCTCGGCCGCCGGCGGCAGATGGCAGCACAGTAGCAGTTGTAGACGAGGCACTGGAATTGTCTGTAAAAGACAAAAAAACTGACAAAAATTATAACAACTAGAGGCCCTGTAAGTTGTAAACTCCACATGCAAATTTCATGAAGCTCGGGTCATTTTGAATTTTTTTACATAAAAAAAACCTTCTCACCAATCCTGCTGCTAAGCAGCAGTGCTTGCACTGTTGTGTCCCGGTGTGGAGAGTAAGACAGCCGGTGTAATTACGGGCACAAGAGGCATTTCATCTTAGCTCTCTAGGTTGGCAACGCATCTGCAAACCCCCCGGGGTAGCGGGTGTCTATTGGCAGTGGTGATCACTTACCATCAGGTGACCCACTTGCTGGTTTGCCTTCCATGTCACATGCTCACAAAATTTAACAAGAATCGGTTGAGAAATCGCCTACCCGTAGAGGAGAACAGACGGACAGACAGACATACGAAACCATCTTTGTCCAAGCTGAAACATAAACCAAGGACGATAAAACCAAGAGGACTGCCAATGGCTATACAATGTCGCGTTCCTGTAAAATAATGAGTCTGCTGTAGCTAGTTTCGCTATAGAGAGGTCTCTGTACCATTAATTTTGTATGACACTTAGACCTCTGGCTAACACAACAGCGCCATCTATGAACTGAAAGAAAAAACGAATTTAGATGGCGCTATTGTGTTAGCCAGAGGTCTAAATGTCATACCAAGCGAATGGTACAGAGACCCCTCCGTAGTAAAACTGGCTACAGCAGGCTTATTGTTTCAAAGGAACGCGGCATCGTAGAGACACTGGCAGTCCTCTTGGTTTTATGGTCGGCTATGGCACTCGGCCAATTACCTGTAAGTGTCTTTTAAGGCTGGCGACGCGTCACCAGGGCAACAGACAGCGTCACAGCTCCTCAGAGCTTCACAGCATATTAACGCCTCGCGAACGCTGTGCCACGGCTTTGGACCAGCGATACCGCGGTGCAGGGCGGACGATGACGCTTCTAAAGAACTCGTTGGCAGCTGGAAATGACGGTAAGAAGTTAGGCCGTGCGCGGTTTGCACGCTTGCGGGAGGTAGGGCCTTGTGCGAGGTCCGTCCGGATCGCTACCACCATATTACTCGCTAACCCGTCGCTAGCAGCAGTGGGCCACCTGATGGCAAGTGAAGAAGCGAGAAAGAAAAAAAAAATTTTAACCGACTTCAAAAAAGGAGGAGGTTCCCAATTCGTCGGCACATTTTTTTTTATGTATGGACCGATTTCAAAAATTCTTTTATTGTTCGGAAGGGTATACTTTTTAGTTGGTCGCCATCATCTCGTGTTGATGTGGTGATGATGGAAGGTACGACTCCTTAACGGTTAGGAGTTGGAGGATAATATTTTAAACATTAATGTAACTTAAAATTGTGAATAAAAAAATATTTTAACAAAAAGTAAAACCGCCTTCAAAAAAAAACCTCAGAAAAAAAAAACCGACGAATTGAGAACCTCCTCGTTTTTTTGAAGTCTGTTAAAAAACATAAATCAATCCTCTAAACCAGAAATATGAAGTCGGTGCTTCATTCCAAGAATATTCCGCTCGCACCGCACCGACTTCATATTTCAGCTAGGCCATAAAACTCATGGCTTTAGAGGACTATTTTGTTTTCTTTCTGAGGTTTATTTTGAAGGCGGTTTTATTAGACACTAAACCACAAGTTAGAGAAGTGATCACCACTGCCCATAGACACCCGCAACCCCGGGGGGTTCGCAGATGCGTTGCCAACCTAGAGAGCTGAGATGAAATGCCTCTTGTGCCCGTAATTACACCGGCCGTCTTCCTCTCCTCCTTGCATTGTTGTGTTCCGATGTGGAGAGTAAGACAGCCGGTGTGATTACGGGCACAAGAGGCATTTCATCTCAGCTCTCTAGGTTGGCAACGCATCTGCAAACCCGGGTTACGGGTGTCTATGAGCAGTGGTGATCACTTACCATCAGGTGACGCACTGGCTCGTTTGCCTTCCTCGTCGTATAAAAAAAACCATCATAGTCCTTCCTCTCATTGCATTTGGGGCGCGCAGTGTTTGTTTCGTTACCGCCGAAGGCGTTCCCAGAGGAAGGGCTACATATCACGTCTTACCTTTTCAAACGCGACGAGCAACAAGCTCAAACTGATCATGTAGCATTCTAAAGTGTTCTGGTAGTGATGATTCGCTTTGACCACAGTCGGGCGTTTTTTCAGGTTTTCGAATACCTTCGGCAAAACGCTGGCTAGGAATTCCTCGCATAACGCCGCCGTAGAGTATCTGACAGAAAAAAAATAGCTACTTGCTATACAAGGGTGCAGAGTTGGATTTTACCCGCGAGCAAGAAGGATAGTATACGGAGTGACAAAGCCCATACTTCGAATAGTTCCCCGCAGTCATGTTAAAATTCAGGCAATTTCTAGATGGCGCCAAGGTCGTAGCCAGCGGGTCAAACAATAACAAAACAGCGGTTCTAATGTGTCACTCAAGCAAGGTAGATGGCGCTGAATGTAAATAAGAACGATTCAAAGCATGGGCTTTGTCAATCAGTTTACTTTCCATGATCCTTGCCCGCGAGTGCGCAATTGAAACACGAGCCAGCGAAAGGATTCTATACTTGAACCACGAACGAAGCGAGTGGTTCTAAAATAGAATCCTGAGCGTAGCGAGTGTTTCAACACACGAGAAGTAAAAGACATTTGTACCCTTTAATACGTCAGCTCGAAAAATTCACCTTAAACAATGTATACATGATTCGTAATTTAAAAAGCCGGCCAAGTGCGAGTCGAACTCGCGCACGAAGGGTTCCGTACCTATAAAAACGGCAAAAAATCGTGTCTGTTGTATGGGAGCCCCGCTCAAATGCTTATTTTATTCAGTTTTTGTTTCTTGTTATAGCGGCAACAAAAATGAAATGAAATTTATTTATAAAATACATCATCTGTGAAAATTTCAACTGTCCAACTATCACGGTTCACGAGATACGGCCTGGCGACAGACAGGCATACAGACAGACGGACGGACAGTGGAGTCTTAGTAATAGGGTCCCGTTCTGTACATTTTGGGTTTGAAACCCTAAAAAAAAAAACTTTTAGTTCTCTGTTACCTCAGTAACGGCACCAGCACACGACTGCAGACGCGCGCGCCGCGGCTCTTGTCATACAGCGCGCGGCAAATGTCCACTCGTTGACCGAGCGCGATGGCCGACAGACAGGAGTCCAGGGCTTCGTCCCACCAGCCCGGGGCTGCGTCGTCTGTTGACAACAAACATGTCGTCTCAACCAGCAAAAGTCATTAACTACGTTAACTTACGTATATAAGTCGAGTTTAGCCCGACATATTTCGGGACTGATTCGTAGTTCTTCCTATGGGAGCGCACGACCCGGCGGCGGCGAGACGCACACTGCGCGACGAGGCTCTGCTCGCGCGACTACTAGGCGTAGCGGCACACAACTACCCTCGTTTTCGTTTTTATTTAATTACTAGCTGTTGCCCGCGGCTTCGTTGGCGTAGATTTCGGTTATCGATACCCCACGGGAACTATTATAATTTTCCTTAATAAAAAGTAGCCTATGTTATTCCTCAATATTCAAACTACCTTACCAAATTTCATCTAGATTGGTGCAGCGGTTTTCCTGTGAAGAGGTAACAAACAGACAGAGAGAGAGAGACAGAGTTACCTTAGTATTTATAATATTAGTTAGCCCGACATGTTTCGGACTAATTCGTAGTTCTTCCTCTGGGAGCGCACGACCCAGCGACAGCGAGACGCACACTACGCGCCACAACTACACTCGACTTATATACGTGAAAAATCCATTTTATTTCAGTATAGGGTCAATCAACTTTCAATTGCCACTAGTTGCCATGGAGATGTCCCCTGGGTAACTCGTCTAAAATAACATTTCATAAAGCGCCACATCATCAAAATAAATGTTAGGATTTTCAACAGTTATAAGCTTAAATGCTATTTCCTTCATGCTTCATCTCCTAAGCATGCAAACCCTGACTTTCGGGGGAGCGGTGCCTAAAATCTTATTTTAGACGAGTTACTCAGGGGACATCTCCATGGCAACGAGTGGCAAAGAAAAGATGATTGACCCTATAAATAAATGCGTATTGTAAACCTACTTGCAACTAACGCAGCGATGATGTCAACGTACAAAGCGCAGGGCCGACTAGCCAGGGCTTCTAGCAGCGCGGGCCGCAGCTCGGACGCGCGGGCCGGGAACAGTGCCGTCACTGTCAAAGCTACCATTGGCGAGCTGAAAAAAAAAAATGATTCGCGGTTAATTGACGGCACGGACTAACCACTCTCTGGACACCAAATGTCAGGGCGAACGTTTCCGAAACGCATATGCTCATTTGCACCTATAAATCTTAATAGCCACCAATTGCGACTCGCTTTCGACCAGACGACAAGCGAGATGACAAGCTGTGAACCAATCACGACGCGCTCCCCCGGCCCGCTCACGGCGGCTTTTTTCGTAATTAATTTCCAAGTAAATTATAGAAGATGCGGCGTCCAGAGGGCGGTTGGTCCCTGATTGACGGGCATTTTCAGAAAACAGTGTAAGTACCTAAAAGTCCTCAATTTTTCTCTACAAAATTTGTTTGTCAGTTTTGTGACGGTCCTTATAGAATGTATGTAAAAACGCGTCACAAAAGTGACGAATAAATGCGGGACACTTTTTTTATTATAGGGATATATTTGGGTCAATCAACGTTTTATTGCCACTCGTTGCCATGTAGATGTCCCCTGGTTAACTCGTCTAAAACAATATTTTTTAAGGCACCATCAAACATTAGGATTTTCAAGTTCCTAAGCATGCAAATCCTGACTTTCGGGGGAGTGGTCTTGGAAAATCTTATTTTAGACGGGTTACCAAGGAGACATGTTCATGGCAACGAGTGGCTGTTCAAGCGCCATCTAACGAACGCTCTCACAATTAATAAGTAACATAATGTCCCTAATTTAACTTAAGCTAGAAAGCAATCGATATAGTGCAAGGCACGATCCACAGAGGGTGTTATAATAAATATTATGTAGTTTGTAAGTAATATAGAGGGCGCTGCTTAAGGTTATATAAGCTCTGGCACAGCGCAGCCCCGGCCTCTTCTTTTACACCACCACGATGCAGAAAATACATTACTAACAGAAAGCACGCTGTTTGAATCCCCACCACTCTGCATCGGCTCGAACATAAATTTTGGTGACCCCGACGTGATCCAGCAAAGAAAAAAAAAAGGGAAGCCCGCGGATCCAGACAAGACGGCTGACACGCAGGAGCCAGCGGCAACGGAGTCCAAGAAGAAACGCAGGGCAAGAAATCAGCGAATAGGCGGCGGCAGCTTTCTTCCCAACCTCTCAGCTGCAGCTATTGGTGAGCCTAATCAGTGCAGAAAAGGGGTCCAAGTCATTAGCGAGCGACACGTGCATCAGTTTCTATTAACCAACGAGAAACGTGTGTGGAAACCAAAACAGCGTGGTAACTATTCGACGCACCGCGTGGATCGAACGCCACAAGCACCATCTCTCAACCATCGAACATCGTGCGTGGAAACCAAATCCACGTGCCAACTATTTGACGCACCGCGTGGCTCGAATGCCGCCACGCGCACCATCCCTCAACCATCGAACAACGTGCGTGGAAACCAAATCCACGTGCCAACTATTTTACGTACCGCGTGGCTCGAACGCCGCCACGCGCACCATCATCCTTCAACCAATAAGCATCGTGCGTGGAAACCAAACCCGTACCACGTATCAGCAACCAACCGAAGCCGCGTCGATCCAGCGCCACCGACACGAACTCAACCAACCTAACTAACATAGCAGAACCCAAACGCGACACGTGGAGCCATCTATCTCAACAGAAGACAGAAGCCATCCACGGAGAAGCAAGAACACGTGCCAGCAACCTCAACGCCAGCCAGCCGAGCGCAGCAACGCGCCACGTACCACGAGCCACGGGCCAGGGGCCATCAGCAGTTACCTAAAAGATACGTGAGCTGGTATTTCCATTATTTATTTGATTTCGCAAATTCTTGACTACTTTCAGTTTCAGTATTCCCTTTATTTGCTGGCACAATGGGAGACGACAGTAGTGATAGTCAGGACGAGGGCGATGTGTTCCTAGAAGCTACTGAGCTACCGGTCTTAAAAAGACAACGGGCGGCATACAAAGGCCAATTTACTAGCTTCCGTAAATATGTAACTTCACAAAAGGCCATAGCTAAATTAACCGCAGATCAAATAATAGAATTAGAATTACGAGTTGAAAATATTGCAAGAGTTTTTAAAAAATTTAACAAGGTCCAAGAATCTATTGAAACTTTAAGCACTGACATAGATGCTCAAATGGCCGAACGCGACAGCTTCGAAGATCTGTATTTCAAAACCATTGCACAAGCAAAGGACATGTTACAGAGCTATACGCCTAAAACCACCTCACAGGTACCACCCGTGCAGGATCAGAATAGATCATACACGTTGGATATCAGTGAGCAGTCTGTAAAATATCCCGAAATCTCATTGCCAACATTTAAGGGGGATTTCAGGGGCTGGCTAGAATTTAGAGAAACCTTTGATGCACTTATTAATCAGAGCGCGCTAAAACCTATTCAAAAATTTAAATATTTAAGGAGTTGCCTGGCTTGCTTGAGTTGAGTGGCTGGAGCCTTGGAGGTTATTAGCTCAATAGAATACACTAACGAAAACTACAATATTGCGTGGAAACTACTTTGCGAGCGATACAACAACCCAAGGCTATTAGTAACAAATCATTTAGGAGCGCTTTGCGATATCGAACCGATTCAAGAAACCCCTAACGCACTTCGATCGGTAGTTGATAATATATCTAAACACTTACGGTCGCTAAGATCGCTTAAAATAAACACAGAGGATTGGGATCCTATTATGATTCATTTAATATCGTCCAAATTGCCCCCTAGCTTGCAAAATAAGTGGGAGGAACGTAGTACCTCAAGGGAATTGCCTTCTTTGCAGGAATTCAAGACATTCATCAGATCGCGAGCAGACCAAATGGACACGGTACAGACTAGGATGTCGAACGGGCGCGAAGCGCAAGCAAAAAAAGCTATGGTAACCACGTCCTCAGATTCTAAAACACACACATCAACCTGTCCGCAGTGTAACGGTAAGCATTTTCTATACCAATGTCCTAGGTTTCTCGCTCTGCAGACGGGGGAACGTATACGAATGGTGAAAAAACTCAGGGTATGTCTGAATTGTTTCAATCCAAACCATATGATAACTAACTGCCGTTCAATGAACTGCAAGCACTGTAACGGTAAACATCATAGTCTTTTGCATTTATCACGGGCGCAGCAAACTATACCTACTCATTTCGAACAACAACAACAACCAACTACTTTATTGAACTCGCATTCCAATGAGATGACGTCACAGGTTACTCGGCTGCAACCACAGGCGCGAACGCAAGGTAACAATAACATTTATAATAGCAGTGCAGCGCCGCAGTCATACCAAGGGCAGCGCGCGAGTACAACGTCCCAGGTGGGCGCGTCCCCTCCCCGAACGTCACAATTATTGGTGCAAAACAACTATAAAAAGGTAGTTATCCTATCAACAGCTCTTGTTTACGTCACAGACGATTTCAATAATAAACATACATTGCGAGTTTTGTTAGATTCCGGATCACAGTCGAACTTTATAACAGAACGGGCGTTTAATTTACTAAACATTGATAAACATCGAACAAATATGCAAGTAATCGGATTTAACAATAACACCTCTAATATAAACTATCTTTGCAACATTAAGTTACAGTCGAGAAACCAACCTTATTCAACCGAATTGTCCTGTTTAATCGTACCTAATATTTGTAACATAAAAAATCAGTGCATTGACATAAAGTCTTTAAATATTCCGCAGCACTTCGTCCTGGCTGATGAAAGGTTTCACCAGGCGAGTGAAATTGACATCCTCATAGGAGTTGAGCTATTTTACCGGTTGCTATGCAAAGGGCAGCATCGACTCGGAGATGGGCTGCCTATACTACAAAAAACCCTGTTGGGCTGGATAATATCAGGCGTTCTGGACAGCACCGTAGCGAGAAAACATGAGGTAAGGTGCAACTTATCTTTAAAATCTCAATTGCGTAAATTTTGGGAGATAGAAGAGTGCAGTATGAGTGACAAGGGGCAAGAAGCGAGGGTATCAGAGTTGTCACATGATGAAATCCAATGCGAAGATGTGTTTAAGTGTCACACCCGCTCTTCTGATGGCAACTTCGTGGTAACACTACCACTTAAGGCGTCACCTAAATTGTTAGGGGAATCTAGGGGGATTGCACTACAGAGATTTAAATCGTTAGAAAAACGTTTTGCTCGCGACGAACAGTACAAACAATTATATTTAAAATTTATGAAAGACTTTGAACAGGCAGGCCGCATGATTGAATACAATGCTAAATCTGACGAGCAGCCTAACTATCTAGCACATCACGGTATCCTTAACCCTGAAAAGGTCACAACTCCGATTCGTGTAGTATTTAACGCGAGTCAACCCACTTCAACGGGTGTCTCACTCAACGACATTCAACACAAAGGTACGATCAGACAGGACAAACTTATTAATATTAATTATACATATGTAATTAACGCCGATATTGAAAAAATGTTTTGCAATATACTTTTATCCCCAGAACAAAGACATTTGCAGTGTATTTTGTGGCGCGAGAAGCCACACCATATGTTAAAAACCTATACTTTAACAACGCTTAGTTTTGGCCTGAAGGCAGCACCACACATCGCTACGCGATGCTTATTGCATTTAGCACAGGAAACTCACGCGCTTTTAAAAACACAATCCACAGCAACAGCCTCAGTGGCAACTACGAGTAGCACCACAGCGGCTGCCAACGCCATTGCCAGCGAGTTCTACGCGGACGACCTCCTGACAGGTGGGGACGACCTTCAGGAAGTAGCGGCAGTGGCTTTGGAGACCGATCGCATCCTCAAGGGCGCGGGATTCAAGCTAAGAAAATGGAAATCAAACTCTGCGCAGCTGCAAGGTATGTTAATGACACATACGAACTCAACACAAACAAACATTACAGACACACGGTTCGGGGATGACACGCATAAAATTTTGGGACTATCTTGGTCTAGTCAAAACGATCACTTGCTTTATTGTATTAAAACAGAATCAATCCCTAAAGTAGTGACAAAACGCATAATACTTTCAAAATTATCTAGCATTTTTGATCCCACGGGCCTTATTGGGCCTGTACTTGTTACAGCTAAATGCTTAATTCAAAGGCTGTGGCAAGACAAAAGGGGATGGGATAATCCCGTCCCAGAATACCTGCAAAGGGAGTGGGTAACCTTTTACGAAAAATTAAAATACCTAGCGTCATTAAAAATCCCCAGACATATTGTTATAGCAAACTACGATAAAATCGAGTTGCACGGATTTTCTGATGCATCAAATCACGCTATGGGAGCGGCGTGCTATGTACGTTCTATTGATGTACAGGGAAACGTCATTGTACGTTTGCTATTCGCAAAATCAAGGGTAGCACCCATCAAAAAACAAACCATCCCAAAATTAGAACTAGTCGCGGCGCACTTGTTAGCTAACACGATGCAAACAGTGAAAGAATCACTAAAGTGTGAGGTTAATAAGGTTCAATTTTGGTCAGATTCGTGTGTCGTGCTAGCATGGATAAAAACACAGCCGCATAAATTAAATAGATTTGTATCCAATAGGGTAGCACAAATTCAAACACTTTCGCCGGGAAAGTGGAGTTGGGTGTCATCAAAAGATAACCCAGCTGATCTTTTATCGAGAGGGGTTGACGCCGATAAAATTCAATGTAACAGCCTATGGTGGCAGGGTCCCCCGTGGCTTAGCAGACCAGAGCAAGAATGGCCTAAGCAAGAAGTGTCAATAACGTGTCAATTACCCGAACTGAAACAAAACACAACATGTAACGTAACCCAATGTGATAATGAAAAAACTAACTTTTTTAATGATTTACTTACAAGATTCTCGAGTGACAGCAAATTGTTTAGAGTTTTTGCTTATGTTCAGCGATTTATACATAACTGTAAAGAAAAGGCAAATAAAATTAAAGGGCCTATTTCATTGCAAGCATTAGAGGAATCAAAAAACCACTTTTACCAAGTTGCACAGAACGAATCATTTCCGTACGAACTTAACTTACTCAAACACAATAACCCTTTACCGAATAATTCGGTACTACTTGGCCTCAAACCATTTATTAAAGATGGTCTCCTTAGAGTGGGTGGCCGTATAAGCCTGTCACAGTACAGTTACAACAAAAAACACCCGGTCATCCTCCACGCAAGTCACACACTTACAAAATTAATTATGACAAACGAACACATCCGACTGTTTCATGCGGGACCGCAGTTGCTGTTAGCCGCAGTACGTGAACGCATGTGGCCCATTCAAGGAAAAAAATTAGCAACTAAAATAGTAAGTCACTGTGTCACTTGCTTCAAGGCCAAGCCGGAGACCCCCACACCCGTCATGGGAAACCTGCCCAGCACCAGGATAAACCCCGCCCCACCGTTCCACGTAACAGGTATAGATTACACTGGTCACTTTACACTGCGTGATAGACGAGGACGTGGTTATAAAACTTATAAATGCTATGTCGCTATTTTTGTTTGTTTTGCAACGAAGGCAATTCACATTGAGCTGATTACAGGTCTGAGCACAGAAGCGTTCCTGGGGACCTTGAGACGGTTCATTTCGCGTAGGGGCAGGCCCAGGGAACTCGTTAGTGACAATAGCACTACATTCAGGGGAGCTAATAATGAATTAGTCGAACTTTTAAATTTTTTTAATGTCTATTATGACGATATAGCATCATCCTGTATTGACCAGGGTATCAAATGGAATTTTATCCCTGTATATTCACCCCACATGGGTTCTTTGTGGGAATCGGCAGTACGCCTATGTAAATTTCATCTAAAACGAGTACTTGGTCAGAGTTTATTAACCTACGAAGAATTCGTCACCGTGCTCGTGCAAGTGGAGGGAGTACTGAACTCTCGCCCTTTATGTCCCATAACTTGTAATGACAGCGAAGTTATCCAAACACTGACACCAGCTCACTTTCTTATAGGTAGACCTATCATGGCCCTACCCGACTACGACTACGAAGACGTGCCAACTAATAAAATCAATTATTTTCAACAACTCCAACAGATCTGCCAAGGATTCTGGCGAAAGTGGTCGCGAGAATACATCAGCCTACTGCAGCAACGAACAAAATGGCGCAGCTCCAAGGGACCCAGCCTCACAGCCGGCGCCGTGGTCCTTCTCAAGGACGAACGCCTCCCACCCTGCCAGTGGCCGCTCGCGAGGATCCTGCGCCTTCACCCCGGACCCGACGGAGTGGCGCGCGTGGCTACGATGAAGACATCCAAGGGCACCATCGTACGAAGATCGTTTGCAAGAATATGTCCCTTACCTAATCATGTCATTAACTAAAACAACATCTAGATGTTTAGGCAAACAAAATAAGAGCCGAACGTGTACCTACTTTACTTTATTACCCTGTTTACTTGTAGTGTAATCAACTTTATTTCTCCCAATGGTAATTTCCCCTTATGGTAATGGTAAGGTAAAGGTCCTAGTGGTACACCATGGAAGAAGTTGTTCTGAACAGCTTCCTCCACGGTAGGAACAGCTTCCTATGTACAGCTTTGAAAGGGTAACAAATCAATTCAAAGCAAGCTTACCTAAATCATAATCATGAGCCATAGGTATTTCAAGTAATACCTATACTTACTTATTATATTATTTAAATGTTACCATTTCAAGGCTGGGAGTATGTTCAAGCGCCATCTAACGAACGCTCTCACAATTAATAAGTAACATAATGTCCCTAATTTAACTTAAGCTAGAAAGCAATCGATATAGTGCAAGGCACGATCCACAGAGGGTGTTATAATAAATATTAAGTAGTTTGTAAGTAATATAGAGGGCGCTGCTTAAGGTTATATAAGCTCTGGCACAGCGCAGCCCCGGCCTCTTCTTTTACACCACCACGATGCAGAAAATACATTACTAACAGAAAGCACGCTGTTTGACTCCCCACCACTCTGCATCGGCTCGAACAGTGGCAATGAAAAGTTGATTGACCGAATTCAATTCACAAGCTATCTTCGTACTAATCATTTATTTCATCTCTATAATAATCATACACACTTTATCTTGATAATTATCATGATCATTCTACGTATTTTTAACCCCCGACGAAAAAGAGGGGTGTTATAAGTTTGACATGAGTATCTGTCTGTGGCATCGTAGCTCCCAAACGGATGGACCGATTTCGATGCAATTTTTTTAACGGAAAGCTAGTTTAATCGAGATGGTTCTCAGCCGAGTTACATTAAAATCGGTTCACAGGCGTTTGAAATACCTATTGAACTTTAAAATAACAAAGTCGGGGTATTTCAAGTTTTCTAAGTTGGTTCGGTTATTCAATATACCTCAAAGCCTCTTCCGGTATAAAAGACACCAGTTTTATTTTCTCCTCGATCCCAACTCCTTGTGAGCTGATGGTGTTCAGAACCCACTGCAGCGGCTCAGAGTCCTGACCTAGTGCTTGTAGACACTCTAGGTTGGCTAGTAGCGAATGCTTTTGGGCGAACGTGGTGAGTTTCTCGTACGCCGGCCAAAGCTAAAAATGATTCCACTATTGGGTTAAAAAACTTTTAAGGTTTTAAGTGTTGCTCGTCGCTATGGCGACGTCTCCTCGGTCACTCATTAAAATGTACTATTAGGAGTTGTGACAGTTGTAAGCCTATTCCTTCACGCCTTATCTCGTAAGCATGCTAGTAGTATACATGACAACCATTTTTCTAAGCAACTGTATCACTGTTGTCTCCTGAGTGACGGGACAGAATAACAACACTAAAAAGTTGATTGCCTCGATTATTTGTTTTTATAAAATCACGGACCAACCACCCTCTGGATACCAAATGTCAGGGCGAACGTTTCCGAAACGCATATTGCTCATTTGCACCTATAAATGTCTCTAGCCTCGAATCGCGGCTCGCTTCCGACCAGATGACAAGCGAGATGACAAGCTGTGAACCAATCACGACGCACTCCCCCGGCCCGCTCGCCGCGGCTTTTTTCGTAATGACTTTCCAAGTAAATTATAGAAGATGCGGCGTCCAGAGGGTGATTAGTCCGTGTATAAAATACTCAATCATAGTGAGATTAACGGATCAATCACGTATATTAGTCCAGTTTAGCCAGACATGCTTTGGACTAAATTAGTAGTTGGACTATACTCGACTGACATACGTGAGTGATCTGTTTATTTTACTAAAATTCCGACATTCTAAATATAATTAAATTACATTTGACAAAAGCTTAAAAATAATAAATAAATAACATGGGACAAATTGACACCAATTGACCTAGTCCCAAACTAGGCAAAGCCTGTACTATGGGTACTAGACAACGGATAAACATACTTATATACATATTAAACATCCAAGAAACGAGAACAAACATTCATATTTATCACACAAACATCTGCCCCGACCGGGGATCGAACCCGGGACCTCAAGCTTCATAGTCAGGGTCTCTAACCACTAGACTATCCGGTTTTAAAATAATGACTAATAATAATAAATCTTTTTCTATCGCAGAATAGAATGTCACAAAATTACCTAATACTTGTTTATTCTGTAAGTAGGTATAACATGCAAGTCAAAAATCTTACCTTTTCTACTAACTTCAACAGCTTTTCAGATTCCACTTTGACATAAGTCTTTTTGACATAATACTTGACCAAATCATTCAAAATGACAGCGCAACTCTCCATGTCTTGGTCCAACAAAAAGTGGGGCTCCTCAGTCAGCACCTCTGAAAACCCTTGCATAAAGAACCCGCAAAACGAAATGCCGACATCTTTGGTCGAAAAATTTATTCCACTGCCTTCTAGCAGAAGCTTTTTTAAATCGGCTATTGGCAAAAGCTTCAAACTGACCGTCAAAACGTCATTAAAATACGGAGTTTCGTTGAAGAAATACTCTTCCATTCGCCCCGAGCAAAAGAGTTTCAGCAATAGTTTCGGCCATCTTGAAATGTCAAATTTGACATCGGATAACACCAAGACTGTGGTGTCAAATATTTTTGACATAACTTTTAAGGCGTTGACACATAGCATATGTTTCGGCTGGAAATATTGTTTTTCTAAACCATCAGTTATTTTCTTCAAAGGAAGCATTTCAGTCCATGTTAGGAAGCTGTTTTGTAGCAACCTCGGTGTTTCTTTCAAGTGCTCTTTGAAAGTCAAAAAACAGGATTTGAGGTTTTTGCGCAAGTTTTTTACGACACTTGGTGATAATTTCGTGATGATTTCAGCTAGGAATTGCATTGTTTCCTGAAAATAAATACAGGAAATGACCCTTTTACTCTATCACACACTCAAATCAATCAATTTTATTGGGTCAATCAACTTTTAATTGCCACTCGTTGCCATCTAGATGTCCCCCGGGTAACTCATCTAAAATAAGATTATCCAAGGCACCACTCCATCAAACGTTAGGATTTTCAACAGTTTTATACCAATTCCTTCATGCTACATCTCCTAAGCATGCAAATCCTGACTTTCGGGGGAATGGTGCCTTAGAAAATCTTATTTTAGACGAGTTACCCAGGGGACATCTCTATGGCAACGAGTGTCAATTAAAAGTTGATTGAACCACTTCCATAAATCCTAAACATGAATACGTAAACGGCTGCACAGATTTGGATGTAATTTTGTAAACAAATAAAACATGCTGAATTCAATGCAAACGAAATCTCGGACAACATCTAGTAAGTAGATAATTCAAGTGATAAAAGTCCTCTATTATGCGTTTAGAAACCGACAGTCAATTTTCGTTTAAACAAAAACACAATTTAAAAATAAGCCTCAATTAAAAAAAAATGTAGATAAGATTTATAAAAAGAAACAGCCAAAGTCGTAATCGGTTTATTACGTCTTTGGCTTAAACATACCAGATATTTAAGGGTCAATATCTCTCGTACATGTATCTGCAATAAAGAGTTATACATACCTACATAATTATCAAAACTGACCTTGTATTTAACTTCCAATACGATTTGACAGTATTCTTCGAAAAACTTCAAAATGACCGCCAATTTGAAGCAACCAAGCTCCGTCTCATCAAAACCACACCCAAACACATAGTTCAATACAACTGCATTCCCCTTCCCGAGAACAATTCTCGACATGTCAGTGTCAAATCCAAGGTCACTTTTCAGAATTGTCAAAACGAACACCGCTTTGACATCGACGCCGTTTTGACATATTTCAAAAATCAAATCAACCAATCGATCTACTTCGATATCGTGTAGTTTCTTTACGAATTCCACGGTCATTTCTACGGTAGTTTTATACATTTTGATGTCGTCTATTTCCGTCTGTAGCAAGTTCTCTACAAGAACACGCACAGTTTCTTTGGCAACAGCTTTTTCGAATAGTCCTTTTTTGTCGATAAACAATTTGGTGGCTAAATCGAACACCGATTTCGTGTCGCTTTCATACGTCCTTGCTGTCAGCACCAGTATTTCTGGAAGGATTGCTTTGCATAGAGAATTGTTATTTTCCAGGGACGATATTATAGTTTCTGCGACGTCCAATCCCGCTCTTTTAGTTGTTGCTGTAAAACAAATCATATAGTTAAAATTAGCATTGAAGAAAAAGATAAATAATGTAAGCAATTTATGCCGAAAGCTAGGGGTATATAAATATTTTAGGATATTATTTAGTTAAATGATTTCTTATTTGCAGAAAAAATATTCAGTTTTATTATGTTCAATGATTAAATATTCGGTTAACTTCCATTACATATAAGTTATTGTTTTGACTAGAAAAGAGTCGCCCTCTGTCGGGTGTCCAGATTAAAAAGGCCATTCGAGAGCTACACTACTTGAGAATCGTCGAGCGAGCGAGGCATTATATTCTGGGCAGCCGGAGCAGGAAGACCTTACTCTGTTAGGAGCCTAGGCTATGTTTGTAGAATAATGCTATGTTTGTAGAATAATTTAAAGATTTAAATGATTTATTTTCAACAATATAGAAAAATCTAATCACGTCTTGTTTCTATTACCACTCCTCTTGAGGCACTATTTTCGCTATTGGGAAAGATTCTTACAATAAAATGTTATCATCATACTCGAGACTTGACATTTTATTGTATCGATTTAAACTGTCGCTATTTTCACACGTTATCATGATACACGGGACTTGATCGCGTAAAAAAACATATTTAAATTTAAATACCTCGACGTTTCGGACGCGACGTCGCGTCCATGGTCTCGAAGGAACACTAATGAAAAAACTATTATTAAGACCAAGTGCGGGTAGTTCGAGGAACCCGTGCAGCTAGGAGATGTTGATACCCGCCTCTTCAGCCCCTTCGAGACCATGGCCGCAACGTCGCGTCCGAAACGCCGAGGTATTTAAATTTAAATATATTTTTTACGCTATTAAGTCCCGAGTGTCATGATAATATTCCCATTTGATAACCGAGTTAGCTAGGAAGACCTGTTTTTCCTAGTAGAATACCAGTTATCAAACTTGGTTGTCTACGACGAACAAGGGCAGTTGACTTACAATCGGAGCTGGCCAGCATGACGCTGCTTCTCTCGACCACCAGCTGCAGCACCTTGGGATCCTCGCAGAGCGGGGCCAGCGTGGTGGCCAGGAGTTTCCTGACACCACACGACTGGGTAGTGCTGATGAACTGACGACAACAAATATCATAACAGTTTGAATTTTTTTTTTATACGACGAGGAAGGCAAACGAGCAACTGGGTCACCTGATGGTAAGTGATCACCACTGCCCATAGACACCCGCAACCCCGGAGGGTTTACAGATGCGTTGCCAACCTAGAGAGCTAAGATGAAATGCCTCTTGTGCCCGTAATTACACCGGCTGTCTTACTCTCCACACCGGAACACAACAGTGCAAGCACTGCTGCTTAGCGGCAGCAATTCGCGGTTAATTGCATTAGACGCTATGAAAACGGGATGTTCAAAAAAGGCGGTTTTTTTTGTTAACATTTAATACAAATTTTGATTAGATTTTTGATACGATCTTTAAGAGATCGATTCAAGAGCATGCGATCCGATCCGTGAACCGTTTCAAAGGTTTACGATCCATTACAATACAAAAACCGGCCAAGTGCGAGTCGGACTCGCGTACGAGGGTTCCGTACAAAGATTTTAACGCTTTTCCCCAGTGTTTTAAGAAGTCCAGTGTTAGCAGAGCCCCTAAGCCTGCTCCTAACCAAAATGTACGCAGTGTGGGGTCAACTTATACTGGTCTGCGAAATCTACAGACAGACACAAAATTGCAAGATTTTGAGCATTTTCTGAGTGGTTATGCTATAATGCTACATAACAAATTTCAAATTTCTAGCACAACTGGAATACCCTTTAGGTTTTCGGATTTCGGCAATTTGTATGGAAATAGCCTTTTTAATGACTTTATCTTTTGATTGCGTTGACATAGAGGGTTGATTTCTTCACAGCTTCAAGGGACCGCAGGTTTAAGTATTTGATATTAATTTCAGCATGCTACCTCCACGCGTTCCAGAGAAAAAGGGTCTTGACAGACAGACAGACGGACAACAAAGTGATCCTATAAGGGTCCCGTTTTTTCCCTTTGAGGTACGGAACCCTAAAAATTGATTCAAAGCAAGGACCATAAAACCAAGAGGCCTGCCAGTGTCTATACGATGTCGCGTTCCTTTGAAATAATAAGCCTGCTGTAGCTAGTTTTACTACGGAGGAGTCTCTGTACCATTCGCTTGGTTTTTTCTTTCAGTTCATAGATGGCGCTATTGTGTTAGCCAGAGGTCTAAGTGTCATACAAAATTAATGGTACTGAGACTACTCTATAGTGAAACTAGCTACAGCGGGCTCATTATTTTACAGGAACGCGACATTGTATAGCCATTGGCAGCCCTCTTGGTTTTATCGTTCTTGATTCAAAGTGAAAAATCGTGCATCCCTCTCACCTGTAATACGTGCGCAACGCACTGCGCATCGCACAGCTGCGCGGCGCGTTGTATGGCCGCGGCGAGCGGCGTCGCCCCGGACGCGTGTACCTTGGCCAGGGTTTGTATGACGCGGGTGAGCGCCAGCTGGGACGGGTGCTCTTTGTTGTATGACACTGAAAAAAGGTGTAATGGGGTCAATCAACTTCTCTCTGCCACTCGTTGCCATAGAGACGTCCCCTGGGTAACACAAAAAAATTATGATTTGTTTTTAAGACCCCCCTCACCCAAAAGTCAAGATTTGCACGCTTAGGAGATGAAGCATCAAGGTATTGGCATATAACCGTAGAAACTCCTAACGTTTGATGAGGTGGCGCCTTAGAAAATCTAATTTTAGACGAGTGACCCAGGGGACACCTCCATGGCAACGAGTGGCAAAGAAAAGTTGATTGACCCGAGTATGAAAAAAACAAATTATTCATACAGAGATTCAAATATTGTAAAAAGACTCTTTATAATGGACCATTTAACACCTGTTCGGCTTTACGGGTATTTTTGTATCGAACTTTTTATATTAGATGTATATGTATACAGGTATACATATACATCTAATATATAAAGTTCGAAAAACCAGAACGGGATAAAAGAAACGAGACAGAGCGAGATGGCGCTCTACAACACCATTTTGACACGTTTCTCCCAAACAACGCATTATTTCTATGGATTTTTAAAGCAATTCGATTCTTTGATCTTTGGAATCGCGAAAAACTTGAGAAAATATGATATTGGGTGTGTAAGTTTTGTATATTAAGCAAAATAAAATCTCAAGTTCGAATTTCGACCCAAAAGCGAGTGACCTATTGTCTATGCCAGTGTTGCCGTTCAGGGATAAAGAAAGCCATTCATTATCCTGCATTGCAGTCTACGGAAATTTAAAATTTTATCTATGTAATTTTTTATTGATAACATAAAGCAAAACATACGTGTCCAATATTTTATAATCTGTCTGACGGACTAATTAGAAATATTACTTTTTTACCCACAGGACACATTCCTATTGCTACAGAGATTCCTAATATTCCACGCGGGCCTCTAGTATAAAAATGAAGTGCTGTTCGTTTGTATAGCTACAACTCGAGAATAGCTGGACCGATTTGGCTAATTTTGATCTTGAAATATTTGAGAAAATATGGAAAAATTGCGAAAAAAAATCCTAAAAACGACAGTTTAATTTTCCCCTTCAATTAATTTAAATTTTGGTCCCTTAGAGACCATGGACGTAACGTCGCGTTTGAAACGTCGAGGTATTTAAATTTAAATATAATTTTTACGCGATTAAGTCCCGAGTATCATGATAATGTTATTTAATTTGACGACCGACCGAATTGCCTAGTGGTTAGAGACCCTGACTATGAAGCTTGAGGTCCCGGGTTCGAATCCCGGACGGGGCAGATGTTTGTATGATGAATACAAATGTTTGTTCTCGGGTCTTGGATGTTTAATATGTATATAAGTATGTATTTATCTATATAAGTATGTTTATCCGTTATCCGTTTACCCATAGTACAGGCTTTGCCTAGTTTGGGACTAGGTCGATTGGTGTCAATTGGTTCATGATATTTATTTATATATTTCATTAATTTTCCTATACAAAAATGTTAGACGGTACGGAGTTCGCCTGGCTAGCAAGTCGAAAATATTTATAAGACAGTGAACAACAGTAGTTGCATGTTAAAAAAAATCAATATATTCCATTGACTTCGAGTTCGCACTTGAAACAGTCCCAACCAAAAGACCACTAACCGAGCGTCAGCCAGTCTCAGTTTGGTCGAACGACAGCGCTATGACGTGTGGCTGTCATCGACAAACGCCGTGTTGTCCTGGGACACATTTTCCGTGAATTTTGTACTAGACCCAAAGTCCATGGTGTTGGTAAGTTAATGATTAAATACTCACAATTAGCACACAACATGGTCATGAGCACATTCAAAATCTTCGGGTCCTCGTGATGCAGAGCTAGAGACAGGATCCTCTGAAGGTTGACTCTGAAGGTGACTCCCTGATGCGGCACGCTGAGGGTCAGGGTGTTCTTCAGATCCTGGATTAGTGCTGTGCTTGCATTGTTGTTCACGTCTGTGGTGTCATATTTACCTAAAAAAAGTTTTTCGTTGAAAATGTCACTGTACTTTTCGTTGAGTGCACTTGCACTTAAGGCGCTTCCCTGACCCAGACGCAGAAATGGCTGTTTTTTAGAGCCATTCCGTAAAGTATTTAAACGATTAAAACAAAATATATAAATACATTAAGTATCTATAACATCCTAACTTGTTGTTCTATGATTCATTTTTATATTCCTGTTTAATACTTATTTGAACATTATAAAGAGTGCAGGCGGAGGCAAACAAAAATGACGGAACAGCTGCAACACGCGATGGATATTGGTTTGCCCCGGCTGCACTCCTTAAAATATTCAACTTATCTGTCTATAAAGTACCGACTTATACCTAACTGGCTTATGCCCCCGTGAAATATTTCAAAATGGGCTAGTTCCCTATCCCGTGGGTATTTCGAAAAATCCCTTCTTAGTGCACCTCTAGGATACTCAAGGTATGTTTGCCGAATTTCAAGTCTCTAGGTCCAGTGGTTTAGGCTGTGCGTTGTCTGTCAGTCAGTCAGTCACGGTACTGTTTTATAGGTATAGATGAACTAGTTTTTCACTTTGTAGTTGTTTCTGCAGTCGGGTTATTGTTTGGAATTTCAGTAAAAAACTTCACGTAATAATACGTTTACATATATATATTTACCTAAAAACATCAACGCTTCCCTATGCAGAACCCTGATATGTTTGTCCGTCCTGTCACCGCTGGAACGCAGTTTCTTCACCAAGCATATAACACCAAAGGCGTCTTCATGACTTATTCTATTACTACTTAGTAAATAATCTAATTTTTTAATGGCGTCACACAGAATAGTCGGTTCTACGTCACTGGATAATATTATCTGAAAAGAAACAAGTTTTTTGATAAACAATTTTGCATTTGTATTGTATTGTTATTTCAAAGTTCAATATTTCAAAAACGGGTGATCCGATTTTAATGAAACTTGGCTAAGAACCATCCCAACTAACTACACTAGCTTTCGATTAAAAAAAAACTGCATCTAAATCGGTCAATCCGCTTGGGAGCTATGATGCCACAGACAGATACACAGGTCAAACTTATAACACCCCTCTTTTTCGTCGGGGGTCAAAAAACATTTTTTTTTATTGAAAGAGGGAGGCAAATGAGCAAGCGGGTCACCTGATGGTAAGCGGTCACCGCCACCCATGAGAATCAGCAACCCCAAGAGAGTCACTAGTCCGTTGACGGCCTTTAGGGAGGAAAAGGGACAGAGGAAAGGGGGGGGGGGGGGGGGATCGAGATGAAATGCCTCTTGTGCCCGTAATTACAACGGCTGTCTTACTCTCCACACCGGAACACAACTGTGCAAGCGCTGCTGCTTAGCGGCAGGATTAGCGAGTAAGATGGTGGTTACATTTTTTTATAAACTCACTGAAACATGAATACACAGAAAAAAAAACAGAAAAATGCCAACCCCGGGAATCGAACCCGGATCCTCGACACACCGGGTTGCGTGCTTTCCCCCTACACCACGATTGACATAGAGGAAACAGCCGAATTTTTTCCATGTATTCAAATCTTAGCTCGTTTTTATCACTTTTTGGAGTGACTACTCCTACTCCTCCTACTCCTACTGAGATCATGATAAGATGGTGGTAGCGATCCGGACGGACCTCGCACATGGTCCTGCCACCCGCATATACGAGCAAAACTTACTTGAAATGCATAAAGCATGTTCTGTGACTGAGTTTCAGCGAAATCTGGTGCTTGTACAAGAGTCAGGCATGATTCATGCAACATCGCTTCATCGCGACAGCTTTCTATGCGCAGAGACTGAAAAAAAAAGGTATGTTACACACACACACATAGTACAGAGATTTTTACATAGATGGCGCTAGCGAGTCAGTATTCGCAAAGTAATTTGAAATAAACTTAAACGTGAACATACTCGTATATGTGTATTTGACGACCGGATAGCCTAGTGGTTAGAGACCCTGACTATGAAGCTCGAGGTCCCGGGTTCGATCCCTGGTCAGGACAGATGTTTGTATGATCAATACGAATGTTTGTTCTCGGGTCTTGGATGTTCATTATGTATTTATCTACTTATGCCCCGCGGCTTTGCCCCCGTGAAATATTTCAAAAAGGGCTAGTTCCCTATCCCGTGGGATCCATTCTTAGTGCATCTCTCAAGTATGTTTGCCAAATTTCAAGTATCTAGGTCCAGTGGTTTAGGCTGTGCGTTGTCTGTCAGTCAGTCAGTCAGTCACGGTCTTCTTTTATAGGTATAGAAGATATAAGTATGTTTATCCGTTGTCTAGTACCTATGACACAAGCTCTGCTTAATTCGAGACTAGGTCAATTGGTATATGTATGTGTATCTCTTTATTGCAGATAAAACATAAAATAACAAATAACAGAACAAAAGCAAATGTACAAAGGCGAACTTATCCCTTATTGGTGTTAATTGTCTAACGATATATTTATTTATTTAATTATTTATGAGAAGTGAACAATACCTTATAAAACTTGCCACTTTCTTTGACATCACCTTTCGCCAGCACAGCTCTCAGGGCAGCAGTCAGCTCGGCAGAGGAACAGCTGGCAGCCAGCTCACACAGCAGCGCGGTGAGGGAGGGGAGGGGGGAGGGGGCGAGGGGGGCCACTTTGGAGGTGAGCGAGAGGAGGGAGGCCAGCTTTGGGGGGAGCTCCTGCAAGAATGTATGTATGTATACCTCGGTATCCTCTCATTTGCCCAAAAAACGTTTGGCAAACTAATTCATTTCCCAAATGTTTAATACATACATACATGCAGTCACGCCTGTTTCCCGGAGGGGTAGGCAGAGACCACGGACATCCACTTGCTACGATCCTGACATACAACCTTTGCTTCCCTTAATCTCGTAACATTCTTCATACATGCTCTCCGGTTTTGGGTACTCCTGACCTGTCCTTCTTTTAAAATATCACCGATTTGATCGGAGTACGTTCGCCGAGGTCTTCCCTTTCCCACTTTGGTGGAAAATGTCTCATTTGGTCAAAATGCTTTTTTTTCCGAAAATGTAAATATTACAGCATTTATTTCGGGGCCCTACAGGATAGGTTAGGTTTGTTTTATAAAAATCCTGAAATATTTACAGTTTCGAAAAAAAAGTTTGCCAAATAATTTTCGGCGAAACATTAGCAAACCGTATATCTCTCTATTGAGAGAGAGTGAGAGACAGAGAGAGATATACATTTATTCACACGAATTCGACACAAACACAAAAAGGCAGTATATTTGAAAAATTACTGCACTTAAGACATAAAATAAGAATAAGAATAATTTATTTCGTAATACATACATCAGCAATATACAAAAGTGAATATCTAGCAGGCCCCAAACTAGGCAGAGCCTGTATCTTGGGACCTTGGAGTGCACTATACAAGAAAAATTGCTAATGCATTATGCTTTGTAGACGTCAGGTAAACATGGTACTAATAATAACTAAGTTAAATTAAAAAGTTAACCAAAAATAAAGCAGCATATGTACATGAATTGTGCGTGTGCGTGTGCGTGCGTGTGCGTGTGTGTGTGTGTGTAACACATAACACAACAAAAGCAAATGTACAAAGGCCGAACTTATCCCTAAAGACTAAAGAAAAGGCCATCATTATCGATAGACGTTTTAACTTCTATTTTTGGGCACAGAACTTCACACACACCATGATAGCTTAAAGGCTCGAACTATCAATGACCTCTGAGTTTTTCGAAATTTACGTGCGTAATTTGTATTCGTAATTTATCATGAGATTTTCGGTGAAAGAAATTTAAATTTCCCCCCGAAAATTATTTTGTAACGTTACATTCAAACAATTATACGAGTTTCGTGTTAGATTTTAGATTTATTTATTTATTCAACATTAAAATTACATTATATAAATACTACATGTCAAAAATATAAGAATTTTTTTTGAGATCGTCAAAAAAATGAAATAAAGAAACGAAAATAATAAGTCATAAAACAATGAATAATAATACAATTTCAAAGACAGTTTCGACCCCAGAAGGGAGTTGTTAAGGCAAAAAACAAATTGATTAAGTCAATAAAATAATCCTATCCTTCATTTTTGTTTACTAATAAAAGTATTTGCACCATCTCTAGGACTAGTTAATTGTGATAATTATTAAGCCTATTGTGTCTAAAAAAAATTATGCTCACCTCGAATTCGCTGGCTTCTTCCAGAAACATGTTCACAGCTGTTGCTACATAGCTAGCGAACTCCCTAGTAACACGTTCCGAGTCTACCACGCCATGGTCTGTATTGGAGACTTCATACAAATCCCTCCAGATTTGTATGGAAGCCTCCTGCACACACGACTGCGTTATTAAGTAGTGTATGGTTGCCTGAAAAATAAAAATAAACTGTAGAAAATGTCATTTTCAATAAGTACGGTTCGATAGCATATTCGATAAGCGCTGGTAGACTCAAAAAACCGGACGTAGCATCTGATGGTAAGTGATCACCACTGCCCATAGACACCCACAACCCCGGGGGGTTTGCAGATGCGTTGCCAACCTAGAGAGCTAAGATGCAATGCCTCTTGTGCCCGTAATTACACCGGCTGTCTTACTCTCCGCACCGGAACACAACAGTTCAAGCACTGGTGCTTAGCGGTAGGTAAGATGGTGGTAGCGATCCCGACGGACCTCGCACAAGGTCCTACCACCCGCAAATAAGTACTTACTTGACGAACGTCGCGCGGCGAATTTAAAATGCCATTCGCAACTATAGTTTTCCTTTTATTCGCCGGCAACTTATCGTAGAACAAAATGGCTGCTTGCAGCAACCTCTCGCTGTTTGGTAAATTACTTTCTATGCACCATGCTATCTGTAAACCAAAGTTATGTACACTCAGCAGGAAAAGTAGGTAAGCAACCGAAGCGGTCACAATGATCTTAGCACGGCTCTATTGTTACAGACATAAGAGCTTGTATTTTTTTATTTAAACTTTCGCTATTTTCACACATTATCATGATACTCGGGACTTATAATCAATTCAAATATATTTTTTACGCGATTAAGTCCCCGGTGTCATGATAATGTGAAAAACTAGCTTTCGATTAAAAAAAATCGCATCGAAATCGGTCCATCCGTTTGGGAGCTATGATGTCACAGACAGATACACAGGTCAAACATATAACACCCCTCTTTTTCGTCGGGGTTAAAGAGGGGTGTTATAACTTTGACCTGTGTATCGGTCTGTGGCATCATAGCTCCTAAACGGATGGACCGATTGCGGTTTTTTTTTAACCGAAACCCAGTTTAATCGAGATGGTCCTTAGCTAAGTTTCATTGAAATCGGTTCACCCGTTTTTGAAATATTGAACTTTGAAACGACAATGTCGGGGGTTTCTCAACTTTACTAAGTTAGTTAGGTTATTTTACTTACCATGTCAGCATTCCCGTGTGTAACTTTATCCCTCCTGAACTCGTTTTCCAACGTGTGTACGTCTACGTATTGCGACAGATCGCCTAAACCTCCTATTTGGGTGAAGGCTAATATTCTTAGCGCTGTCAGTTTCACTTTGGTGTGAGAAGCTGACGTGTGGGGTAGGACTTCTGTTGTTATTATTTTCTAAAAAAAAAAAAAAGCATATTTTTGACACAACTACCTAACAAGTTTAACATGCTATGAAAAACAAGATATCGAGCAAAACGTCTTACAAAATCAAAATTCCACTTATATACTACATTTTAAAATTATGGTGTGCGTCGCGCTGTCGCTGAGTCGTGCGCTTCCTGAGGACCGACTACGAATTACTCCGAAACAGTCGAGCTAAACTCGACTAATATACGTGAGTGATCCGTTTATTTCACAATGAGAGAGAGAGAGAGAGAGACATTTATTCACATACATTCGACACATACATAAAAACAAAACAATACATTTGAAAGAGAAAAAAAATACAACAGAACATAACATCGTCATTTAACAACATTGTTGTTTGATGGGCCCCATCACCAGCCTTTCTCACGTCCCACTGCTGGGCGCAGGCCTCCTCTCAGAACGAGAGGGCTTGGGCTATAGTTCCCACGCGGGCCCTGTGCGGATTGGGAACATCGCACACATCATTGAATTGCTTATTCGCAGGTGTGTGCGGGTTTCCTCACGATGTTTGCCTTCACCGAAAAGCTCATGATAAATCACAAATGTAATTCCGCACATAAATTCCGAAAAACTCACGAGGTGCGAGGCGGGATTTGAACCCACGACACTCTGCTTGAGAGGCCATAGGTCAAACCACTAGGCTATCACGGCTCATACGTTGATGGGCCCCACTCAGCATGTTTTTCTGCAGGGCCCATTTAAAATTAAAACTAGACACGAAGTACATACACAAACTGTGGCGGCACGAACGCCAGCGAGACACAGTGTACAGAATAACAAATACAGAAAATGTGTATGGCAACACTTGATCAATTCAACCGTATTAAGTAAGTAAGTAAGTAAGTAAACACTTTATTGTACAAAAAATAGGATAAAACACAAGTTACAACAATAACATTTGAGTACAAAGGCGGACTTATCCCTTTAAGGGATCTCTGCCAGTCAACCTATTAACCGTATTTTAACAGTTAAAACCGTAACAAGTCAGGCCAGATATTATTGTATTAGACATAATGAAAACGGGATATTGACCGCGATTACCTTATAGGTTTGATGAGCACCCGATATTGCAATGCAATGCAATGCAATTAACCGCGAATCATTTAAAACTGTTACAGATATTATTGTGGTCATTGCAGTGAACTATTAACAATTTCAATTGTCTTGATATTGCAACAATTATATGAATGATCGAGTCTCACAATAGTTTCAAGTTTTCAACACCGATTTTGTAGTCCTTCCTCCGGCAGCACCGCTTCGGCGATAGCGAAACGAAAACTACGAGTTAAGGCTCTGCTCGCGCGGCTGCTCGGCGCAGCTGACAGCAGCACACAACTACCCTCGTTTTCATCGTCATTTTTATTATTATCAATTACAGGGTACTTAAATAATATGGAAGAGAGTTGTCAATGGACTTCTCGTTCCAAACGCCATACTTCATACAACAGATTTGCTCATGGTTTATGGACCGATTTCAAGTGAATAAAGGAAAAAAAAAATATTACAGGGTAGCACACTACACTAATCTGTAGTGGGAGAGCCATACTGTAGCCATTTGCTGCTGTACGAATGGGCCGGCTCGTCCGAGGAGGTAGCACCATCTCGCAGAAAATCGGCGTGAAGCAACAGCACCCCTGTTGCGTTCCGACCGATGAGTGAGAGTGAGAGTGCCGGAGGCCCGATCCCCCCCCCCCCCTTCCTCCCTTTTCCTCCTTAAAGGCCGTCAACGGACTAGTGACTCTCTTGGGGTTGCTAATTCTCATGGGTGGCGGTGATCGCTTAGCATCAGGTGAACCCCTTGCTCGTTTGTAAAACGATAAAAAGTAATCATGACAACATCACTTTGCAAACATGCCGGGCTATACTCGACCGCCATACGTGAGTGATCTGTTTATCCTAATCGTAATCCTAAAATCCTAATCCTAACTAATATTATAAACGCGAAAGTAACTCTGTCTCTCTGTTTGTTACCTCTTCACGGGAAAATCGCTGCACCAATCTAGATGAAATTTGGTAAGAAGATAGTTTGAATATTGAGGAATAACATGGGCTACTTTTTATTCGGGAAAATTATATAGCTCCCGCGGGATAGCGATAACCGAAATCGCGGACGAAGTCGCGGGCAACAGCTAGTTACTAATAACCACACCCCGTTGTCAGTGTTGCGGATTCATCGAAACTAAGTCATAGGGTTGTCGCACGATATTTAGTTTGTTGGCAATGTGACATATTGGTATATAAAACGATTTTGTTATAAGAACATTTCTACAGGTAAAACAAGAGATTTGTATAATTTCATTAGTTTTCTGAATAAACTATTAAGAGTTTTCGAGTTTAACCAATTTCGCCATCAGATCCGTTTCAAACTGGGAAAATTCAGCGAAATCATTCAGGAAATTCATGATTTTAACTGAATAAAAAGTAAACGAATTATAATGATACACGATATTAATCATTATTGACAAATAAATGACACAATCACCTTATATGGAGTTTTGAAATAGAATAAAACCTCTTTTAAGTCCGTATAGGTACTTACTTAAAACATTTAAATAAAAAAGTGAGCTGTGAAGTTCACGTCAAATAGACCAGGTGACTTCAGGATTGCAGGTTAATTTCGTATTATAGCGAAATAAACTCACGTATGTCAGTCGAGTATAGCTCGACATGTTTCGGACTAATCCGTAGTCTTTCCACTGGAAGCACACGACACGCCGGCGGTGAAACGTAAACCGCGCGCCACGGCTCTGCTCGCGCGGCTGCTCGGCGCAGCTGACGACGGCTCACAACTACCCTCGTTTTCATCGTCATTTTTATTATTGTCAAAAGTGGGGTAGCACACTACACTAAGGCTCGTTCACACTAGCTGTTGACGCAGTATTCAACACAGTTTTCCAACTCGGGGGCACTGACCATCCACCATCACGGTTGAAATTGGGATGACGACTAATTTCAATGGCTTCACGCACTTTCCGCGGAATGAAAAATTTTTCTCTCGCCAGTACCGACACCCGAATTTCGTATTGTATGATTTTATTTCTTTATTTGAAATAAACTGTTTAATTTTTTTAATATTATGTAATTATAATATATAGGTACATGTCAAGACAATGTGCAGTGCCATCCCGAGCGATTTCAATAAATCTGCAACACTGATAACGGGGTATGCTAATAACGCTTACCTCCAAAATTTTCTTATCAACATGTTTTGACATAACTCTATAAACATTTAGTATAGCTTTGTCGGAATCCTCGCCCACGCATTCCCAAAGCTGGTCCCGAACAGATCTGTCTAAACATATACGTTTACGGAATAGGGCGGCGTAGGACTCCAGTATCTTGAAGCAAGCTGAAAAATAAATAGTTATTTGTTATACAAGGGTGCAAAGTTGTATTTTACCCGCGAGTGTGGAATTGAAACACGAGCAAGCGAAATGATTCTATAGTTGAACCACGAGCGAAACGAGTGGTTCTAAAATAGAATCCTGAGCGTAGCGAGTGCTTCAACACACGAGAAGTAAAATACACTTGCACCCGTGTGTAACACAAAACTTTTCACGTTACTGTAGCGAGGAAAGCGCCACATGTAAAAAAACAGCTCATAAAAATTAATCTTCATCACTGGAATCACCATTTTTTTAACGATAATAATACCGTAAAAAAAAGATAGTACGTACAATTTTAAGGTATATGACTTAAAATCATTAAATAAAGCAAAATTTGATATTTTCATTAAATTCTCAAATCATTTATCAATAAGTTAATGATAATTAATATCGAACGAACCATTATTATGAGCGTTTTACGTTTTGTCATCTGTAAAAAGCTACAAAAGCACGCTCCACTCCAAGGTCAAATTACTTTCCCCACTAGTGGAGAAAATGCGATTTTACCCGCTTGTATTAAAGGATAAAAGACGGCTTTCCGAAGTAGTGAGGGGAAAAAAATCGTGATAGCCTACTAGAGATGTGACCACGGACCGACCACCCTCTGGACGCCGCATCTTCTATAATTTACTTGGAAAGTCATTACGAAAAAAGCCGCGGTGAGCGGGCCGGGGGGATGCGTCGTGATTGGTTCACAGCTTGTCATCTCGCTTGTCATCTGGTCGGAAGCGAGCCGCGATTCGAGGCTAGAGAGATTTATAGGTGCAAATGAGCATATGCGTTTCGGAAACGTTCGCCCTGACATTTGGTGTCCAGAGGGCGGTTGGTCCGTGGGTTTGACCTATGGTCTTCCAAGCAAAGGGTCGCCGGGTCGAGCCCCGGGTCGCCTTTCTGAGATTTCAGTATTTATTTGCAACTGTCTTTTTTTGTATATCTAAGTCTACACTATATAATATTATAAAGAGGAAAGATTTGTACCTATTTTTGTATGTTTGTATGTTTGTAATGAATAGGCTCAAAAAGTACTGGGCCGATTTAAAAAATTCTTTCACCAATAGAATGCTACATTCTTCCAATTTGACATAGGCTACATTTCATTTTGAAAAAAATTAGGGATCCTTGGTAAAATTTGAACAATGTAACCGAAGGTGTAGAAAAATGAGTCTTAAAATGTCTTTCGTCGAATGCGCTGCCGAAACTATTAGCGATAGAACAAAATAATGTACAACAATATTGAAGAACATCACAATGTCTACAAAAAACTCCGCGATAGCATATGTCCAACTATTGTAGTTATGTCACTACAACAACTTTTTTCATTTTATAATTGTCTACCCCGTGCGAAGCCGGGACGGGCTGCTAGTTATATATAAAGTCGAAAAACCAGAACGGAATAAAAGAAACGAGACAGAGCGAGATGGCGCTCTACAACACCATTTTGACACGTTTCTCCTAAACAACACATTATTTTTCCGGATTTTTAAAGCAATTCGATTCTTTGACCTTGGGAATCGCGAAAAACTTGAGAAAATATGACATTGAGTGTGTAAGTTTTATATATTAAGCAAAATAAAATCGCGAGTTCTAATTTCGAGCCAAAAGCGAGTGACCTATTGTCTATGCCAGTGTTGCCGTTCAGGGATAAAGAAAGCCATTCATTATCCTGCATTGCAGTCTGCGGAAATTTAAAATTTTATCTATGTAAATTGTTATTGATAACATAAAGCAAAACATACGTGTCCAATCTTTTTTTCCGATAATCTGTCTGACGGACTAATTAGAAATAGTACATTTTTACACAGAGAACACATTCCTATTGCTACAGAGATTCCTAATATTTCACGCTTGCGGAGCCGCAGGCGCTCTCTAGTCAATGATAAAATCTCAAAAAAATACTATACCAGATCGACAGCCGGCTTTCTTCATATACACGCATGACAGACTGTCATAGAAACTGTTAAGCTCTGCAGTTGGCAAATCTTCACCGAAATGCTTAAACAGACCATATATACCTTCCAATATAGCTTTGATGACAGTGTCCTGAAAAACATATTACTTTTGTTACATCCCGCAATATATGTAAATTAATGCCAAATTAAATTACCCTCTTCATCTTGGCTTCTGTAATTTGGTTGTCTGTAAGAGCTATAAGACCGCCCATTGTCTATCATACCTGTTTTTCTGTAATCTCCTTGTACTGTTTTGTGGTTTTTAATAAAGAATATTTGTATTGTATTGTATGCAGTTGGGTCAATCAACTTTTCTTTGCCACTCGTTGCCATGGAGATGTCCCCTGGGTAACTCGTCTAAAATAACATTTTCTAAGGCACCACTCCATCAAACGTTAGAAGTTTCGACAGTTATATGCCAATTCCTTCATGCTTCATCTCCTAAGCATGCAAATCCCGACTTTAGGGGTCTTAGAAAATCTTATTTTAGACGAGTCACCCAGGGCACTTCTCCATGGCAACGAGTGGCAATAAAAAGTCGATTGACCTATTTATCAAACCGCGATTAGGACGGGATTGAGCACATGTGTCGTTTTTGAATAAGCACATGAAATAACATTGACAGTAGTAGTGTGCAGATAAACGAAAATACTTATTTCAGTGTGATGAGTGATGATGTTATAAAACTAAGAACAATAATGGAACATCAAATTATAGTCATTAAACCAATAATAGTGACACATTTGTATTTTTTTTTAATGATCGACTAATCCTAACTAATATTATAAATGCGAAAGTAACTCTGTATCTCCGTCTGTCTGTTTGTTACCTCTTCACGGGAAAACCGCTGCACCAATCTAGATGAAATTTGGTGAGAAGATAGTTTGAATATTGAAGTGTAACATAGGCTACTTTTTATTCGGAAAAATTGTACAGTTCCCGCGGGCTAGCGATAACCGAAATCTAGCGAAAACAGCTAGGCGAATATAAAACTCTTGCGTTGCTGACTGAGTGACTGACAGACAACGCACAGCCTAAACCAAGATGGATAAAAGCAATAGTTTTGTCTCACGATAGTTTAATGAGACTTACTGTGTTCTTGCTGTATTCCAACATATTCAGATACGTGCGCCATATTTTGTTTATGTCATCGCAAATCACAGATGGATGGTGCTCACAGATTGCGCCTAAAATAAATAAATAAATTTAAAAAAAGATGGTCTCGTCTCAGGTGAAATATTCGGGCCGAAAACAGCATAAAATCTAAGTCCACGCAATCAAAAGATGCAGTCATTAAAAAAGGTGTTTCCATACAAAATTGTGTGGAATGAAAACCTAAAGGGTACTACTTCCAGTTGTCCTAGAAACTTGAAATTTGGTATGAAGGTAGCTCTCATATTAAATTTTTAAGTCTGTCTGTATTATGTTTACGTATGTCAGTGACCACAGTATAAAATGACCCCACGCTGCTTACATTCAACTTAGGTGCAGAGCTCTGCTAACACTGGGCATCTTAAAACACTCGGGATAAGGGGGGAAAATCTTAGACTCAATTCACGTGATAGATGACCTATTCACAGACCTACTTTTTTACAGAACCCTCGGTGCGCGAGCCCGACTCGCACTTGGCCGATTTCTTTTCTATACAAATACTTCATACGTATACAGTACATTTGTAATTTATCATTAGCTTTTCGGTGAAGGAAAACATCGTGAGGAAACCCGCACACTCCGGCGAAGCAATTCAATGGTGTGTGTGAAGTTCCCAATCCGCACTGGGCCCGCGTGGGAATTGTAGCCCCAGCCCTCTCATTCTGAGAGGAGGCCTGTACCCAGCAGTGGGACGTAAATAGGCTGACGATGATGATGATGACTTCATACGTACCAACAAGCAATGCCAGAGGCGTTTTACACTGAGTCCCTTCCTCCAACGAAGTTATGTGTCTTGAGACATTCTTGGCACCAATTTCTGACTTCTTGGTGACAGCAATGAGACAGTTCAGGGCATGCTTTCTCAGTTCCGCGTCGTAGGAGAGCAGGCAAAGCTGAAGAAGAAATATGTATCAGACCAGCCCCGCTAGCAGGTAGGTCTAGCACAACTCACAGTGCGACTTCTATCTCGCGCGAGAACAACTGCCCGACCTTTTCTGTCACTCAGAAAGCAACGGGACGGGTAATATAATCTCGCGCGACAAACAAAGTCGCGGCCAGTCGTGCTAGTCCTTGGTAAAGTTTAAACAGGTTTATCCACCCATTTTGTTTACCAATAAGCGATAAAAGATTTTTTGTCGCGGTGGCTAGCACGCTAAATTATGTCGCGGTATTTTATCCACACTTGACGATTGAGTAGACAATTTATCTATTGCTCTAGCATGCTAATGCATATTATTATGTACATAATCATAATTACTACTATTTTGACAGTTTCTTGGGATAAATTTAAACCTAGGATTGATTTCATGTTGTCAATGTATGTTAGGGCCCATGGCAAAAATATGTTGTGACCAAATATTAAATATTATCGTTAGACATATACTCAGCGGCACAATTAACCACCCACCCTATTTTTGCTATTTATTGTAAAACTGTTATTTATTTACTGTTATTTTACTGTTACTGTTATTTATTTCAATAACACTCAGCGGCACAATTAACCACCCACCCTATTTTTGCTATTTATTGTAAAACTGTTATTTATTTACTGTTATTTTACTGTTACTGTTATTTATTTAAATAACAGTTTTTACATTAAACAAGGAGAAAATGGCGGGCGATTAATTTTGCCTGTGGTAATTGTCTACAATTTTAGAGCACTAGGGTAGTGGTTTAATAAAGAAACATGAATACTTTTAATGTAACATGTAAAACTACCCCGAGATTTAATCATAGTGAAACGGATCACTTTTGTATGTCAGTTGAGTATAGACCGACTTGTTTCGCGGACTAATCCGTGGTCCATTCACTGGCACACAAGTCATTTTACACTCGACTGCCACATGAGAGATCTGTTGATTTCACTATGTTCGTCACACATTTTGTTTTTCATGAAAGTAGCTTTTACATTTCATGGTGGTACAGGGTACAAATGCAACATTTTTTTTAAAATCTTATGTAATGTTCACCACCGTTCACCACTTACTTGAGATTAGATTCAAGATTGAGGGTACCCTGCAGTTTCCAAGTAGGCAGGTTATGCCTACCCACATCCTAATATATAACATCTTATATTTTAACTAGCTTTTGCCCGCGGCTTCGCTCGCGTGTACCATGAGTATTTCAATGAACCAAGATATCAAGCAAGCAAGCATGCGAGCAAGCTAACTATACCGTGTGACATATCATAATAAAAGAGCTCGTTGTAGACCGTCACAAATCCCGATCTTTCCCGTTCCCGTGGGAATTTTGGAAAGAGCTCTGTCAATGCTCCTCTACACTCTCCAAGCAACCTGCATGCCGAACTTCAGCTTTCTACAACCACTAAAACGAAAAAATCCGTTTTTCCCGTTCCCGTGGGAATTTCGGGAAATTATCTCTTACGGCTTCTCTACACTCTCCAAGCAACCTACACGCCGAATTTCAACTTTCTACGGCCAGTAAAACGAAAAATCGCGGTTTTTTCCCGTTCCCGTGGGAATTTCTGAAAATCCTTGAGACTGTTTTTTTACTATTATAATCACCTACTTCTATGCCAAATTTGAAGAGTCTAGTAATTACAGTTCATAGAATTTCGCTGAACTGAATACATAAATGCCGTTTTTTCCTTATCCCGTGGGAATTTCCAAAAATCCTGAAATTAGTGTTTTAGTAATGCAATACCCTACTTGTGTGTCAAATTTGAAGAGTCTAGTTATTATAGTTACTGAGATAGGGTCACTCGGAATCGAATATATAAATCCCGTTTTTTCCCGTTCCCGTGGGAATTTCCAAAATTCCTTGAAACCGTTTTTTTACTATTATAATCACCTACTTCTGTGTCAAATTTGAAGAGTCTAGTAATTATTGTTCATAGGATTTCGTTGAACTAAATATATAAATCCCGTTTTTTCCCGTTCCCGTGGAAATTTCCGAAAATCCTTAAAACTGTTTTTTACTATTGTAATCACCTACTTCTATGCCAAATTTGAAGAGTCTAGCTATTATAGTTACTGAGATAGGGTCACTCGGAATCGAATATATAAGTCCCGTTTTCTCCCGTTCCCGTGGGAATTACCAAAAATCCTTCCTTAGTGTGTGCCTACATTGTATAAGATATCTATGTGCAAAATTTCAAGTCTCTAGGTCCAGTGGTTTCGGCTGTGCGTTGATATATCAACAGTGAGTCAGTCAGTCAGTTTAGAATTTTATATATACAGATGAGGTTTAACCCTTTGGAAGCCGGAACCAAAAGTTTACTGCATTCTAGTCTGGTTAATTTTGACAAATACACTCCATACCGAGTTAAATAAACTTACAAAAAGTTATCTACAAATTCGGGATGGATCTGCAGACTTCCGAAAGATTTATTTTATTCTAGAAACTCTTGCTCACATTAACAATGTCCTCATAATACTTGTCTACGTAGCTCCACTCCGTCACAACTTCGGTAAGCAGCTTCACTGCGTCTCCTAGCGCCTTCAGCCAGACCTCATCGCCGCGTCTCTCTGATACGGTACGGAGTAAGTCAACTGGCTTGTACAGGAGAGTGTCCAGCACCCATTCTGTGAAGAGTTTTGTTGAGTAATAATAATGATAATTATTATTTATTAAGCCATAAAACATTGTATACAAAAGTTCTTATAAATTTGATACTATTTCCTAAATTTATAAGTGAAACCTATATTATAAGATAAACAAGTGCTCCTCCCCGTAACAAAATCATGATGTAACATAGCAACTACTGATTTTAGTAACTATAAGTAAAAACAAAGAAGAACCTGATGGTTCTACGCCTTACGAGCAGCAAACATTGTTAATCTACACTAATATTATAAAGAGGAAAGATTTGTACCTATTTTTGTATGTTTGTATGTTTGTATGTTTGTAATGAATAGGCTCAAAAAGTACTGGGCCGATTTAAAAAATTCTTTCACCAATAGAATGCTACATTCTTCCAATTTGACATAGGCTACATTTCATTTTGAAAAAAATTAGGGATCCTTGGTAAAATTTGAACAATGTAACCAAAGGTGTAGAAAAATGAGTCTTAAAATGTCTTTCGTTGAATGCGCTGCCAAAACTATTAGCGATAGAACAAAATAATGTACAACAATATTGAAGAACATCATAATGTCTACAAAAAACTCCGCGGTAGCATATGTCCAACTATTGTAGTTATGTCACTACAACAACTTATTTCATTTTATAATTGTCTACCCCGTGCGATGCCGGGACGGGCTGCTAGTATTATATAAGAAACAAGCGCTAAGCTAAAACAGGTAAGAATAAAAAAGAAAAGATAACAAAGGCTACCTATCTCATAAAATTAATTATCTGGGTTACAAATGAAAGTGTGTGTTCACGCATGAATGTTATTTTAGTATAGTGAGTATGTCGTCTGTGTGTTGGTAATCTTTTGCAACAGCCATTCAGTCACCATCAATTTACATTTTTGTCTAGCCATTTTATATATGTTTAAAAGTTTGTTTATTTTGTTGTAAATATATGGTCCATTAAATGTGTAGAATCTTTTACTGAAACCAGTGTGAAACTTTTCAGTGTGTTTTCCTATATTACCTATGTGCCGTTCAGCTTCCAAATCTTGTCATATTTTAAAGCAGAGTGAAACTTTAAGACTACCCTCAGAATAAAGAGCTGTCTGACCGTCAAAACCTGACTGTAAACCCAATTCGTGGGGGTCAAAATTGGCATAAATTGCAATACTTTTAAAACCGCTTGTTGTGCTTTCTCCAGTTGAGTGGAGTTGTTTTGTTTTCTTTTGTTGCGAAGCAGAATGACAAGCTATGAACTACGGTAGGCAAAATACGTATTGGATTATTTGTCATTAAACCGGTAAGTAATTAGTTCAGTGTGTTCTTGCCCCAGAAGATTTGACGATGAATCTAGCTTTTAACCTGTTAGATATACAATTTACTACATGAAATTAAACACAATTCATGGTAAAATAGAATTATAATAACTGACAGCTATCAACACCAACTTTCATAAAAAGGCGCCAAAGACAGGGGCCGTGTCTTCCGGCCTTTTTGGCCCCTACAAACCCTTAAAACCATAACCCCTAGAAGCAAGAAAGTGTTAACAAATACCTGTTTCAAATGGTGCTAAATCGCTTTTCAACACTATACCCGCCGTTTGCAGCAATTTCTCTAAAGCCCTGTGTCCAGGCTCTATCGGACACCCGACAATGGCTTCCCATCGCTCCATAATCCTTTAATTAACTTTAAACTACTTTACAGATAATCACTTGCATGAATTTACCGTATTTGATAATGTTAATGAAGATGAAGAAGATAGACAAGACTGAACAAGTACAAGCGACCCGGGAAAATATTTTTCCTAATAAATGTCATTGACAGTTCTAGAGGGTGACTCAATCGGTAGGTATCGAAAAGTTTTATTTGGTTCTATTCACGTTGCGACTGGGTATTTTTTTTTTTTTCTTATCAAATTCTTAACTTCATATTTCTTTCCAATAATAACGCAATGAAGACAGCAAAGCTTTATTTTATTTTGTTTGTTAATAAACAAGTTATAATGCTCGGCTATTTGTAAATTAATTCAGGGCCCTCTTGCAATTTTTTTTCGATTAAAGAATGGTTGAATAGCTCGACACCTTTGCTAATCAGGCCATTTGACAGTTAAAAACCTTACACGTCAGTTACGTCAGTCAATACAGTCTATCATCGTAATTTTGTTAGCGGAATTTATTCTAAAATTTAGCTTTTTAAGTTAAATTATCCAAACTGGCATCGAAAAGATTACTGTTCGTGGGCTACCACAGCTTCTCACCGACGGTGTCGTATCGGGCCAGCTACAATAGGTTATTTTTTATTCATTCTTATTAGAATCCTTCCGTAGCGTTATTAAGGCTTTTACTTAGAGAAACCATTAGATTTTAACCAATTTTACCTTATTCTCATTGTTAAATAAACACCAGGAGCAACTCTCTAGCTTGTATGCTGTTAATATCCGTTGTTTTTTGAAGCTATCCCTAACTAGAAATCAGGTAAGTTCTGTTTGGTATCTCGTTGAAATAATAACACATCGGTTACCATGCATGTTCAATTATCCTTGAAACGTACTTAAAATGATTCATATTCACCTACGCCAGGGGCAAATTACTGTAATTTGGTCACCATTGCTGTTAAAAGTATTGATTTACCTATATACTTATCATCATTACTTAATCATTTTTATAATGAAACTTCCTTCTTTCCTTTAGTGTCCTATTTTGGTATAAAGTATGTTTTAAATTTTTCATAGTTCAGGCTGCAGAACTATCCTAGCTGGTCATTTAATGTAAGTTCATGTTTAATAATAATTAAAATGTCAAGTTTTATATTTTAATTGAAAAGTATTAAATTGCATGTGTGTTTAGCAATGTTGGTTCAAAATAGGCTTATTAACTGTAATATTATTTTATTCGGTGTGATCTGACCAATTTTATAGTTCAGTATTTCAAAAACGATTCTACCAATTTTAATGAAATTTAGCTAAGAATGATCTTGATCAAACTAGCTTCCGATTAAAAATCCCCATCGAAATCGGTCCATCCGCCTGGGAGCTATGATGCCACAGACAGATACACATGTCAAACTTATAACGCCCCTCTTTTTGAGCCGGGGGTGAAAAAGACCATTTCTGTTTCAGTTACACATTCCTAGTCCGCACCCACTCCAACATGACAAGTCCCCAGTGCGCCCCGCGGCAGCCCCCGCGGAGCCCCGGCCCGCGGGGTCCCGGCGCCAGCAGCCCTGGTACCCCTGGGGCCTCAACCCCCTCTGTGGCGAAGCGATATGATGACATTATCAAGTCGCAAGAGGACAAAAGGGAGTACAGGTGAGAGTACTCACCAATATTACAGAGTTTTGTATGTAAACGGATACAACTTTTTTTTTTATACAACAAGGAAGACAAACGAGCAAGTGGGTCACCTGATGGTAAGTGATCACCACTGCCCATAGACACCAGCAACCCCGGAGAGTTTGCAGATGCGTTGCCAACCTAGAGAGCTAAGATGAAATGCCTCTTGTGCCCGTAATTACACCGGCTGTCTTACTCTCCACATCGGAACACAACAGTGCGAGCACTGCTGCTCCCGAAAAACCGGCCAAGTGCGAGTCGGACTCGCGCTCCGAAGGTTCCATAGAAACTTTTTAAGTATGTAAATAGTTGTTCTATTATGGGTATCGAGTCTCAAAGACTTTTCCCGTGTTTTGGTAAGTCCTTGCACAATGCTCAAAGTCCTCTTGATCACTTAATTTTGAGGTTACTCCAATAACTTGATGTTTTTTGTTTGGCAGAGGCCTGGAGCTCTCCAATCGCCTCAGGGTTCTGCTGATCAGCGACCCCACCACTGACAAGTCAGCGGCTGCTTTGGACGTCAACGTTGGTACGTTACGTTACGACTCTTATGGTTTCCTGACGTTTCGCCCAAACACTAATCCCATGAGAATCATTAAAATCGGCCCACGCGTTTGGTGTCTAGAGTGCCACAAAGGAACAAATACATGCATACACAGGCATCTTCTTTTCCCAGTGCCTCTCCAACTAGTGAAGGTTGGCAGTCAGCTCCGCATATTTCACCCGGTCTTTGGCGAGGTTGAAACGCTCCGCGACACTTGTGATTCCGGTCCACTCCCGGATATTGCGCAGCCACGACTTCTTCCTACGTTCAACAGCTCTTATTCCGGCCACCTTACCCATCATTATCATTATTATTAGAAGCTCATATCTGGAGTGCATAAGCACGTGACCTAGATAGGCAACTTTTCTTCTTTAACATACATACATAGGCTGTTAAACACATTACTCTCCTTTGCGTTTCGCAGTCGGGTAAAAAGGATTCGTTTCACTAATGTTTTGTATAGGCAATTTTTTTTTATACAATGAGTGGGTCACCTGATGCTAAGTAATCACCACTGTCCATACACACGCAACCTCAGGTCTATCTGTCTGACGACCGGATAGCCTAGCGGTTAGAGACCCTGACTATGAAGCTTGAGGTCCCGGGTTCAAATCCCGGTCGAGGCAGATGTGTGTATGATGAATATGAATGTTTGTTCTCGGGTCTTGGATGTTTAATATGTATATAAGTATGTCTATCCGTTGTCTAGTACCCATAGTACAGGCTTTGCCTAGTTTGGGACTAGGTCAATTGGTGTCAATTGTCCCATGATATTTATTTTATTTGTTTAATATCCACCAATTGTAGGACAGTAGCTTGTCTCTCATTGGTGGAGAATGACAAATAGACCCCACTCGACACTTTAGCCATCCTAGCGGATTTTTGACTAGCGTTAGCTTTTATTGCCTGCTTCCTCAAATAGGCAATAATGTTATAATATTGTATATTTTAACATAAAACTACCGTGAGACTCAATCATAGTGAAATAAACGTATCACTCACGTATGTCAGTCGAGTATAGCTAGTCATGTTTCGGACTAATCCGTAGTCCTTCCTCTGGGAGCACACGCCACGTAAACTGCACGCGCGGCTGCTCGGCGCAGCTGACGACGGCTCACAACTACCCTCGTTTTCATCGTCATTTTTATTATTGTCAAAAGTGGGGTAGCACACTACACTAAGGCTCGTTCACACTAGCTGTTGACGCAGTATTCAACACAGTTTTCCAACTCGGGGGCACTGACCATCCACCATCACGGTTGAAATTGGGATGACGACTAATTTCAATGGCTTCACGCACTTTCCGCGGAATGAAAAATTTTTCTCTCGCCAGTACCGACACCTTATCAAAAATAATGCAGTGCGTCGAATCTGTATTCATTGAATGTTCGGCCACAGCCGAGCCCTTATCGTCCTGTTTTTTGTCTTTATCGTTCCGTTTATTTCACTATAATATTGTATCTATGAACTAAGAACAATTGCTTTGCACACCCGCGACCATAAGTGAAAATATATTTATATCTGTGCGGCAAATGTATGTTTCCAAGCAAAACCGCCGCTGCTACACGAACCAACACATGCCACACAGATCCAACTATCACCACCACCACTGAATTAAAAACTGACGCGTTTCGGCACTCTCCACGAGGCCATTATCAAAGCACCATAACAACATTTCAAGATGCCACCATTTCCACTACTGCATACTACTGTATTGTAATGATACTAATGTATTGTTTATTTTTAGGATACCTGAGCGACCCAGAGGAGCTGCCGGGTCTCGCCCATTTTTGCGAGCACATGCTGTTTCTGGGAACCAAGAAGTATCCAGAGGTATGACTTAGTACTTGGGTCAATCAACTTTTCTTTGCCACTCGTTGCCATGGAGATGTCCCCTGGGTCACTCGTCTAAAATAAGATTTTCTAAGGCACCACTGAATCAAACGTTAGGAGTTTCGACAGTTAAAATATACCAATTCCTTCATGCTTCATCTCCTAATCATATAATCCTGACTTTCGGTGAAGTGGGGTCTTAGAAAATCATATTTTTAATGTGTTACCCAGGGGACATATCAATGGCAACGAGTAGCAACGAAAAGTTGATTGACTCTATTATGATTCGTTTATTATTATTATTTTTTTTTTAATTCATCCCATAAGGGATCGGCAAAGGAACTGAGTCCATACAGCCACGTCTGATGTGTTTTGTAAATTTCTGTATATTAAAGTCCTGTCACCGTCAGAGTTGTCAGTCTGTCCTAGTCACGTCCTGTCAGCTGCTCATGCCTTCCGTAAAGCGATATTGTACTTTACGGCGAGCTACGGCGAGCAGCAGCCCGCGGATACTTGGGGGTCACAAACAGAGGGAATACACGTTTTCACTTGAATTCTTCATTTGCTGGGCACTTTCACGTCAATTTGTTGTATAACACACTATCTTTATTATCCACCAAATAACATTAAGCACAGAAACTAAAATTCAATTAACGACACGATCCACTCTCACCGGTTTCCCGCCAAATTCCTTCGTTTATTTTAGCATTAAAAAGAAAGAAACAATGTTGACATGTCTTTTTATTAAAAAACGCTTTTCAGACATAAGTGACAGCAAGTATTTTTAACATGAAACTACCGTTAGATTCAATCGTAGTGAAATGAACGGATCACTCACGTATGTCAGTTGAGTATAGCCTGACATGTTTCGGAGTATTCCGTAGTCCTTCCTCTGGGAGCAGTTTACGTTTCGCCACCGGAGTAGCGTGTGCCCGCGACTTCGTCCGCGTAGGTTTCGGTTATCGCCATCGCGCGGGAACTATACAATTTTCCCGAATAAAAGGCTGCCTATGTTATTCCTCAATATTCAAACTATCTTACAAAATTTCATCTAGATTGGTGTAGCGGTTTTCCCGTAAAGAGGTAACAAACAGACAGGGAGATAGAATTACTTTCGCATTTATAATATTAATTAGGATGTAAATACGTAGCTACACCTTCTGGGTAAATTTGTATTTATTCACTTTGCATTGCACAATATCAACATGTATACATACACTTTATGGCTTTTGAATAAAATAAAATAAAAACTTATCTTAACGTACAGTACAATAGTTGCTAAGCAACGGAAGCGGTCACAATGATCTGCACAAGCTCTTATGTCTATAACAATAGAGCCGTGCTTAGATCACTGTGAGCGCTTCGGTTGCATAGCAACTATTGCTTCTGATTGTAAATACAATTAGACAACGGGATAATGACCGCGATTACCTTATAGGTTAGATGAGCTCCCGATGTTTCGATGCAGTTACAGTTACTAATGCAATTAACCACGAATCATTCAAAACTTATTGTACATGGGCCAATCAACTTTTCATTTCCACTCGTTGCCATGGGAGATGTCCCCTGGGTAACTCATCAAAAGTATGATTTTCAAAGACCCCGCTCCCCCGAAAGTCAGGCTTTGCATGCTTAGGAGATAAAGCGTGAAGGAATTGGCATATAACTGTCGAAACTCCTAACGTTTGATGGAGGGGTGCCTTAGAAAGTCGTATTTTAATACTCATATTCTTTCCCTTTTATACAGCATACTTTTTCATCCAACTACTCCCCAATATCTGCGAGAGCGTTTTAAGTTCATGTCTTCCACTCGTTCCTCACGGAATTTTCTTCTTAGTCAATGAAAATAATCGATTTATTGATTATTTTTGTTTTTATTTTTATGAAACATTCATAGAATGAAATTCAACATACAATGACAATGCAAAGAAAAAAAAAAAAAAATTCGTTAAGCAGCTGGACTTGAACCAGCAACCTCGGTAATCCGTAGGTTGCTGGTTCAAGTCCAGCTGCTTAACGAATTTTTCTTTGCATTGTCATTGTATGTTGAATTTTCTTCTTAGTGTTCCGCCTTCTTCCTCTAAATTCTATCATAACTCCTTCACTATATCCTCCATTCGTTTGTGGAACTCACTTCCTTTAGCTTTAAGGCAAGCGAAATCTCTGCATATTTTCAAAAATCTTCTTCAGGCTTACTACTTGTCACTAACTTAATAACTTATTTCTGTCTTTGGTCCATCTCGATTCTTACTGTCTCTGTTATATCTAGTCCTTTGAAATCCTTTTCACTTGTGGCCTTTTTGACGTTTTCACTCATGTTTTGTATAAGTAGTGTATGTATTGTATATGTAGGTATATGTTTATTTATGTAGTATATTTATCTGTAGTTATTAATTTAATTTAAGTTGTTGTTAATTTTAAGTTTCTCCTTTCTGTTCATTTCTGCCACCTAATTTAGCTTCTTCATCTTGGTTTCTGTATTTTGGTTGTCTGTAAGAGATCGCTTTTAAGCGATAAGACCGCCTGTTGTCTACCATACCTGTTTTCTGTAATCTCTTTGTACTATTTTGTGGTTTTCAATAAAGAATATTTGTATTGTATTGTATTTTATTTTTGACGAGTTAATCAGGGGACATCTCCATGGCAACGAGTGGCAATTAAAAGTTGATTGACTCAAACACAATATTGTCCGGCAGGAGAACGAGTACAACAAGTTTTTGTCGGAGCACGGCGGCTCGTCCAACGCCTCCACGTCGTCCGATCACACCACGTACTACTTCGACGTGCTGCCGGACTACCTGGCGCGATCTCTGGACATGTAAGTTTCTATACTTGGTTTTTCTGCATTTAAAAAAATATGAAGTGCAAGCGGAATATTCAAATCAAATCAAATCATTTAGATCATTATATTAGAGAATCATTTATATTCTTTGAAGGAAGCACCGACTTCATATTTTTGCTAGAGCTAGGCCACAAAACTCATGGCTTTAGAGGATTGTTTTGTGTTTTTTTTTTGTAAGGCTTTTTTTGAAGGCGGTTTTACTTTTTTGTTAAAAGATTTTTATTTCACAATTTTATGTTGATCTAACTCCTAGCCGTTAAGGAGTTGTACCTTCCATCATCAGCTCATCATGAGATGATGACTACCAGACGCAAATACTTGAATGACACATGATATGTGCCTACAAAATTTGAGGGTTGCCCTTAATTTCCCTGGGATCCCATCATCAGATCATGATTTGGTGACAATGGGACTACCTCAGGAATATACCCTTTCGAATTAAAAAATAATTTTTAAAATCTGTCTACAATTGACGGAGTAATCGATGTACATACATAAAAAAAAGTACATACAGTGGAACGTAGAACCTCCTCCTTTTTTGAAGTCGGTTAAAAATAAACAAGCATGCCGATGGGGTCAGAAGGTTATCGAATGGCGTCCACGGACCGGGAGACGAGCTGTCGGTAGGCCTCCAACAAGATGGAGCGACGACCTGGTAAAGATCGCGGGACCGCGGTGGATGCGGACAGCACAAGACCGGTCTGAGTGGAGAGCCGCGGGGGAGTTTCATGCTTAAAGCCACAAAAAGTACCACGTTTTTGAGTGACTATATTAATGGTGACATAAAAACGGGTCACTCACGTATATAAGTCGAGTTTAGCCCGACATGTTTCGGACTAATTCCTAGTCCTTCCTCTGGGTCTGGGTCTGGGTCGTGCGCTCCCAGAGGAAGGACTACGAATTAGTCCGAAACAGTCGGGCTAAACTCGACTTATATACGTGAGTGATCCGTTTTTATTTCACTATGATTGAGTCTCACAGTAGTTTCATGTTAAAAGTGACTATATTAATAACCTGACCAATTTATCACGTCACCAGCCTTTTTTTTTACGTCCCACTGCTGGGCACAGGCCTCTTCTCAGAATGAGAGGGCTTGGGCTATAGTTCCCACGCGGGCCCAGCGCGGATTGGGAACTTCACACACATCATTGAATTGCTTCGCAGGTGTGTGCAGGTTTCCTCGCGATGTTTTCCTTCACCGAAAAGCTCATGGTAAATTACAAATGTAATTCCGCATATAAACGAAAAACTCCGAAAAACTCAGAGGTGCGAGCCGGGATTTGAACTCACCACACTGCTTGAGAGACCATAGGTCAAACTACTAGGCTATCACGGCTTCAACCAATAACCGATTTATAAAAGTTGAAAAAACCCCGACATTGCCATTTCGAAGTTCAATATTTCAAAAACGGGTCAACCGATTTTAATGAAACTTAGCTAAGAACCGTCTCGATTAAACTCCATCCATTTGGGAGCTATGATGTCACAGACAAATACACAGATACACAGCTCAAACTTATAACACCCCTCTTATTCGTCGGGGGTTAAAAATACTGTTTTAAACGTTCCCTCACAGACTGGCTCTTAAATAGATGTTTCTATAGTGTCAAAATGTACCTCGAGCACTATTGACATTAATGTAAATTTGACCGCTTTCATTATTTATTGTATTGTTGTTGTTGTACAGAATTAGGAATAATTATTTGACATTTTAGGGTATTTTGGTAATAATTGTAATATTATTTCAATCATTTGCACTGGCTGAATACACTGAACAAAATGCTGTAACATCTCACATCTGTGCAACAAACTGTATTCAAGCAAATAAACATTTCTTTCTTTCTTATTTAATTCGACTCCCCCCCCCCTCTCCTAGTTTCGCCCAGTTCTTCATCGCTCCACTCTTCACGGAGTCAGCGACCGGCCGCGAGCTGAGCGCGGTCAACTCGGAGCACGAGAAGAACACCAGCTCGGACACCTGGCGGCTGGACCAGCTCAACAAGAGCACCGCCGCCCCCGAACACCCCTACCACAAGTTCGGCACCGGTACGTTTTCGAACCGCCTCCAGAAATGTTTTCAGCGGGACGTGGGAGGGTGCTGCATGAAAATAGACATGGCTCAAACAACTTTTAGTTGCCACTCGTTGCCATGGAGATGTCCCCTGGGTAACACAACATGAATATGATTTTCTAAAACTCCATTCCTCCGAAAGTCAGGATTTGCACGCTTAGAAGATGAAGCATGAAGGAATTGGCGTATAACTGTCGACACTCCTAACGTTTGAAGGAGTTGTGCCTTAGAATATCTTATTTTAGACGAGTGACCCAGGGGACATCTCCATGGCAACGAGTGGCAAAGAAAAGTTGATTGACCCACATGTGTTTTTGGGTCAATCAACTTTGTTGCTCGTTGCCATGGCGACGTCTCTTCGTTAACTCATTAAAAGTGTGATATTCCAGGGTACAGACGCACTAAAAGTTAGCAGTTGTAACAGTTGTAAGCCTCTCTTTATCTCGTAAGCATGCTAGTAGTGTACATGACAACTGTATCACTATTGTCTCCTGAGTGACGGGACAGAATAATAACACTAAAAAGTTGATTGATCCTTTTATGCTGAGTGGGGCCCGAACCGCTGCCGGGAATGTTTTAAGCAGGAGGCGGGAGGGTGCCGCATGAAAATAGACATGTGTTTTTATGCTGAGTAGGGCCCATTTATGCTATTCGGTACTTTTTTTTTTGAGGGATCCGTACCGCAAAATGAATTATAGGAACCCTTTTGGGTTCACTTGCTTGTGCATCCGTATCCATGGTCGCGTGTGATCAAATAAGTACATATGTAATTTTCAAAACGAAATAAAGAAATCAGTTTGTCTATCTTGTTGCATCAGAGTTAAACAGTGTGTATGTTTGTTCAAAATGGGATATTGACGGCGGGTGGTAGGGCCTTGTGCGAGGTCCGCCCTGATAGCTACCACCATCTTAGTCGCTAATCCTGCCGCTGAGCAGCAGTGCTTGCACTGTTGTGTTCCGGTGTAGAGAGTAAGACAGCCGAGGAAATCACGAGCACAAGAGGCCTTTCATCTTTGGCAACGTGATCACTCACCATCAGGTGACCCACTTGCTTGCTTGCCTGCCTTATCGTATAAAAAAAATTAACTACCTTCCTAGATCAATATCCCGTTCTGAATACGTCTAATGTAATTAACTGCGAATCATTTAAAACTGTGTGTATGTCTGTCTCACAGGTAACCGCGAAACCTTGGAAACCATCCCCAAGGAGAAAGGCATCGACGTACGCAAAGAGCTGTTGAAATTCCACGACAAATGGTACTCGGCTAACATCATGGCGTTAGTCGTCACTGGAAAAGGTAAATAAATATATGTATATAATTATCATAGTATATTTTTGCGACCTGATGGCCATGGAGTTCCGGTTCAAGGACGCGCAGGAGCCGCGCTCGCTGGTCACCTCGCACGTCGGCTTAGTGCAGGTGGGTCCATCAACTTTTCTTTGCCACTCGTTGCCATGGAGATGTCCCCTGGGTAACTCGTCTATATTGATATTTTTTAATTCACACACACCACTGCATCAAACGTTAGGAGTTTCGACAGTTACATGCCAATTCCTTCATGCTTCATTTCCTAAGCATGCAAATAGAATACAATAGATACTGTTTGGGCCATAACTAAATGAGGTTTGGATATTTAATAATAAGGTACATACAGCCCTCTTGCAAAACTCACTCGTACGCGACAACCAGCGTAAAGAGAACCCTACCCGCTGTATGAAAAATTCAGAAGCTCTATAGAGACGAATGCAACGGTTAGTTCGTTGGTCGACCTTATCGCAGATTGACCTCTAATCCGTCGGTCGTTTGCTTCCGCTATATTTGGCGAAATAACCAGATTTTGAAATATTGAACATTTGGAAGGTGTCGTGTAAAGCCATTGTATAGGCTGTGTGGACAATTGTGAGACCCTGGACCTAGGTGCATCAGGACATCCGAAGCAGCAGTGTGTGAGAGCTCTCCACCCGCAACCAGATTCTAAAAGCTGAAAAACGCCCAGATATCGCAGCAGAACAGTGAGTTTTTACCCCCTTTCTAAGTGTATCTTATTACTGGATTTTCTAAGCCTCATTAGCAAAAGCCTAGACATTTTTCTGTTCTATATTTTTTTTGGGATACAAGGGAAGAAAGGGCTATGAAATAGACCACCCCTCGCCCCTACATATGGTCCTTCGAACCGGATCTTTAATCATTGGATTTTACTGAATTTAGGCTACCTAGGATACCTTCTGTTATTTGGTTACGTATATATGTGGAGGTTCTCTAACCGATAGGTTAAGCATTTCTTACAGTGTTGTTCCCTTATAAGTGGACACTAAGTGCAAGTCGATAGATTTGTCACGAATATATTCATAACTAAAGTAAAAGTCCTAGAAAAAGGCCATTTAGGTACCTACCTACGTTATAATATTCTTGTAAATTAATCCTAAGTTATTACGGCAAACCGATAGGTTTGATAGTGGTTGTATTTGGGATTCGGTGATTAAATGTATCATTCTTAAATTAAAACCTTGCACGTTATAATTCTTTATTCAGTTTAAACCATTATTACCTGAGCCGGGCGCATCGACCGATCCGAGTTCCGAGTGACCCATTTGATATCGTTCTAACTTAACCCGTAAACGCAACGCGTAAGGCTTGGTTTACTTTGCTTGCCGTGGCTCGGTTGCGCTTAGCGACAAGCAGTGCACGCTTCGGGACCGTGCTCCTGCTATATTGAATGGTTTTGTATGTGGGTATAGGAATAAAATAAGATTATAAATACATTTTTTTTTTGTTTTATTGTTGGGGTTCTAACGATTTGAGTTCGGACGATGACCAAAAATAAGGAGGATTTAGGAGAAGTAACTCCTAAATTAAGATTATTAGAAGCCCGTCAAAGCACCTACTTTGCGAGATTACAATCTGTTTACAAGGCATCGTTAGATATCTCGAACTCTGAGTCAAAGGAATGCTTTCTTACGCTAGCTTCTAACATAACTACTCTCCGCCAAGAATTTTTAAAGGTCGTTGATGAAATTTGTGTTGAGCGTATGGCACTTAATCCGTTATGTGAACCAAATTTAAAAACTTGGGAAGCGTTCGAGGACATGTATGTCATTATTAAGCGGATTTTAGATAAGACTGAGGATGCCAGAACGTCAGTAGCTGCATTGAATGCATCTAGGTCTAACTTCAAACTCCCTCCAATTACTCTTTTAAAATTTGAAGGAAATCCCGAAGAATGGCCCTCATTCATTGAGTGTTATAATTACACCATTCATAACAATCGGTCATTATCCGACTCAGAAAAGGTGTATTACCTTTGCGGGCAGCTGTCCGGCAAAGCTTGGACTTCAATAGCTGGTATCGCTCCAACTGGTGAAAATTACAACTTAATTTATTCCACGTTAGTGGATAAATATCAAGACGTGCGTACATTAGCGACGGCTTATCTCGATCAGGTGTTTAAACTGGAACCGCTAACCTCTGCCTCTATTGATGGTTTAAATAACTTTTTGGATAAGTTTACTACGGCGGTCGCGGCTTTAGAAAAACTTAGCCTTTCAGACAAGAAAGATTTTATGTACTTGTACTTGGCCTTAAAAAAGATAGACAAGGATACGGCGCGTCTATTCGAGAACTCAATCAGCTTAGATGAGATACCAAAATATGAAGACTTAATAATTTTTATTCGAAAACAAACAAAAATACTAGAGCGCACAGGTCCTACGCCAATGCCTAGTACCAGTGCTAAATCAGCGAGTAGTAATAAGTTGATTCAATCTCATCGTTCTAAAGCTTTTGTGACAACTGCCAACAAATCTAACAATTTTTGTTCACTTTGCAATACGAATGAACACGAAGCGTTTAATCGTTGTTCCGTTTTTATGAAGCTTTCCCCTCAGGAACGGTTTAATATTGTAAAAAGGAAAAACTGTTGCGTTTTTTGCCTTAGCTTAAATCATAAGACTGCATCTTGTACTGCAAATAAGGGATGTGATAAGTGTCAATCAACAACACATCACACTCTTTTACATTTTCCACCGCGTAGTGAGATTCAAAATAATGCATTACTGGCAAGTGTTTGCATGCCGTCCGCGTCCGGGATCGAACCCGCGCTCGATGGCTCGCGCTCCGATGACCACGCCAGTACACTCACGTATGCGTCCGCGCCGGCCTCGGCTATGGAAGGAGGCGGCGGCTCTGCGAGCGGGGTGACTCATCTCGCGCCGTTCTCCGTTTGCTCGCTGCAAACGAATGTCGCACCTAAAATAGCGGCAACTACGGTTCTTCTTGCCACTGCGCGCGTCCGCGTAGTCGATATTCATGGCAATACACATTTAATTCGCGCGCTTATAGATAATGGTGCGCAGAATGATTTTATTACGTGGAGCTGCTGTAAAAGATTATGTTTAAAATTAGAATCGCTCCCTTGCCGAGTCACAGTAAACGGTTTCGGCGGGACTTCTAACACAATAAAAGGAGTAACAAAGGTCGCTATTGGTTCAAGGTTTGATTCGAATGTTTCATTTGAGTTACAACCTTTAGTAGTAGACAGCATCACGGACCAATTACCCACCTCGCCAATTGATACGTCTATTTTGCATTATCTTGGCAGTGTGCCCCTGGCTGACGACACATTTGCTCAGCCTGGAGAAGTGGAAATGTTGTTTGGTGCGCAACTGTTTCCAAGATTATTGCAGGCAGGCCGTATTCAGGGACCTCCGGGTACTCCTGCAGCGTTTCAAACGCCACTCGGGTTCATTCTAATGGGTGAAGCTCCTATGATGACCGGTCCGCGCCAGTCACGTAGTCAAGTGCTATGCGCGACTACCGGTTCAGACATAAATATGCTTATCCGTCGTTTTTGGGAGCTTGAAAATGTCCCTTCTTCAACAAGTGCTTCACTCAGGCCTGAAGATCAAGAGTGCGAGGAAATTTACAAGGCAACGACTACACGCGACTATACCGGCCGCTATGAAGTTGCGTTGCCTTTTAAACAGGATCCCGGCTGCCTCGGTAGTTCGATTAAAGGTGCACAAAAGCGATTTTTATCGCTCGAGAGAAAGCTTCAGTCCTCCTCTACTTATCGTACAGAATACGATAATATTTTATGTGATTATTTAGACAAAGGCTACATAATTCGAGCGGAAAAAACTGAAAGTGACCACAGCGGGTACATCATTCCACATCACGGAGTTGTCCGCACTGACAAGGTCTCCACTAAGGTTAGACTTGTTCTAGACGCTAGCTCGCGTACTGACAATAATGTTTCGCTTAACCAGTTGTTACACACCGGTGAAAACTTACAGTCTGACTTATTTGAACTTTTGTTAAATTTCCGACTGTTTCCTGTTGCTTTTAGCGCCGACGTTAAACAAATGTACCTACAAATAAAGGTACATCCTCATTTCCACAAGTACCAACGTATTTTTTATCGGTACGATCCCTCCGATCCGCTAGAAATTTATGAATTTACTAGAGTCTGTTTCGGATTGGCTTCTAGTCCATATTTGGCGCTGCGTACGTTAAAACAGCTAGCTGAGGATGAAGGACCTAACTTCCCACGCGCTGCTGAGATAATACATGGCGGTCATTTTTATATGGATGATATAGTTCATAGTGCCACCAGCGTTTCAGAAGCAGATGAAACAACCAAGCAGTTGTCCAAAATGTTCGCTGCTGGGGGCTTTGACCTCCTGAAATGGTCTAGTAACTCACCTGCATTACTTGCCACTTTCTCGTCAGATCAGTTGCACCCGCACGCTGTAGATTTCGAATCGGACTGCAGCCAAAAGGTTCTTGGAATCAAGTGGGAACCACGGGAAGATCAATTTTGTTTTGAATTGTCGCCTGCTAACGCAACATGTACCAAGCGAAACATGTTGTCCGTAATTGCGCGCCTGTGGGACGTGCTAGGGTTTGCTGCTCCCGTTATTTTGTATGCCAAGCTATTGATTAAAGAGCTTTGGCTTCTTAAAATTGATTGGGATGATCAGCCTCCTCAATGTATTGTTGATCAGTGGACAACATTTCAGGAAGAGCTTAATTTCTTAACGCGGCTAAGCATACCACGCCATATTGGTGTAATGGATTCGTGCATCATAACAATACTTGCATTTTCGGATGCGAGTGAGAAAGCGTACGGCGCAGTTATATATTTGCACGTTCAGACCCCTGGTGATAATATTACGACGAGGTTGCTGTGTGCGAAATCAAAGGTAGCGCCTGTGCAAACTGTGTCACTAGCTCGGCTCGAGCTTTGTGCAATACATTTGATGACCAAGTTGATCCGCACGGTAAGGGCGAATTACTCCAAACGTAGCACAATAGATCGCGTATTTGCATTTAGCGACTCGACAGTGGCCCTAAGTTGGGTAAATTCAAGTCCACATAATCTTAAAACCTTTGTGGCGAATCGTGTGGCAAAAATTCAGGAAATTCTTTCTCCTGACAGATTTTTTCATGTCTCGGGTAAGGAGAATCCGAGCGATTGCTTGTCACGAGGTCTCACGCCTTCGCAACTAATAAACCACTCGTTATGGCTGCGAGGACCTTCATGGGCAAGACTTAAACCTGACCGTTGGCCTATACAAACTTTTAAACCTGACAAGACTGTAGAGCTGCCAGATGTCAAGCTGATCGCTTTACCAGCTACTTCTTATGAAGAATCACCCATAATTAAATCATCTAAACGTATTTCACGTTGGTCAAAATTATTACGAATCGTCACTTATGTGTTACGATTTATAGGACGATTAAAAACCAAAGACGCTATTACCGCAGAGGATTTGGCGGAGGCGGAGTTGGTTGTACTACGTCAAGTTCAAGAAACTCATTTTGCCTCACAATTGACTTTAGTACGAGAAGGGCGGCCGGTGTCATCTTCAATGAAAAAGCTCCGACCGTTTATCGACAATAATATCCTGCGCGTGGGTGGTAGGTTAGAGAATAGCGATCTTGGGTTTGATTACAAACATCCCATACTATTGCCCAATAAGGAGCATGTAGTTAATCTGCTTATCGATCACGTGCATCAAATTTCATGCCATGCTGGGCCTCAGCATCTTATGTCTATACTACGGCATAAGTATTGGATTTTATCCGCTCGGTGTTTAGTGCGGGCCAGGGTGTTTGCTTGCATCCCTTGCTTTAAGACGCGCCCAAAGCCCATGAGCCCTCCTTTGATGGCTAATCTATCCGAGAGCCGCTTAAAGGTGTCTAAACCATTCGCACATACTGGCGTCGATTATTGTGGGCCAATTAACATTACGTTAACTCGCAAACGGGGATGTAAGAGTCAAAAGGCGTACTTGGTCGTACTGATTTGTTTGACCACTCGAGCGGTCCATATTGAAATTGCTCCTGACTTAACGACAGAGGCATTCCTTAATGCCTTTAAAAGATTTTTGTCTCGAAGGGGTCCGGTAGAGCGGCTCTATTCGGATAACGGGACAAACTTTGTGGGTGCTCGCCGCTATTTGAATGAGCTGCAAACATTTATCCATGGGTCGCCTTATACGGGCGAGTTTAAAAAAGAACTGGCGCAGGAACACATTAACTGGACCATGATTGTCCCAAATGCACCACACTTCGGCGGTAGCTGGGAATCAGTAGTAAAATCGTTTAAAACTCATTTATTTAGGGTCATAGGCTCTCAAATTTTATGCTATGACGAGATGCTAACGTTGCTGTGCCAGATAGAGGCTGTACTGAATTCGAGGCCGTTGGGTATACTGAGCGAGGACCCATCTGAGCCTCTGCCTCTAACTCCAGCGCATTTCTTAAACACTCGCCCAATGAAATCATTTCCTGCGGCTGAAGTAACAGAAGAAAGTCGACACCTTCTTTCACGTTATTTACTTCTGGACAAATTAGTACAATCATACTGGAAGAGATGGCGCGATGAATATCTCCACACGCTCCAAGAGCGCTCCAAGTGGAACATAGAGTCACGGCCGGCTGAAGTGGGCACGATAGTCTTAATAATGCACGACAATTCCCCGCCTTTGCATTGGCCTCTCGGGGTGATCGAGGAGACATTTCCCGGTAAAGATGGTCGTACTAGAGTGGCTCTTGTTAGAACAAAGAGTGGTACATTTAAGCGCCCCGTTATTCGGCTATGTCCGCTTCCTATAATTCAATAGGGTTCTTTAGGTAATACTATACTTATTTTAGTCTTAAGTCGTATTTGTAATTACACTTTCTATATCCATGTTGCAGCTACTTTCTACTATATTTACGGGTGACTTGAAATTTGAGCAGTATACAAATGTGACAATGGAAGAGTCATCTGTTAGAGTCACTTATATTTTATATTCTTGTGCTTTGAAAGGGATCCTTTCAAGGGCGGGGGCTATGTTTGGGCCATAACTAAATGAGGTTTGGATATTTAATAATAAGGTACATACAGCCCTCTTGCAAAACTCACTCGTACGCGACAACCAGCGTAAAGAGAACCCTACCCGCTGTATGAAAAATTCAGAAGCTCTATAGAGACGAATGCAACGGTTAGTTCGTTGGTCGACCTTATCGCAGATTGACCTCTAATCCGTCGGTCGTTTGCTTCCGCTATATTTGGCGAAATAACCAGATTTTGAAATATTGAACATTTGGAAGGTGTCGTGTAAAGCCATTGTATAGGCTGTGTGGACAATTGTGAGACCCTGGACCTAGGTGCATCAGGACATCCGAAGCAGCAGTGTGTGAGAGCTCTCCACCCGCAACCAGATTCTAAAAGCTGAAAAACGCCCAGATATCGCAGCAGAACAGTGAGTTTTTACCCCCTTTCTAAGTGTATCTTATTACTGGATTTTCTAAGCCTCATTAGCAAAAGCCTAGACATTTTTCTGTTCTATATTTTTTTTGGGATACAAGGGAAGAAAGGGCTATGAAATAGACCACCCCTCGCCCCTACAGATACAATAACTCTTTATTGAACAGCACATATCTGGTAAAACGGAAAAGTGGCGCAGTAATTAAGTACCTGTAATTTTTTTTTTTTTTTACATGTTTAGCTTTTAAGTACTATTGCATACCGGACGACAGCTGATCGCGATGCATTCGTAACATTTAACACCATTGTAATTTACTCACATTCGAGCAATAAACGTACGTACGACTTCGTGCCGTTTGCGGTCGAGACGGCTGTCCCCTGGGGCATGGAGGCCAAGTCTTTGGTGTGGGAGTTGGGCCGTAGGCTGCGGGATAGGGGCTGCGACCCCGGCTCCGGGTCGTACCTGGTTCAGCAGATAGCGCTAGCCATACAGCGGGGCAATGCTGCTGTCGTGATAGGCACGTTTGAGCCGGGTGCGGTGCGGGGTGGTGGTTCTTAGGTTTTAATGTTTTAGGTTCTTTTGTGTGTCGCTTTGGGGTTGTTATTTATATGTGTGTATGTGTAACTAACATAGTTATAGGTTTATTTTTGCTAACCATCTATTGTAATTTAATGTGTAACAATTGTGATTTGATTAGTACTAGGTTTAGTTAGTTTTAGCGTGGATTTAATTTAATTTGTTTTTAAAAAAGCAATAAATAAATAATTCATTCATTCATTCATTCAAAATAAGACACAAAGAAAATACAAAGTAGCAATAGGCAGCCTTATTGCTACAGACTCCTTTATCCCAACTTTCAGGGGAGTGGAGTCACAAAAAAAAACGTATTTTTTATGAGTAGTAAAGGGGACATCTTCATGGCAACGAGTGGCAATGAAAAGTTGATTGATAAGTATAGATCTCAGATGAAAATGCAATTTAATTAAGGAATTCAAGTGTATTTTCATCGGAGATCTTATACTTATTATAATATTTTAAATACTCACTGTATAATATAATAATTCTAGCGACTATTCTAGCTAGCATTCTCTCGATCATTCTAGCGATCTTTCTCGCGACTGTTCTGGCGAGCATTCTCGCGATAATTTTAGCGAGCATTCCAGGGAAATAGTAGTCAGCGAGTATTTTTTGCTAGCGTAGCGAAGACGGTGCTGTAAGAGTCTATCAAAAAAATTTTTGCGCTACAGTTAAAGACGGTGTCCCGTCCCCCCCCCCCCCTTTCATGGTATCAGCCACGTATGCCCCCCATGCTAGCTACGCCACTTAAAGTTGTTCGTTCCCAGAAACGCTGGACGAACTAGAGGCCATGGTGGTGCCCCTATTCTCGGCGGTCGAAGACACGTCTGTGGTGGCGCCGTCCTGGCCGGAGCACCCTTTCCCGCCGTCACTGCGGCGGAAGCGCGCCTACTGCTTGCCGGTCAAAGATCTGAGGTCTTTGTCTATTGACTTTCCTATACCGGACACTAGGAAATACTACAAGAGCGGGGTGAGTGGCTTATTAAAAAGTGATCGAGTAATTTAGTGACTGGCTTACTGACTGAGTGATTAATTGACAGGCTCACTAATTGACCACCTAACAAACAATTTTTGGTCGAGACGACGTTTTGGTCTCAACTTTAAGTTGAATAAGTTGTGTAAACGTTATGATAACGTTTATACGATGCAGCAAACTGACTTTTTAACGGACTGACTTGAATTGACTGTATGATTTAAGTGATTAGTGACTGGCTCCTTTTTTAACTTCCATTATTAGAGTACTGACTTATAAAAAAAAAATCGTTTATTATCAGATCATTATAAATCCATATATCGTTAGTGACAATGTTTCTGCTTACGAAGTATATTAGTGAGTAAATAATAAATACCGTATCATTACTTTTATGAAGTGAATTATCAACTGACAGATTAATTAACATTTGAAAAGAGTTTTATTTTATACTGACTCCTACTATTAAGTGACTGCTTTTCTGGATAACTAACTTCTTAACTGATTAATTAAGATTTATTAAGTGACTTATTCACTGAACTTTTTGACTGATTAACAGGCTGATTGGCTGAATAATTAAGATAAATCAAGTGATTAATTGACTGACTAACTGATTAATTTGTTGATTACCCTACTAATTGACTGACCGTAAAACCATTTAATTTTGCAATGATTGTACTGATAGAATGACCCCCATGATTCCTAAGAACAATGCTTGTCTGTCTGTCTTAACTTGCCATTTTAACGCGAACTTTGTCCGTAGCCAGGCCACTACTTGTCACATCTGCTGGGGCACGAGGGCCCGGGTAGTTTGCTGTCCGAGCTGAAGGCGAGGGGTTGGTGCAACAGGTCAGTCTGATAGGAGGAAAAAAGGTTGATCACTTTTAACATGAGGCTCGTGGGATATCCGAAATAAAAATTTATCCGTAACCGAATCCGAAATAAAAGTTTCGGATAGGGGCGGAGTGCAAATGAAACGAGTTTTGACAGGTTTTTCTTAATAATAACTTAAATGACTGATTTTTGTAGTAAATAAAAACTAAAAAATAAAGTGAAATCAACATTTAAGTGCCGCTTGTTGCCATGAAATGGTGCCTTAGAAAATCTCATTTTAGACGAGTTACCCAAGGGACATCTCCACCGAAGAAATAAAAATACTAAAAGTTTGTTTTCCCTCACTATCTTGGTAAGCCGTCTTTTATCCTTTGAAACAAGCGGGTAAACACGCATTTTATCCACTAGGGGGGAAAGTAATTTGACCTTGGAATGGAGCGTGCTTAAGTAGCTTTTGACAGATAACAAAACGTAAGACGCTCGTAATAATGGTTCGTTCGATATTAATTATCATTTAATAAATGATAAATGGTTTGAGAATTTGATAAAAAATACCAAATTTAGCTTTATTTAATGGTCCTTAAAATTCTATAAGAAATATTTTTTTTATAATGATGTTGAATATAGTTCTGAACGCACAAGTTAAGTCGATGCAATTTCAAAACGCATCGTCAGAAATGTCAATATTGTCAACAAAAATGTTCTCACCGACTCCGACTCGCGTAAAAATGCACAACTTCCAGAGTTTTTTTTGTTACAATATCGTAAAAAAATTCGTGATTCCAGTGATGAAGACTAGTTTTTTTTATGAGCTGTTTTTTGCATGTTGCCCTTTCCTCGCTACAGTGAGGTGAGAAGTTTTGTGTTACACTCGGGTGCAATTGTATTTTTCTTCTCGTGTGTTGTAACACTCGCGGGTAAAATACAACTTTGCACCCTTGTATAAAAAATAAGTGTTTTTCCTTGATTGTAGCTAAGATTAATTTTTTTGGCGATGGTCCGATAACAAAGTGGTAATGATTGTGTCCCCGCAGCCTGGTGGGAGGCACGCGCGTCGGCGCGCGCGGCTTCGCGTTCTTCGGCGTGCAGGTAGACCTCACCGAAGCCGGGGTCCAGCACATCGACGATATCGTGACTCTCGTCTTTCAGGTATACTTAGCATAAGTGTTCTGTTACTACTTCGATAGCTCAACCGAGATGAGTCCCCGTCCCCGTTCAAGGCAAATCACACCACCAACCGATACAACATAAATGAGGAGGTACTTGCCGTGTGCCGTGAAATTGATCGAAGCCCGGGTGCTCCGCCGCTTGCTCCTGTCTTCAATGTCAGTCGCAGTCACAAAAATCCAGTGTCCAGTAACTCTAGGCTACTCTGAGGTTCAACACACAAGATGACACAGCACAAAAGGTTCTTTTCACTTTATTAAGTAACTATTTTGAGAGCCGAACAAAAACGTGCTCGCTGGGCTCGTCCATCCCCGAGCGACCTGCTTTCTTCGCTCGCCACCCGGCGCTAGTGTCGCGCGGCCGGCGGCTAGATGTCGGCCAGAGCGCAGCCGAACAAAACGGCGGCAAACTTAAACCATCCCAATTAAGTTGAACAATTGACAATGATGAAATGCCTGAACAATAAGAATGCAGTTTAACTGGACTTGAGAAAAAATCTAAACTAAAAACCATGTTTGACGACCGAATAGCCTAGTGGTTAGAGACCCTGACTATGAAGCTTGAGGTCCCGGGTTCGAATCCCGGTCGGGGCAGATGTTTGTATGATGAATACGAATGTTTGTTCTCGGGTCTTGGATGTTTAATATGTATATAAGTATGTGTTTATCTATATATGTATGTTTATCCGTTGTCTAGTACCCATAGTACAGGCTTTGCCTAGTTTGGGACTAGGTCAATTGGTGTCAAATTGTCCCGTGATATTTATTATTTATTATTATTATGTTTGGGTCAATCAACTTTTCGTTGCCACTCGTTGCCATGGAGATGTCCCCTGGGTGACTCGTCTAAAATAAGATTTTCTAAGGCACCACTCCGTCAAACGTTAGGAGTTTCGACTGTTATATGCCAATTGCTTCATGTTTCATTTGACAACCGGATAGCCTAGTGGTTAGAGACCGTGACTATGAAGCTTGAGGTCCCGAGGTCGATCCCCGGTCGGAGCAGATGTTTGTATGATGAATACGAATGTTTGTTCTCGGGCCTTGGATGTTTAATATTGTATTTAAGTATGTATTTATCTATGTAAGTATGTTTATCAGTTGTCTAGTTAGTCCCCGAAAGTTAGAATTTGTTTAGGAGATGAAGCATGAAGGAATTGGCATATAACTGTTGAAAATCCTGACGTTTGATGGAGTGGTGCCTTGTAAAAACTTATTTTGGACGAGTTAACCAGGAGACATCTCCATGGCAACGAGTGGTAACAAAAAATTGGTTGACCCATTTAACATAAGCATGCACTGTTTAAAAAAATGTCTACACATATCTGTGAACTATAAACATATAGAATTTCGCAAGGCGGTTGCCATTATTTGCCCATCCTTTTATATACAACAAAGTTTGCAGATTTGTGAATATAATGAACTGTAGGACCACTATTGTAAAAAAATCGTTGCGAAGTGGCTGACATCGTTAACATATGCTGAAACTGAGAATTTGCTTAACATATGCTCGTAAGAGTGCATCACATAATCTCCATTAACACACAAACACACACATACATACACACTGCACACACACACACCTACACACACACACACACACACCTACACACACAAACACACATGCATGTATGCCTTCTTGTAAAAAAAATCTTGTTTCTTTTTAGTTACTTACCTATCTGATAACATAGAATTTTAGGAAATCTCTCGTAATGTAAACCGACTCCCAGGGTCCCAAGATACAGGCTCAGTCTAGTTTGGGGTCCGCCGGACACTGCTAAATGTACTTTTCTCTCGTATTTGTTAATAATTTTTTTTTTTTTTATTTTCTTTTTTTTTTCATTTTCAGAAGCATAACGGCTGTACATCGGCGCACGAAAAAATGACACCATAGCACACATAATCATGATATTCGGGAATTAATCGCGTAAAAAGTATATATTTAAGTTTAAATACCTCGATATTTCGGACCTGACGTTGCGTCCATGGTCTCGAAGGGACTCATAATCATCATCATAAGTATCATGACAGTGTGTGAAAATCGCGAAGTTTAAATCAATACATAACACACACAACTACGACGCATGTAGTCGTACACATGACACTCGACATCGCAAATCGCGACAGCGTTTAGTTTAGTGGTGGTGGTGATAGTTGGGTCTGTGTGGCATGTGTTGATTCGTGTAGCAGTGGAAGCGGAAGTGTTGCATGGAAACGTAAACTTGCCGTATAGACATCGGTTTTTCACTTGTGGTCGCGGGTGAGCAAAGTACTTAATCATATTATACAGCGTGTGATATCCATACGAACATATATTTTAAGAGCTGAAAGTATAAGTCTTAATCAACGTAAATTGGTATCTTATGATTTAAAAAAATCAAACTTTTTTCATACGAATTAATTCGGCACACAACGTTTCGGTAACAAAGTTAACAACTGATACTTAATTTCGCTCCGAGTGACACGTTATCAAATAAATGTTTCAGTTACATTGCTGCTCTAGAAAATTAAAAAAATAATAACTCAAAATTAACAGAGGTTATATTTTTTTGATAAAATAGTTCACAGCATTAGAAGCTATCGTTAGTTAACTTTTATGTTCGTATGGATGTATCATGGGACAATTGACACCAATTGACCTAGTCCCAAACTAGGCAAAGCCTGTACTATGGGTACTAGACAACGGATACACATACTTATATACATATTAAACATCCAAGCCCCGAGAGCAAGCATTTGTATTCATCATACAAACATCTGCCCTGACCGGGATTCGAACCCGCGACCTCAAGCTTCATAGTCGGGGTCTCTAACCACTACGCTATTCGGCCGTCAACAACAACAAGTATATATGGAACAAGTATCGATGAATTGACTTTTTCGATATAGGAACTCCTTACCTGTCATAAAATCTTGCCCTGTGGATTCCTGTCTGCATATTATATAAAGATAATTTGTCCAGTACATAGCGATGCTGCGTGCGACGCGGCCGCAGCGCTGGGTGTGGGAGGAGCAGCGCGACCTGATGGCCATGGAGTTCCGGTTCAAGGACGCGCAGGAGCCGCGCTCGCTGGTCACCTCGCACGTCGGCTTAGTGCAGGTGGGTCCATCAACTTTTCTTTGCCACTCGTTGCCATGGAGATGTCCCTTGGGTAATTCTTTGCCACTCGTTGCCATGGAGATGTCCCTTGGGTAATTCTTTGCCACTCGTTGCCATGGAGATGTCCCCTGGGTAATTCTTTGCCACTCGGTGCCATGGAGCCCTGGGTAACTATTTTTTTATATACGACGAGGAAGGCAAACGAGCAGTGGATCACCTGATGGTAAGTGATCACCACTGCCCATTGACACCCAGGGGGGTTTGCAAATGCGTTGCCAACCCAGAGAGTTAAGATGAAATGCCTCTTGTGCCCGTAATTACACCGGCTGTCTTATTCTCCACATCGGAACACAACAGCGCAAGCACTTGCTTAGCGGCAGGATTAACGAGTAAGATCGTGGTAGCGATTCGGACGGACCTCGCACAGGGTCCTACCACCCGCCAAAACTCGTCTAAAATAAGATTTTCTGAGGCACCTGCACTCCCCTGAAAGTCAGGATTTGCATGCTTAGGAGATGAAGGATGAAGAAATCTATGCCTATAAAACAGTACAGTGACTGACTGATTGACAGACAACGCACAGCCTAAACCACTGGACTTAGAGACTTGAAATTTGGCAAACATTATATCTTGAGTATCCTAGAGGTGCACTAAAAAGGGATTTGACTGCAAGGGAAGGGAAGGGACTGCGGGCTTGGGTATTTGATATTAATTTCAGCATGCTACCTCCACGCGTTCCGCAGAAAAAGGTCCTAGACAGACAGACGGACAACAAAGTGATCCTATAAGGGTTCCGTTTTTCCTTTTGAGGTGCGGAACCCTAAAAAAGAAAGTTCAAAAATGAGGTCGCGAGGCCTACAGCTCACCTAGTACAGTTACCAATTAAAGACATTTTTTTAAGGAATTCCCAATGGAGGACGTGCTGAGCGCTTACTACTTGCTGACGGAGTGGCGGCCGGAGCTCATCGACGAGCTGCTGGATCTGCTGACGCCGGGAAACGTGCGGATCGGTATCGTGGCCAAGTAAGTAAATGAAATAGATAGATAAAAATCTTTATTCGACAACTATGACTATGACGAATGCAGGACGACAAATATCTTACAAGTTACACACACTCGGAAATTTGTCACGGCGTAGCCGCGAAAAGGCGCCGAATCAGCGTGTGCTGCCGGCATTACTGCCGCAGCGCTGATATTCTGCCGGAACCTACGGTTGTAGCATAATCGGTACGTTACGTTGCCAAGCAGATTTAGTACAACACTTATTGCCTATTTTGGACACAATGCAATTAGGCTTACACATAAATAATAATAATAAATTAATTACGTATGCCGTGAATACTCGCTATTATTCGGTATTACTCGCAATTTTTTCGCTATTCGTCGAATACCGTGACTACCGTGACTACCGCACTAGCCGGCGTCCTTACTCAGCACGGGTACTGGCAGAATACCAGCGCTGCGGCTCGCCGTAGCATCATGCTGAGTCAGCGCCTCTTCTTCGCTTCATCACATGGCTTCCTGACAATTATTAACTCTGTCTAATTATTATTTTATTTTTAGTGTTGTATTTTCGTTTTTATTTGTCTTTTGTCATAAACTCATGTATTGTTTTGAAGAATAGAGTTTGTATCTATCTATCTAATACCGAATAATGTGTCTATTATTCGACATTCGCCGAATAGTTGTCAAAAATAATCACTTTAATTGTTCTTAAAAAACAAAACTATGTAAGTGTTCCCAGTAAAATATGTATATTACGTGCAATAAGAGGATTGCCAGTATTTAAAAATGTGAAATCAAAATCAGTACTTATAGTATGAGACTGATATCTTTAACTTCATTTTCTTTTTTCATTTCCTTAGTAAATTTTTGGATTTCGGTAGGGAACAAATAAATTATTCTACAAGCGTTATGTATTATTATCTGTTAAGAAATGAATTATTTTTTATGTCGAATAATAATAGCGAGTTATTCGACTATTAGGCCATTGGGAATAGCGATTATTCGGTATTCGACTGCGCGAGCGAAGCGCTTCCGTTTCAGTTTGGCCAAAAATTTAATCGTATTTATGTATTGATTTAAACTTTCGCGATTTTCACACATTATCATGATACTCGGGACTTAATCACGTAAAAAGCGTCATCAATTATCGTCTCATAAATCGCCGGATGTTGTGAGTGTTGTGTGTCGGACTGGTGGCAACCCTAGTGGAAAAACTAATAATAAAGACCAAGTGCGGGTAGTTCGAGGAACCCGTGCAGCTAGGAGATGCCGATACCCGCCTCTTCAGCCCCTTCGAGACCATGGACGCAACGCCGCGTCCGAAACGTCGAGGTATTTAAATTCGAATTTAAATATTAATGTTTTTTTTTTACGCGATTAAGTCCCGAGTATCATGATAATCGTACTTATGTCCGGATATCAGTCAATCAATATTAGCATTAGTGTCAAACAGTTGAAACTATTTATTATATTTGCAGATGTTTTGCCGACAAGTGTACGCAAGTTGAACCTTGGTACGGCACTAAGTATCTACAGGAGGACATTGACCCGACTAAAATAAAGGCAAGTGTCCAAATATTGCGTTATGAAAACAGAAAAGGTGAAGTCATTTCATTTATTGGTCAATCAACTTTTTACTGCCACTCGTTGCCACGGAGATGTCCCCTGGTAAACTCGTCTAAAATATTCTAAGGCAACAAGCGTTAGGATTTTCAATGATTATATAAACCGATAGCTTATGCCCCGCGGCTTTGCCCCCGTGTAATATTTCAAAATGGGCTAGTTCCCTATCTCGTGAGAATTTCGAGAAATCCCTTCTTAGTGCACCTTTAAGATACTCAAGGTATATGTTTGCCAAATTTCAAGTCTTTAGGTCCAGTGGTTTAGGCTGTGCGTTGTCTGTCAGTCAGTCAGTCAGTCACGGTACTGTTTTATAGGTATAGATTCCTTCATGCATCATCTCCTAAGTGTGCAAATCCTTACTTTCGGGGGAATGGTGCCTTAGAAAATCTTATTTTAGACGAGTTACCCCAGGGACATCTTCATGGCAACGAGTGGCAACAAAAAGTTGATTGTACCCTATAAATTTTTAACCCCCGACGCAAAGAGAGGAGTGTTATAAGTTTGACCGCTATGTGTGTCTGTGTGTCTGTCTGTGGCACCGTAGCTCTTAAACGGTTGAACCGATTTGAATGCAAGTTTTTTTTTAATTGGAAGCAGGTTTAGCCGTTTTTGAAATGTTACATTTTGAACTGAAATATGACACAATGCATTGAAAAATTCGTTAGGTGCACCAATGTTAAGTATGGCTTAATTGGTGGAGCGTGGTACGGATTACCAAGGTTGCTGGTTCAAGTCCAGCTGTTTAACGGATTTTTCTTTGCATTGTCATTGTATGTTTCATAAAAATAAAAACTAAAATAATTGGACGACCAAATGGGCTAGTAGTTAGCGACCCTGACTATGAAGCTTGAGGTCCCGGGTTCGAATCCCGGTCGGGGCAGATGTTTGTATGATGAATACGAATGTTTGTTCCCGGGTCTTGGATGTTTAATATGTATATAAGTATGTATTTATCTATATAAGTATGTTTATCCGTTGTCTAGTACCCATAGTACAGGCTTTGCCTAGTTTGGGACTAGGTCAATTGGAGTCAATTGTCCCATGATATTTATTTATTTTAATTACATCTGAGTGTGAGTTTTAACTGTCTTTTTCCTCTCCCAGGACTGGCAAAGCGTGCAGCCTATCCCGGCGCTGCACCTGCCGCCTCTGAACGAGTTTATCCCGGCTCGGCTCGAGCTGGAGACAGGCCTCGACCCCACGTGTGACGCGGTGGCGCCCGCCATCATCAAGGTACAATACAATACAAATATTAATTATTAAAAAACCACAAAACAGTAAAAGGTGATAACAGAAAAACACTGATGGTAGACAATATACGGTCTCATAGCTTAAAAGCGATCTCTTACAGACAACAAAAATACAGAAACCAAGATAAAGGGGCTAATGTAGGTGGCAGAAATTAACAGACAGGAGAAACGTTAAATTAACATAGCAATAAAATAAAATTAATAACTGCAAATAAATATACCATATGAATAAACATATAAATATACAATACATACACTACTTCGGTCAATCAGCTTTTCGTTGCCACTCGTTGCCATGGAGATGTCCCCTGGCTAACTCGTCTAAAATAGGATTTTCTAAGGCACCACTCCATTAAACGTAACGAGTTTTGACAGTTATGTGCCAATTTCTTCATGCCTCATTTGACGCCCGGATAGCCTAGTGGTTAGAGACCGTGACTATGAAGCTTGAGGTCCCCGGTTCGATCCCCGGTCGGAGCAGATGTTTGTATGATGAATACGAATGTTTGTTCTCGGGCCTTGGATGTTTAATATTGTATTTAAGTATGTATTTATCTATGTAAGTATGTTTATCCGTTGTCTAGTACCCATAGTACAGGCTTTGCCTAGTTTGGAACTAGGTCAATTGATGTCAAATTGTCCCATGATATTTATTTATTTATTCATCACCTAACCATGCAAATCCTGACTTTCGGGGGAGTGGTGCCTTAGAAAATCTTATTTTTGACTAGTTGTCGGGGGGACATCTCCATGGCAACGAGTGGCACTTAAAAGTTGATTCAACAGCAACAGCAATTAATAATTTATTTATTTCCAATATTTATTTATGACCAATGTGTTTTTTTTTTCAACAGGACACTCCTCTGATGAGGCTATGGTTCAAGCAAGACAACGAATTCAAGTTGCCCAAAGCGTTCCTAACCTTCGATTTAGTCAGGTAAAACATACAGTATGGTGAGCATTGACTTGCCAACACCATGGACTTCGGGTTAGCGCTTGAAGACGTCCGAACCAAAAGACCACTAACCGAGCGTCAGCCAGTCTCAGTTTGGTCGAACGACAGCGCTGTGGCGTATGGCTGTCATCGACAAACGCCGTGTTGTCCTGGGACACATTTTTCGTGAATTTTGTACTAGACCCTAAGTCCATGGTGTTGGTAAGTCAATGATGTTTGACGAGCGTATTACAGCCTAGTGGTTAGAGACCCTGACTATGAATCTTGAGGTCCCGGGTTCGATCCCCGGTCGGGGCAAAGGTTTGTATGATGAATACGAATGCCTAGTACGTATGTATGTATGTCTCTTTATTGCACATAAAACATGAAATAACAGAACAAAAGCAAATGTACAAAGGTGAACTTATCCCTTAAAGGGATCTCTACCCGTCTAGTAGTTGTATTTTCTTTGTGCCTTATTTCTTGTTTTGACTGTTATGTGGTGTTCAATAAAGAGTTATTGTATTGTATTGTATTGTAGTTTGGGACTAGGTCAATTGGTGTCAATTGTTCCGTAAAAAAAAAGTATGTGTGTGTGACTGAGTGAATGAGTGACTGACTCACTGACTGAATGATTGACTGACTCACTAACTGAATCTGACTGACTCACTTACTGAATGAGTGACTGACTGACTGACTCACTGACTGTGTAACTAAGTGAGTGAGCGCGTGCGTCTGTGTGGGTGTATACGTGTCTACATCCCCGCAGCCCGCTGGCATACCTGGACCCGGTGAACTGCAACCTGACGTCGGTGTGGGTGTTGCTGTTTCGCGACAGCCTGCAGCAGTTCGCGTACGCGGCCGAGCTGGCCGGCCTGCGCTGGAGCATCGGCAACGCCAAGTACGGCATCAGCGTGAGTACCGCGCGTGCGCAGAACTGATGAAAAGAGCGTAGAAGTTGCGTGACCTTTTGTAACTTTCGTTTTCGCATAGCGCTGTTTTTCGTGATGTTTGTCTTTTGTAAATTTTGCGATTTTATTTAAAACTATAAAGCGCCCACGGCTCCGCCCGCGTGGAATGTTATATTAACGTAAGGAGTCTCCATATAGCAATAGGAATGTGTCGTCTGGGTAAAAATAGTGATATTTCTAATTAGTCAAGACAGATTATCGAAAAAAAAAATATTGGACACGTATTTTTTTGCTTTTTTATAATATGGCATAGATAATAGATCGCTTGCTTTTGACTCGAAATTCGAACTTGCGATTTTATTTGGCTTAGTATATAAAATGTATACGCCCAATATCATATTTTCTCATATTTTTCGCGATTCTCAAGGTCAAAGGATCGAATTGCTTTAAAATTCCATAGAAATATTGCGTTGTTTGCGAGAAACGTGTCAAAATGGTGTTGTAGAGCGCCATCCTGCTCTGTCTCGTTTCTTTTATCCCATTCTGGTTTTTCGCTTTTATGTATATTAGGCTAGCTGTTGCCCGCGACTTCGTCCGCGTAAATTTCAGTTATCGCTATCCCGCGGAAACTATACAATGTTCCGGAATAAAAAGTAGCCTATGTTATTCCTCAATATTCAAACTATCTTCTTACCAAATTTGATCTAGATTGGTGCAGCGGTTTTTCCGTGAAGAGGTAACAAACAGACAGACAGAGAGACGTAGTTACTTTCGCATTTATAATATTAGTTAGGATGATAGTAATCAATAATCAGTCATTTATTTGCTAGAAGCATTGATAGAAGCGGCGTGACCTTATAATTTATTATTTTCGCGTAACGCTATCTTTCATGACGTTTATCTTTCGTAAATTTTGGGCAGATCAACTTTTACTTGCCACTCGTTGCCATGAAGATGTCCCCTGGGGAACTCGCCAAAAATAAAATTTTCTATGACACCACTAAATCAAATGTTACGTGCCAATTCCTTCATGCTTGTATTGTTTCAAGCTTTCGCGATTTTCACACATTATCATGATACTCGGGACTTAATCGCGGAGAAAATGTATTTAAATTTAAATACTTCGACGGTACGGACACGACGTTGCGTTGCGTTGAGGGGTCATCGAGACCATGGACGCAATTTTATTTTGGACGAGTCACCCAGGGGACATCTCCATGGCAACGAGTGGCAATGAAAAGTTGATTGACACATTTGCCATTCCACAGATAACGATAGACGGTTACGATGACAAACAACACGTGTTGCTGGAGAAGATTATTGAGCACATCGTCAACTTTAAGGCTGACCCGCAGCGGTTCGCCATCATGAAGGAGAACCATATTCGAGGCATCAAGAACTTCGAGGCTGAACAGCCCTATCAGGTACTAGCTTATGCCTCCGGCTTTGCCCCCGTGAAATATTTCAAAATGGGCCAGTTCCCTATCCCGTGGGAATTTTGAAAAATCCCTTCTTAGTGCACCTCTAGGATACTCAAAGTATATGTTTGCCAAATTTCAAGTCTCTAGGTCCAGTGGTTTAGGCTGTGCGTTGTCTGTCAGTCAGTCACGGTACTGTTTTATAGGTATAGATGTTCGAGGCAATGTTGACCGAATACCCGTCCGCCGATTCAGCGGATAATAACTTCTTATAACATCACACAAACTCTACCCCGACCGGGGATCGAACCCGGGACTCATAGGCTACGTATTGTTCTAGCACGCCGTGTACCAACAAGCCTTGTGCTTGTCCGACCTGGTCTGGACGAGGTGCCAACTCCTGGACGCGGCTGAGAGTGAGTTATCTTTGTACTGATTATGTTCGAGTTGGAAGAATTGAGAGCCTCCTCCTTTTTTTGAAGTCGGTTAAAAATAACCAAAGGGTGGCTTTGGATGCGATTTTTTGACGAAAGCATAACCACTCGTTGCCATGGAGATGTCCCCTGGGTAACACAGTAAAAATTATATTTATGTTTTTTTAAGACCCCACTCGCCCGAAAGTCAGGATTTGCACGCTTAGGAGATGAGGCATTAAGGAATTTGCATATAACTGTCGAAACCCCTAACGTTTGACGGAGTGGTGCCTTATAAAATCCTATTTTGGACGAGTTACCCAGGGGACATCTCCATGGCAACGAGTGGCAAAGAATAGTTGATTGACCCGTTTGTGTTAGGTCATAAAACTGATGGCTTTAGAGGTTTTTTTAAGGTGGTTTTGTTGTACATTCATATGTATGTCTGTCCAGTGATAACGCCAGAGATGCTGAACGAGTTCGCGGGCCGCTTCATCCGCAAGGTCCACGTGGAGGGCCTCATGTTTGGCAACTTGACCCGCGAGAGGGCGCTGAAGATAGCTGATACTGTAGAGAACAAGTTAGTTTTTAGGGTTCCGTACCATAAAAGGATAAACGGAACCCTTGTACGATCACTTCGCTGTTCGTCCGTCAGGCTGTCTGCCGAGACTTTTTTTTTTCAAGAACTCGTAAAGTTATCAAATTGGATGGAATGTCAAAGATCCGGGTTCGATTCCCGGGGCTAGTCGTATTTTCTGTTTTTTTTTTATATGAAGAGGAAGGCAAACGAGCAAGAGGGTGGTAAGTGATCACCACTGCCCCTAGACACCCGAAACCCCCCGGGTTTGCAGATGCGTTGCCAACCTATAGAGCTAAGCTAAGATGAAATGCCTCTCGTGCCCATAACTACACCGGCTGTCTTACTCTCCACACCGGAATACAACAGTGCAAGCACTGCTGCTTAGCGGCAGAATTAGCGAGTAAGATGGTGGTAGCGATCCGGACGGACGTTCTACCATGTTTCAGTTTGTATTTAAGGTATAAAAATTAATAATGGATTTTTGCTTAGTTTTTTAATAACTTATGGACCTTTTTTTTTTTAGGTTACCAAAGGACGCGACACCACTTTTAGCTCAGCAGCTGCTTTTGTACAGAGAAGTTGAAATCGAAAAGGGTAAGTTTCATTCAAAGTCGTTTGGAACCTAAAATAATAAAAACTTACATAGGTTAACACATTCATAGAAAGTGAGCCTTTTCCGCACGTGTGCGGATAAGGATATTCATACGACTTTTTTGCACACTTGCTTATGCGTACGGAAAAAACATGCTAATATTCTGTGAATTTTGTTGACCCACGCTAAGTTTAAGCACCTCATTCTTCGTGTGGAACTTCATTCAATTCCCAACTCGGCTTAAAACACTCGTTTGTGCTCTTGTTTAAAGATCACACGCTTTTGCCGAGGTAATGTTTCCGCAAATTTATTAAAAAAACGTCGTTTGGTACACGTGTGGAAATGTCATTTTCACTCGTCCCAAATCTCGACCCTCGCCTAGCAACTCGGGCTAAAACATGTAGCGGCCCTAGCGCCACACGCAGATGGCGTCATCACTGTTCTACATCGCGCTAACGAAGTTTCTCAAGTCGGTTGCATAAATACAACTTCCAACTCTCTTCCTTCGGACTTCGGTCCCCAGGCATGACATCTGCCTGGAGAGACCTCTCTATTGGAGTCCTCCCCAAAGACACCTCGGGTCTCATGCGGAATGACATACTTCCCGCACTTGTATCAAAAAGTACTATTATCCCTCTATCAGGTGCCCACTATCTGCGGCAAACTGAGAACACAGTTCACAAGTCGTCGTGTGCGTCGCTGTACTACGCGTGCGGCGTGCGAGCTACTCGCCCGAACGTTGCCCTCGAGCTGCTCGCCCAAACACTGTCCGAACCTTGCTTCAACGTGCTGAGGACTAAGGTATCATACCATACCCCATTAACCCATACTCATTGTCATACTCATACTCAGTAGCATGCTCATTGTCATACTCATAATCCGTGTCATACACATACTCCGTGCCATACTCATACTCAGTACAATAATCATACTCAGTATCGTACTCATACTCAGTATAATACTCAAACTCAGTATTGTATTAATACTCAGTATCGTATTCATACTCATTCTCAAACACTTATTCATCATACTCAGTAGGTATCATAGTCATGCTCGGCATCGTACACATACTCAGTGTCACACTCATACTCAGTAGCATACTCATTGTCATACGCATATTCAATGTCGCACTCAGATCCAGTCTCATACTCAGTGTCATACATATACTCCGTGTCATACTCATACTCAGTATCGAACTCATACTCAGTTTAATACTCGTGCTCAGCATCGTACTCAATGCTCATACTCAGTATCATACTCTTTATCGTGCGCATACTCATTATAAAACACATACTCATTATCATTCTCATACACATCATACTTAGTATCATAGTCGTGCTCAGAGGGTCGAGCACGACTTGTCGAATCCTGCGTAACGGTACGGTTATCGTATCGAGATCGAGAAACCTCATACTAAATTTTAGTTCCAAATACGCTCACGGGCGGGCGCTGTTCCAAACGTCATACAAACTCGACAACGTTTACTATTCGACTTTACGTTACGCAGCATTCGTAAAGTCGTGCTCGACCCTCTGCATCGTACACATACTCAGTGTTACGCTCATACTCAGTGTCATACTCATACTCAGCGTCATACTCATGTTTCGCATCGAAACAAGCATAAATCGAACCACCTCTGGTCTCACCATTTCTCCCGTCGCGTCCCATCATGACACTTATTTCCTGGTCACAGGAGCAGCTCGGCTATATAGTGTTCAGCGGGGTGCGGCGCTCCAACGGGGTCCAGGGGCTCCGGGTTATAGTGCAGAGCGACCGGCACCCCGCCTACCTCGAGCACAGGATAGAGGCTTTCCTGAAGGGCGCGCAGGTGACGTCACTACAACACAACACAATCCTAATCCTAACTAATATTATAAACGCGAAAGTAACTCTGTCTCTCTGTCTCTGTCTGTCTGTTTGTTACCTCTTCAAGGGAAAACCGCTGCACCAATCTAGATGAAATTTGGTAAGAAGATAGTTTGAATATTGAGGAATAACATAGGCTACTTTTCATTCGGGAAAATTATACATACAGTTCCCGCGGGATAGCGATAAATGAAATCTACGCAGACGAAGTCGCGGGCAACAGCTAGTACACAATAATTTTGCTTGTGGTGGGACCTTGTGCGGGGTCCGTCCGAATCGCTACCACCATCTTGCTCGTCCCTGCCGCTAAACAGCAGTGCTTGCTCTGTTTTGTTTCGGTGTGAAGAGATTTTCATCTTAGCCCTCTTGGCAACGCATCTGTAAACCCCCCAGGGTTGCCGGTGTCTATGGGCAGCGGGGATCACTTACCATCAGGTGGCCCACTTGCTCGTTTGCCTTCATTATCGTATAAAAAAATACGGACTCTTTTTTAAACACCACAACAAATAAAACGGAAAAAATGTACATAGAAAATGCAAGGTAGCAATCGGCGGTCTAATTGCTATAGAGCGATCTCTACCAGGTAAACATAAGTAACTTGGAAAAGTTGAATAACTCCCGACATTTTCATTTCAAAGTTAAATTAATCAAAAGTGGCTGAACCGATTTTATGTTACTTAGCTAAGAACCATCTCGACTCAACTAGCTTTCGATTAAAAACCAGTGTTTTAAGAAGTCCAGTGTAAGCAGAGCCCTGCTCCTAAGCAAAATGTACGCAGTGTGGGGTCAACTTATATTGGTCCTCGAAATCTAGAGACAGACATAAAAAATTAAGATTTTGAGACTTTTCTGAGTGGTTCTACTATAAGAGCTACCCTCATACCAAATTTAAGTTTCTAGGACAACTGGAAGTACCCTTTAGGTTTTCTAAAAACGGCAATTTGTATGGAAACGACTTTTTTAATGACTGTATCTTTTGATTGCGTTGACTTAGATGCTTGATTTTTTCACAGCTTCGAGGCACCGCAGGTTTATTTGATATTAATTTCAGCATCCTACCTCCACGCGTTCCAGAGAAAAAGGGTCTTGACAGACAGACAGACAGACAGACGGACAACAAAGTGATCCTATAAGGGTTCCGTTTTTTTCCTTTTGAGGTACGGAATTCTAAAAAGCGCATCGAAACCGGTCCATCCGTTTGGGAGCTATGATGCCACAGACAGATATACAGGTCAAACTTATAACACCCCTCTTTCTCGTCGGGGGTTAAAAACCATCTCGATTAAACTAACTTTTAAATAAAAAAAACCCGCGATGTGCAAGTCTTTTTGTCTTTTGTTGCCACTCGTTGCCATGGAGATGTCCCCTGGATAACTCGTCTAAAATAAGATTTTCTAAGGCACCATTCCCCCGAAAGTAAGGATTTGCATACTTAGGAGATGATGCACGAAGGAATCTACCTATAAAACAGTACCGTGACTGACTGACTAACTGACAGACAACGCACAGCCTAAACCACTGGCCCCAGAGACTTGAAATTTGGCAAACATATATACCTTGAGTATCCCAGAGGTCCACTAAGAAGGGATTTTTCGAAATTCCCACGGGATAGGGAACTAGCCCATTTTGAAATATTTCTTAAGTTAATTATGGATAAAGTGCTTAATACTCGTAATGAGCTAGTTTTTTAGGGAATCATTTTTGCAGTCAGATTTTTTGGTTTCAGGGTACTATGTTATTTTTTTTTTTTATACAACGAGGAAGGCAAGCGAGCAAGTGGGTCACCTGATGGTAAGTGATCACCACTGCCCATAGACACCCGCAACTCCGGAGGGTTTGCAGATGCGTTGCCAACCTAGAGGGCTAAGATGAAATGCCTCTTGTGCCCGTAATTACACCGACTGTCTTACTCTCCACATCGGAACACAACAGTGCAAGCACTGCTGCTTAGCGGCAGGATTAACGAGTAAGATGGTGGTAGCGATCCGGACAGACCTCGCACAAGGTCCTACCGCCCGCAAATGTTTGTTTACTTTATCAACAGGAATACTTGGAAGAGATGACACAGGAGGAGTTCGTGAAGCATCGCGCGGCGCTCGCGGCGCAGCGGCTCGAGCGGCCCAAACGCATGGCCACCAAAGCCAGCCAGATGTGGAGCGAGATCAGCGCGCAGGTACATTATTAGGGGGGGGGGGATCTTCTAGTACCAACTTATCCCCCTATGGGCAACCAATCACTTCCCACCCACTAATGCCAGCCAGATGTGTAGCGAGATCAGCGCGCAGGTTTATTATTAGGGGGGGATCTTCTAGTACCGACTTATCCCTCTACGGGCAACCAGTAACTTTCCAGCAAGATGTGGAGCGAGATTAGCGAGCAGGAGGTGCATTAACGGGGGGTGGGGGGAGAAGATTTTGTTGTTGTACCGGCTTATCCCCCTATGGGCAACCAATAACGTTCCATGCCAAGGACGTTGTATCGCATTGCTGTCAGCGGTACAGCACAGATGTGCTTAGAAGTTATCTGAGCACACACAATGAGCCGCTAGAATGGCTAGTGTCGAGTAAGGTCTATCTGTCATTCACCACCAATGAGAGACAAGCTATACTGGCCTACGATTGGTGGAAATTGACAGATGGACCTCACTATGGATAAAAAAAAAAGTGAAACATATTTCTGTAGATAAGTACATATCCACATCCAAGACCCGAGAACAGACATTCGCATTCATCATACAAACTTCGCCCCGACCGGGATCGAACCCGGGACCTCAAGCTTCATAGTTAGGGTCTCTAACCACTAGGCTATCCGGTTAAATGACATTCTTTTTTTACAGGTGTACAACTTTGACAGGCCCCGAGTAGAGGTCGAGGTACTGAACACAATTAATAAAGAAGAGCTCATACAGTTTTACAAGGTAAAGGTTTCTTTTGTTTTTTAGGGTTCCGTACTACGGAACCTTTATAGGATCACTTTGTTGTCCGTCTGTCTGTCAAGACCCTCTTTCTCTGGAGCGCGTGGAGGTAGCATGTCAAATACTCAGGCCTGCAAATCCCTTGAATCTGTGAAAACAAAACTTCTGCTTAAGTCAACGAAATTTAAAAATACAGCCATAAAACACAACACACTCTTTTTCTTCGGGCAGTCGTGTAAAAAGGCGGTTCCATAAAAATTGCCGTAGAATCAAAACCAATAGGGTACTTCCAGTTGTCCTAGAAACTTGAAATTTTCCATGAAGGTAGCTCTTATAGCGCAATTGATCGCATAAATCTGAAAATCTAAAAAATTTGTCTCTATCTGTGTATGTCAGTGACCAAAAATAAAATCATCCCTCATTGCGTACATTTTGCTTAAGAGCAGGGCTCTGATAACACTGGACAACGTAAAACTTATAACAAATAGGCTAAATCTTCGAGAATCGATTCCCGTGATAGACGAACTATTTACATACCTGGGTCAATGAACTTTTAAATGATGCTCGTTGCCATGGCGACGTCTCCTCGGTCACTAATTAAAAGTATGATTTTCTAGAGTACAAATCCACTAAATGTTGCAAGTTGTAACAGATATAAGCCTATTCCTTCATGCCTTACCTCGTAAGCATGCTTCATGCATTATACATGACAACCATTTTTTTAAACAACTGTATCACTCATCGTGAAATAAAAACGGATCACTCACATGTCAGTCTAGTTTAGCACGACATGTTTCGGACTAATTCGTAGTTCTTCCTCTGGGAGCGTACGACCGCTGGGTCAGCGTACGGCAGCGAGACGCACACTACTAGTCGCAGCTGACAGCGGCACCCAACTACCCTAATAGTGTGCGTCTCGCTGCCGCTAGCTCGTGCGCTCCCAGAGGAGGGACTACGAATTAGTCTGAAACATGTCCGGCTAAACTCGACCTAAATACGTGAGTGATCCGTTTTTATTTCACGATTATCGAGTCTCACGGTAGTTTCATGTTAAAACTATATCACAGACTGTTGTCCCCTGAGTGACGGGACCGAAAAACAACACTAAAAAGTTGATTGACCCACCTACAAATCTGTACGGAACCCTCAGTGCGCGAGTCCGACTCGCACTTGCGGCCGGTTGTTTTTTGTATTGTTATTATGTATTTGTTACAGAAACATATAAGCGACTCGTCGAAGGAACGCCAGAAGCTATCAGTGTACATAGTTTCGACAGCGGACGGCGGCGCGGGCGCAGAGGAGAGTGAAGACAGTAAAATGCCAGAAAAAGAGGTAAATTTAAAATAAAATAAAATACGGTTTATTTGCCAAACGGTTATACATAATTGCAGCTGATTACCAATGACCAGCACACTAGGCCAAGCCTGTCTCGTGAGGTCCATTCGTTACAGTTGCTTAATATACGTTAATGATCCGACACTGCTCCCATACAAGATGGCGACTACTTATGTAAAGATTAATATTTAATAAAGTATTTAATAAAATTCCAAAGATGATCAAAGAAGAAGATAAGATTTGCACATTTAAGGCTAAACTTAGAACTTACTTAATTGGAAAAGTCTACTACTCTGTACAAGAATTCCTTAATGATAATTAAAGTACAACCAAACTGCAATAAGTCTTGTATGCTAAATTCATTTATATTTATCAACACGTGACATTTATTAACATGTCAATTTGTAAACTAAGTACCTACTTATTGAATTAGGAAACGCGATATAACATGAAATTATTAATTATGAATGCAATTCGAGATCTTTAATAAATATTGTAAAATTCTAGCTTAGAAATAATAAGGTATTGACATATGATATAATAATAATAATAAGCTTTATTAACATTTTTCAGAATTATATAATTGGTAAGGTTGGGACCTCCTATTAAGTAAGAACTTGTGTCAGGAGGCCCCGCTCTTCCAAAAACATGAACAATTTGGGATGATTACAAATTTTAGTGCTTAAGCTAACAATTTTATATGTTGTAGCATTGTTGTGTGTGTGTGTGTGTGTGTGTGTGTGTGTGTGCGCGCCTGTGAGTACTACTTGCTAAGTTAGGTCCGATTAACATGAGATTCGGAATTTTATACTTAACTAAAACTATAGCGGTACAATGTGCTAGTATTAAATATACGAGTTTTGTACATATAAATTTTTAATTTTTAGTTTTAACAAATTGCTACGCTCAACAGAGCTCATGTTTTGAACTGAACTTACCTTTAAGACCCTATTGTACAACATGAAACGCAATAAATCATTTGAATTGAATTGAATTGAAAGATAAAACAAATAAATGAAAAGCATATAGGATACAAAAAGCAAATAACAATTTGAAGGCTTTGCATATTTTACATGCGAGCAAGTTTATGTGTGATTGCATGTGTGCGTGAGTGTGTGTGAGTGAATGCGTGTGTGTATGGGCGTGGATGATACTTGAGTGAGTGTAGGTATAAGAATTCAACACTGCTTGGAAACCCTTAGTGTTCTCTCAGCGTCATCATAGTTGAGGGTCTGGATCCAGTTAGACAATTTTCTTTTCACTTCAGAGACAGCAATTTATACAAAAAATAATAGCTTTTACTTGCTTTTTATTTTCTATTCCATGGTAATTTTATGTTATTGTTGTAACTTGTGTTTTATCCTGTTTTTTGTACAATAAAGTGTTTACTTATTTACTTACTTAATTTTAACAAATCCGTCCTTAGCGCTTGTTTTCATCATAAAGGAAACCTCTACGCAAAATTTCACCCTTCTAGGGCCAAGGGTTTCTATTCAGGGCCGTGTTTCATAAAGCTACAAGCCACAATTTACAAGCGGAAGTCTCATTCTATCACCTTTTGTTAGAAAGAGACTACCGCTTGTAAATTGTAACTTGTAGTTTCATAAAACACGGACCAGGTGTTCAAAAAATTAAATGTTGTCAATTAAAAATGTCAGGGGTTCTTTTTTATTTTTGAAAGTTGCAGTTATTGTAGTATACAAAGGTTTTTTTTTTACTTTTTTTTTAAACTTTTCAACGGGTCTGTCAGTACTAACTGTGGTGTGGTGGCTTGGCGCATGACACGGAATGTCAAGGCCGGGTTCGATTCCCGGGGTTAGCCATTTCTGGTTTTCTGTATATGCTTGTTTGAGTAAGTATTTAAAATATATTCAATTTTTACAAATTTTTTTGTTACAGCCCGTCAAAATAATCGACCTAGTCGAGTTCAAATCCAGAAGGCGTCTCTACGCCCACCCAGCGCCATTCATCACGAACATACCCAGAAAAGGAGCACAGTGCAAGCTATAACATAGTAACATAGCACAATATATGTTATACTGAGTACAGAGTGACCACTATGTCCTTTTAACTTAACACTTTGATCAAACGCGTGTTTGGTCAAGAATGTCTGTCACATAGAACTATAGTCGAACAATTAATTTACTGCAAAAGAATGACACATAATTATATTTACCAAACAAAAAAACATATTTTCACATTTATAGTATTAAACTAGCTGTTGCCCGCGACTTCGTCCGCGTAGATTTCGGTTATCGCTATCCTGCAGGAACTATATAATTATCCCGAATAAAAAGTAGCCTATGTTATTCCTCAATATTCAAACTATCTTCTTAGCAAATTTCATCTAGATTGGTGCAGCTGTTTTCCCTTGAAGAGGTAACAAGCAGATAGACAGAGAGACAGAGTTACTTTCGCATTTATATTTTATCTATTTAAATATTAGTTACGATTAGGATAATAGGATAAGCCGGTTTTTAAATAAAATAGCTATCCTTATTTCATACTACATTATACATAGTTATTTTAACAGCCGATATTTGACAGCTTTCATCCTAGTACTAATTGTTAAAAAAATATAATTATGAAGACTACTCGACTCGTTACGTCTTTCACTCTTTAATTCGTTCATTATGTCACTTCACTGTTTTATTTTCACCAAAAATTGTTAGACATAATGTAAACGGGATATTGGCCGCGATTACCTTATAGGTTTGATGAGCTCCCGATATTTCGATGCAGTTGCATGCATCACGATCACGGGCAAACTGACGAGACGAGGGTAGATGCTAATGTTGCGCAGACCGGGCTCTGTCTACCCGCATTTTTGCGCGGCGACTGCGCGCACTATCGGTCGCGTGCTATAAGGCAATCGCGGTCTATATCCCGTTTTCATTATGTCTAATGCAATTAACCACGAATCATTTAAAAATGTTACTGAAACTGTCATTCTGTTGCAGTGAATTAATTATTCGAGTATAGAGAGTGTTTTTCAATATGAACATTTTGTCGCTCACTGATAAAAGCTACAGAAATGTCATGCTAAAAAACTCGCCTATACAAGTGCCTATATCGTTATAGAACGAAAGAGTGTACTTAGAAATAACCAACTTAGAAAATTTGAAAAACCCCCGACATTGTCATTTCAAAGTTCAATAATGTCAAAAACGGGTGAACCGATTTTCATGAAACTTAGCTAAGAACCATCTCGATTAAACTAGCTTTCGATTGAAAAAAAACCGCATTGAAATCGGTCCACCCGTTTGGGAGCTATGATGCCACAGACACACAGATACACAGGTCAAACTTATAACACCCTTCTTTTTCGTCGGGGGTTCAAAAAAACTGAGAAGTTCATTACGCGTTCCAGCTGCCGACCGCTTTGCGCGCGACGTCAGGTTTAAAAAAAACACCTTGCTGTCCAACAATTAACTGTTCAAACGCCACCACAACAGTTGGAGCTGGTAATCGAGGTATTTCCTCACCACGGACCAATCGCCCTTTGGACACCAAATGTCAGGGCGAACGTTTCCGAAACGCATATGCCCATTTGCACCTACAAATCTTATTAGCCTCGAATCGCGGCTCACTTTCGACCAGATGACAAGCTATGAACCAACGACGACGCACTCCCCCGGCCCGCTCGCCGCGGCTTTTTTCGTAATGACTTTCCAAGTAAATTATAGAAGATGCGGGTGTCCAGAGGGTGGTTGGTCCGTGTTCCCCACTAAATTACACTCGTGACGTCAAAATACTTACGCAAAATGTTACGCGCACGGTTCCCATACAAATTAATGAACTCTTTCCTTCTGTCTCGATGTAGTTCTGTACCTTGTACTACAGGAGTAACTAACTTAGAGCAGAAAAGGAATGTAGATGTTAACGCGCGATTTCCCCTCAGCCAAACCTCTAACATTAAGTCTGATCAAAATGATCAGAGTCTGTTGATTGTGTGCGTGATTTTGGCATTTGTGTCACAGTTTATGTTTTAGTGTGCGTTTGTGGGAACGTAACAAATTTTGACATGAGCATAGACGTGTGCTGTACGTGTGTGTTCCTAGTCCCCCTCAAAAAGTGGCAGAAAAATTGTAGTGCATAGATAAGCCAAAGGCGCCTCCCGTCTGTCTGCTTTATGGTAGCAACCGACGCGTTCGCAATGATCTAAGCACGGCTCTATTGTTATAGACATAAGAGCTTGTGCAGATCATTGTGACCGCTTCGGTTGCTTAGCTACTTCTGCTGCTGACTGTACCTACGTAATGGAGTATGTGTTTGCCATAATAATAATTATATAATGAATTTTAAAATAGGGATTTTAAAAGCCTATTCTAGTACAGTTACTGGTTTAAGGGTGAATCTATGGATTAACAGCCATGTAACCGGGTCAATGAACTTTTAATTGCCACTCGTTGCCATGGAGATGTCCCCTGGGTAACTCGTCTAAAATAAGATTTTGTAAGGCACCACTCCCCCGAAAGTCATTATTTGCATGCTGAAGGAATTGGCATATAACTGTCGTGGTGCCATAGAAAATCTTGTTTTAGACGAGTTACTCAGGGGACATCACCATGGCAACGAGTGGCAAGTAAAAGTCGAATGACCCAACTGCATTTTTCCGTCTATTCTTTAACTGAACGTTAATATGATTGATTTAAACCAGGAGTTACTTTGCGGTGGTCTATAGTCATGAACTAAAAGCTATTAATTTGCTCACCCGCGACCACACGTGAAAAATAGCTACGTCTGTGCGACAAATGCATGTTTCCATGCAACATATCCACCGCCACGCCACTGCTACACGGATTGTGGTGGTGATAGTTGGGTCTGTTTGGCATGTGTTGATTCGTGTAGCAGTGCATTTTGGTTCGTGTTAAATGTTTGTGTGAAACTGGTTGATGGCCACGCTTAGATTTGCACAAAGTTTCACCTAAATGTGTTTTGAAAAGTTTGTGTTTTAATAAAGTCACAAATTAGGGGGAAATGCCTATTACCGGCCACCCTGTAACAGGCCCCTTCGCCAATACAATCTGTAAAAGAATTAAATGCTAGTATCATGTGAGTTCGTAAATTCAGTCAAAAAATTCGTCAGTAGATCAACACAAGAGATACACAGATTGAATATCGGAAACGGCTGTAATTTTTTTTCTACTAGTATAGCATGCTTAGGAGATTGACTTACCAGTTTACAAAGTCATACTTTTAATGGGTGACTCAGGAGACTTCACCATGTCACCCAGCGGAAAAAGTCAGTTGTACCTTCCTCTATTTATTGTGTAAATGCTTCTGCGATGCTCGAAAATATGTTTTTTTATTGTTATTTATTTTGTGATGGGTAGTATTTGTGGTTATTTCTATGAGGTGTATATTTTTATTGAAGCTTACTTTTAAGGATAAATAAAAAGTAATGTTGAATCAGGTATTGTTTTATTTCATGTTAAACTTTTATTAAAAAAAAAAACTTCATATGTAGTTGTCCCATCTAGCGTTAAAAAAGAAACCGATTATTTTTTTCAATATTCTGTAGTGTATTTCTAAGTTTAATTCGAATAATTTTAAGATAAAAACTTGAAAGATAAATTTTTTGAGTAAGTAGGTATGTGTGGTTTGTTTCCATTTTTTTATGGCACACAATGAAAAAAAAAACACGTAAAGATGTTTTTTTTTCGTTGAGAGCTAACCAAATTCAAATGATTTTTAACCGACTTCAAAAAAAGGAGGAGGTTCTACGTTCCACTGTATGTATTTTTTTTTTATGTATGTTCATCGATTACTCCGTCAATTGTAGACCGATTTTCAATTTTTTTTTTATTTGAAAGGGTATACTCCTGAGTAGTATATTATTGGGCATTCTGGACCACCATTCATTCGATCGGGCGAAAAATTTCGCCCTCACTCATTCGTGGTGATCCAGAAGCCCAATAATACAATGAATTGCACACAACCTACAATCAACCCAAACCCAACGGTAACCAACCTAACAGTAACCTATCAGCATTTGCGTTCAACATAACGCTCAACCTACACCTGAAATCGCATTGGGCATTCTGTTTCACCTCTCGATCAACGCAACGAATACATCAGCCCAACAGCAACTCAAACCCAACGGAACCCAACCTAACAGAATTTGCTCACACTCGAGGTTTAACGTTAACCATCTGCTCTTCTGCTCATTTTGAATAAGCATTCCATGCTTGCAACACGCGCGCATTGGTTGAATTGATCTTGAACAGATATGAAGTTTGTAAAACAAGCTCAGAGCTTGCAGTTGGAGGTTGTTTGTTCAGATCGCAACAATCGTAGTTTTCGTCACGGTGAACTTTTACCCGACACAATTCGCTGTATAATTTGCGGTCCTTCTAATTGCGGTAAAACTAATTTAATTGTCTCTCTTCTACTACATGAACAAGGACTACGCTTTCAAAATATTTACGTATATTCAAAAACACTTTTCCAACCGATGTACCAGTTTTTAGAAAAAATATTGATGTTGGTTCCATCAGTTAAATTTCAAAAATATCGCGAAAATGATGAAATACTAAGCCCGCATGAAGCTGAGAACAATTCAATTATCATATTTGATGATGTTGCATGCGAAAATCAAAATAATATAAGGGATTACTTTGCAATGGGAAGGCATAAAAATATTGACAGCTTCTACTTAAATCAAACTTACAGTAAAATACCTAAACAATTAATAAGGGACAATGCTAACTTAATCATCCTTTTTAAACAAGATGAAGTTAATTTACGTCATGTTTATGACGAGCACGTTGGAACTGATATGTCTTGGTCACAGTTTCGGGAAATGTGTGCAAAAATATGGAGCGTACCTTTTAGCTACTTGGTTGTAAACAAGGACTGTGCTAGAAATTCAGGATGTTATAGAATGGGATTTGATACATTTATCGTTTTGGATTAACCGTGTTACTTAACCAGTTTCATTTTCAAGAAACTTTTATTGCATCATGGGAATCCATCGAGATCAGACATGAATCATAAAATAAACACCGAGAAAACTTTAAAAGAAAAAGTACTTCAGTCTGCCGATGCTGTCAAAAAGAAGGTTAAACTACTTCGTGATATGAAAAATAACAACAATATGATTTTGGAATCAGTCTTTAAACCAATAACAGACCCGCTTAATGAAATGGTTAAAAGTAACGACAATAAATACTATAACACTAATGAAACCGATTTTGATGAAGACATATTTAAGTGGCAAAAGGCGCCAAAAACATTAAAATTTAGTCCTAATGAAGGGAAGAGAAGTAGTATTAATAATCAAACAATCGTACGAAATTTTTCCGAAACGACTTCAAATAATGATGATGAGGTATCAAATAGAGACGAAAACAGACAAGATGGTGATGATGACATGTTATGTGAAAGTGACAACAATGATGTCTTGGAATCAACAAATGATACTTCATTTAAGACTACCGGTTCATATGCATCTCCTCGCGAAGACCCTGCATGGCAAAAACAATACAACACCGACTTGGACATTCCTTTTGGCATACGAACAGAACGCGATAAGCTTATGTTAGGATCTTGTTTAGTTTCCGTTAGTGGCGAAAAACTCAAAGTAAATGGACGTACTTACAATTTAACACCAGGTTTATATGATTTGTTATTTAAGAAGTTGCCTGATTTAGGTATCATAACTGAAGACGATAAACGTTATTATAAAATGTTGCTACTAGAAACGAATGTCCATAGACGAGATTTTGATCCCAATAAACCAATAAAAAGTAACAAAGGTCAGAAATATTTATACATTATAAAACCGCTTTTCAAATTATCGAAACAACGTTCAATAAGCGAAGATTTATGTACTTACGGCAAAGGACTACCAACAATGAAAAAAGTTAAAAGAGATGTTTCATATGTCTATTGGGATAATCCAAACGAATTAGTTGAAAGATTGAAATTACTCATTGCTTCCCGTGATGCCGGTAACACAGGATTAGACAATGAAATAATATCAATTGTAGAAGAACTTCGTGAAGCGGGCTTGGTTAATCAATGATATATAAAACTGGTATTTTACTTTTACCATCAGTCGAAGCCGGAAATTTGATGATACATAAGTGCATAAAAATAAGAAGTGAAAATGAACATAGACAAATTCGGTCATCATGTTCATAAACGTTTGCGTGTATGTGAAGTTTTTGAACTTAACAATAAAACTTTGCTGCGTTCTGATGATGGCGATTTCGATCTACAATCATCGCGATTAAAGGGGGTAGCGGATCCTTTGACACCCAATGATGCAGCTAATAAGCAATATGTCGATCAGCTCGTCCAGGACACTTACGAGAAGAAGCATCTAGATTCTTTATTTAAAACTATAAATTCTCAAATTCATCAGCTTGCAAATCAGTTGAAAATAAACTTTTATACAAAAAGGGACATAGACAATATTTTAAGTAATTTCAAAGATGACAAAAGAACAAGTCGTGAATGAAATCCATAGATCGGCCCGAAAAAATTTCAAGCGTCGCGCAGTTATATTAAAAGGAATTGATGATTTGTGGCAAGCAGATTTAATTGACTTACAGAATTTACATACTGTAAATAAGGGATATAAATACATTTTAGTTGTTATTGATACATTTTCAAAGTACACGTGGTGTATTCCTACGAAATCTAAAACTAAAACAGAAGTAAAAAATGCATTTGAACTAATTATCAAGTCGACCAAACGAATACCTAGAAACTTACAGACAGACTTTGGAAAAGAATTTTACAATGATCAATTCGATTGTTATGTGAAATCCTTAAAAATAAATCATTATTCCACGTATTCAGTTAAAAAGGCGTCTATTGTTGAAAGGGTAATAAAAACGCTCAAGAACAAACTTTACAAATATTTCAGTTTCATCGGGAACTACAAATGGCTTGGAAAACCTTTAGATGAGATAGTTCAATCTTATAATCAAACTGTGCATAGCACAACAAAATTTAGCCCAAATGAGGTGAATTTTAATAATGAAGCCGAAGTAAAGAAAAACATAGATAAATCACAATCCAATCGGCGTTTTAAATTAAATATTTTTAATGTAGGAGATCATGTGCGTATAAGCAAGTACAAAAGCGTCTTTCATAAAGGTTATACGCCTAATTGGTCAACTGAGCTATTTACTATTAAAAAGGTGAATCACACTCGTCCTGTTACTTACCATATTGAAGACCAACGAAAAAACTCAATACTCGGTACATTTTATGAACAAGAACTGCAAAAAACTAAGTATCCAGACGTTTACCTCATCGAAAAGGTAATCAAAAAAAGAGGGAAAAAATTGTATGTTAAGTGGTTAGGACTTAACGATAGCGAAAACAGCTGGATCGACAGAAATGCCATTGTATAAATATATTTAAAAACTTTCTCGCGCTAAGTCATTAACTTTTGGGATATGAAAGGAAGAGGACTTCTAAACAGTATTATTAATCACTTACCGTTTGAACTGCACTTACCTGGCTACAATTATTGCGGACCAGGCACAAAATTGCATAAGCGATTGCAAAGAGGTGATAAAGGAGTTAATGAATTGGACAACGCGTGTATGCAACACGATATAGCATACGATAAATATTCTGACCTAACAGACCGACATCGTGCAGATTTTGAACTCTATAAAATGGCTAAACAAAGATTGAAGTCAAAAGGTGTTGGAAAAGGAGAAAAACTTGCGTCTTGGATAGTTAGCAAAGTGATGAAATCTAAAATGAAAGCTGGTGCAGGGATAAAATCATTTAAGCATTTTGTTTCTAAGATACGTACCGAATTGAAAAAAAACAAATCTAAAAAAGAAGGCACTGCAGTCAGTCGAGCTTTTGCTGCAGCGAGTAAAGTATTTCTTAATAACAATACGAGTAAAATGAGAGTTCCTCGATTAATACCGATTCCTAAAACTGGAGGTATATTGCCACTAATACCTATTTTCGCGGGACTTTCTGCGTTAGGGTCATTGGCAGGAGGAGCTGCTGGGATCGCTAAAGCTGTTGGTGACTACAAAGCTGCAAAAAAGAGCTTATCCGAATCAGAACGTCATAATAAAATGATGGAATCTATTGCATTAGGTAAAGGGTTGTACATTAAACAGTATAGAAATGGAAAGGGTTTGTGTTTAAAACGATTAAAAAACTAAATAAAAGGCTACCCAGACGTGCTCTTACAAATGTTGATATTTTAAAACATTCAACAGATATTCCTTATTTTCGTGGTGTTTACATGAGAGACAAATTGCCAAACCGTCCAAAAAGAGTAGAATGTGCAATCGTAAATTTAGATAGTTCTAAAAACCAAGGGACTCACTGGGTAGCCTATGTCAAAGATAATAATCATTGTGAATATTTTAATAGTTATGGTGATCTTCAACCGCCGCTAGAATTAATAAAATATTTGAAAAATTATAATATTTCATACAATTATAATATTTATCAAAAATTCGATACTGTTAATTGCGGACATTTATGTTTAAAATATTTAAAAAAATATTGGAATAACCGTTTAAATATCTCTGAACAATAAATAGCTTCTCATTCTCACGATGTCTTTCACTTTGTCCATAACGGGATCCTCCTCTACCCTGATTACGAATCACTCGCCAGCTCTTCAACTAGATGGTGAATATGAATGCGGGTTGCTATACTTGTCGACATTTAACTCGATACCTAATATTGACAACCGAAATAATAAGTTTTATTATGGTGATAACGAAGTAGTAGAAATTCCTGAAGGGTCATATGAACTTCAAGATCTTGATGATTATCTTAAAAGACATCTCCAAGGTTGCACCTTTACACTGACATGCAATAATAATACGCTAAAAACATCTATATTGTGTTCCAAAAACGTCTATTTTAAAAAACCAAATTCGATTGGTAAGTTACTTGGTTTTGGAGAAGAAACAGTTCAGGCGAATATATTAACTGAGTCCCCTTTTCCCGTGTCCATTCTGTCTACAACTATAGTACGAGTTGAATGTGACATCGTGAGCGGGTCATTTATAAACGGAAAACCTAGTCATATAATTCATGAATTTGTGCCAAATGTACCGCCTGGTTACCGGATTATAGAAACACCTAAAAATGTTATATATTTTCCTGTTACTCAAAACAGCTTAAACGCTCTTATAATAAGAATACTGGATATAAACGATAATTTAGTGAATTTACGTGGCGAAGAGATTCAGATATATTTACATCTCAGAAAAAAATGATAGACTTTAATAAATGTACGGTCTCAAACAGCAAAGCCGTTAGTGCTCATTGTGCTATCAAGAAAAGAAGACCTAAAGGACAACTAACGAAGGAAAACAAACAGTTTTTAAAAAACATAGGATTATTAAAATGAGTATACTAAACTTATCAGACTCCTTTAGCTTTGATAGCACGATTGAAAGTTTCGAATATCATTCGTATAAACCGTACGTAACAAGTTTCAATTTAAATGATGAAATCCGTATACCTATCAACCAGCAAGATCTATACGTATTACCATCAGCGAGTACTTTATACATAGAGGGTACTATAGAAGTATTCAACAGAGAAACAAAAGCGAAGGTGTCCAGTGTTCATTTTACAAATAACCCTATACTTCATTTATTTCAAGATATTCGATATGAGCTGAATGGGATTGAAATAGATAAAATTAAAAACGCTGGGGTCACAACAACAATAAAATCTCTTGTGTCGATGAATGAACTTGAATCATCGATGTCAAAGTTATGGGGCTGGGATGTTGATGGCACAAAAATTACGCATGGATCATTTTCTGTGTCAATTCCTTTAAATAAGATTCTTGGCTTCGCAGAGGATTATAACAAAATTATTATTAACTGTAAGCATGAACTTATTCTTTTACGATCCAATACTAATTTAAATAGCGTAAAACTGAACACAAATGAGTATATAGGTAACATAACTATATCTAAAATAGTATGGCGCATGCCGCACATTAAGGTTTCTGATCGTGAAAGATTAAGTTTGCTTAAATATTTGGAAAGAGATCGAGCTATTCAGGTAGCATTTAGGAACTGGGATCTGTACGAATACCCGCTTTTACCTAAAACATCAAAACATTCTTGGGCCGTCAAAACTTCGTCTCAAGTTGAAAAACCTCGATATGTTATAATTGGATTAAAAACAAACAGGAAAAATGTTGCTGATAAAGATATATCGCGTTTTGATCATTGTAATTTGCGTGACGTTAAAGTTTTTTTAAATTCAAATTATTTTCCTTATGAAAACTTGAATGTCAGTTTCTCGGCTCAAAAATTTGCTATATTATATGAACAGTACGCTAAATTCCAACAGTCTTATTATAACCGCAGCCAAGCACCGTTGTTGAATCCACAAGACTTTATAAATAAAGCACCTCTGTTTGTTATCGACTGTTCTCGTCAAAATGAAACCTTAAAAACGGGTTCAGTCGATGTGCGGATTGAATTAGAGTGTGACACAGATATCCCTGACAATACCGCGGCTTATTGTCTTATTTTGAATGATAGTATTATAGAATATAAGCCGTTGACCAATATAACAAAGAAGATATCATGAAACTAGACCATCTATTCGTAGATGTTCAGGGGTTTAAATCATCTAAAAATGAATTTATTATTAAAGAATTTGCATACAGTACCTATGAACACACGCAGGCGTATTTAATAAAACCTCCATATTCATTTTCTACGTTATCAGAAAACGAAAAAAGGCATGTGAAATGGATAGAGAGAAACCTTGGCATTATGTGGCGTGAGGGGTATATCGACCACAGAGAATTTAAGAGAATGATTCATAATTTCTTGGAAGGCAAAAAAATATATGTAAAAGGTTTTGAAAAAATTAAGTGGATTAATGATTTATGTGCTGATTGTACTGTAATAGACTTGGGAGAGAAAGGTTGTTCTAATTTTCAATTAATGTATAAAAAGTATTGTATCGACAACAGCTCTTATAATTGTCTACATCATAAAAAAGCTTGTGCCTTAAAAAACGTTATATGTCTTAAAAAATATTATTTCGATATTATGCATATTTAACATTGTAATAAATTATACCTAATTTTCAAAAATAAATATTTACGTTTAATCATTTTTTTATTTTTTAACCCAGTCAAAATTAGTTATCATTTATTTTGAACGAAGACTTTTTATATTAACCCATTTTTAAATAATTGAATTTGTTTGTTTAAAAATATGAAATAAATGATAACGATTCATACCTGTGGCTAATAATAGTGTTAATCTATTTAAGCGATATTTACTGAAAAGATTTTTCTTGTGCATTTAATCATGATAATTTTATTTTCGTTTGAATTATTGCTTTATTGACATACTTACAAAAAAAATCTTTCCTGTTGACGTATCGCTTAATCAAAGGAATAAAACAAGAAAATTGTTGACCATATTTATTTTCAAAATTATATACAAAAACAGTAAAAACATTAATAACTAACACTATATCCGCACAACTTCTTGGATATCTTATTTATTACACTTTCTGTACTGTCTATTATCTCATCGTATCCGTCACTTGCCACATACTGCGCACTGAGCATAACGTTTTCACCGGTTTCGTCGTTTTGATCCGGCGCGGAGTCACTTATGTTAATTATTTGGATTTTGACAAGTCTGTTCCCCTTAGTTGCTTCATTGTTTATAACGAACGACGGCGGGTGACCTCGTACACTTCTCTTTACCACTTTGTTTAGCCTTAGTTTTGGTTTACTAGACTTGGTTTTCGTTTTGGCACTTGCAATTTTTTTTACAAATTCACTGACTTCTTCTTCTTCTTCATCTTCTCGGAATCCTAATGGACCCTGTGCATATTGCGAAAACATGATTTGAGTGTCTTGCGTTCCTTCCATATTCTGAAACAAAAGAAATCAAATAAATAAACGCATCTGGCAACACATATGAGCATTTTCATACGCTTACAAAACAATAATAGCAACAAAATAATACGAATAAATATTAAATAATGCCAATTTTACTTACCGAATCGGGAATGGATCAGCTCGTCTTAATTTTCAAAACTTTGGAACGACTTTACTCAGTTATGAATGTAGAGTGCAGAATGATAACTTACTATAACAGCCGCTATTTATAATTACAGTAATTTCATGCGTCAGCAAATTAAATTAACACGCGCTTCGGAGCATGCGGTGCATACCGCCGCGCTGCTTAATGCCGATCAAATTACAACGACACGTAAGGACTTGTTATAATTGGTACCAAATGCAATAAATGTGAATAGGTATATTTCACGTGTCAGCAAATTACCTTAGCACGGGCTGCATGCCGCCGCGCTGCTTAAGACACGTAAGGACATGTTTTAATTGATACCCAATGCAATAAACGAGGATAGGTATTATTTGCCTGTTCAACAGAACATGATTTTACTTACCATTATCAAAATATTACATTTAAAATTAAGCCTGAGCCCTGAGCTTTTTGATGACGGAAAACATCGTCAGGAAACCTCCGAAGCGAGAAAACTCAATTTCAACTCAAGTAAAATGTGTTTTCAGTCGGTATCCTCGCAGTCTATATATACTTAGGTGGGTGAAAGAAAAAAAGAAAACAAATGTTAATAACACTTCATATTTATTTATTAAAAAAAAAGAACAAACCATACAATTTACAAATCAATGTGTAATTATAAAAAATAAAGTACTTAATGATAATCTACTTATTTGGTATAGTCAGCGTCAAAAGTCGCTCATCTGGTCGTAGAGCGAAAAGGTACAAAAGTGATGAGCGGCTTTTGACGCTGACCCTACAACATACATAATTATAATTTTACAATAACGTAAGTACTCAACGTATTTTATTTTATTAAACACATTCTAATTTTTTATTACCCATTGGGTGCCTACGAAATAAAATTACAGCTCGAGGAAAGGTCGCTTAGATAACTACTGTACTAGAAAATAGACTCATGTCCCCAAGATTTGGTTGAAATTTTGTCTGATAATATATGTCGTTTATCGTCTTTGTTAGATAAAGCAACTTTATTGACAGATTGAGTGAAGATCTCGTGCCTAATCGATTTAAATAATATGTGTTTTTTCCGAACTATTTTATCATTGAATAACACATCCCGATAATCATTTAATGTTAACTCTTGAACTGCTGGTTTTTTTATTCCTTTAGCCTTTTTGATAAGAGATTTATCACTTTTGATACAGTATAGTTTAGAACGTAACCCTATAAACTCGGTAATAAGTTCTCCTCCTAACTCATCTTTGAATAACCCAGGAATCTTCTTGTTACGTAAAGGTATTTGCAAATCATTTACAGGGTTATAATTGCTTGTGTCAAAAAAGTTTAAAAAAATATTTTTTAAATCGCTGTAAAAGTCTGCAGTTTCGATTTTGTAAATAAAACTGTCGGTATCAGTGTAGCACAGAGTAACTTGATCTTGGTAGTGTTTTTTTATTACCGTGTAGTGAAATTGGTACATATGACTTTTAGAAAGTTCTAATACAGAGAATCCTACGTAGATTGGTTTATCTAAAATTACTTTTTCAGGCTTCATTTGTACGACAACCAAATTTTCAGACAACACTGTTGCACTATGGAAATTCGGTTTGGCAATTAATTTGTTAGCACAAGTAAACTTTTTTGTTTTGTTTTGACGGTCGTGCCACTTATTTACTAATTTGACGTCAACTCGCCGCTCACTGTCTTCAAGAGTTTTCCCAAAAACTGAGTTATTCATTAATTTAAAAAGGTCTTGTTGGAAAGGAGTAGTAGCTTTTTTTCTCAGTTCTGTATTTAAATGAATATACTGTTTTAAGAATGGACTTTGACGAAACCTTATAACGCGATGGATTTTATCAAGAGTTAAGCCGTTGCGTAAACATGTTTTCAGATGGACGTAATGAATGACGTATTCGTATTTGTTATATAAATTTGGGATCAATTTGGTCGTTTTTCCTCCTGGAGGAATAAATTTTTGTGCGCAAAATGGATAGTCGTTATGGTTATGGTGTAAATTTTCCGGATATAGCAAGTCAACTTCCAGAATAAATCCAAATGGAGCATCATCTTCGACAGACAAAATATCTAGTTGGGCAATTTCATGATGATCTAGAAAACTAAAATTAGACATGGGCAACGATTGACACATACTGTAACCATATAAGTTATTGCAATCGATATATACTAAAAACGAGTCTGGTTTATTCATGTCATAAGTTTCCATGTACTTATTATTAGCCTGAGCATATCTGGTCGAACACATGCAAATACCACCTCTTATTCCTTTTTGTATGAGTCGAATTATTTCTAATTCGGATATCAATTCAAGCTTAACTCCGGTTTTTAATAACATAGCATCAAACGATAAGCTTGGAGCAGTTAAATAGAATGCCGGATCTAAATGATAATTTAACTTGCAAATGAACCGAAAGTTCTCAAAAATATCTGATAAAAGCAACACATCAGTTTTTAGGTAAAGATCAGTATATTCTCCCATATCTTTGATTTTAAATTCGGACCATACAGATTGCGCATGTGCGTAATCTGAATCGCTTATTTGTTCGTTGGAAAGAGAATTAAAAAACAAGTTCTGTGATGGAAGCTCGGTCTCTGTAAACTTATCCCAGCTCGACATATAATCGTAAGGATA